>JAJJWX010000941.1:0-600000 GCA_023529315.1 Papaver bracteatum | reverse complement strand
TAAAGATGTCCACCACTTAGTGTTGAAAGGATTTATCAATATACCACATGAGTTAAGAGATAATCTCAAAACTCTACAGCTCAACAAAATGTTATTTTTGTTCTTTCATTGTTTTCGTATAATACTAATAAAATACTTGTACAACTCCAAAAAATATGAAATTCGGTGAGAGTAGTAATAAAGATGTCCACCATTTTGTGTTAAAAGTATTTAATAAAATAATTATCAGAACTTTAATAATTATGTTTCCCATGCCTTATGTGTAGTAGAAGTAATCAAGATGTCCACCACTTTGGGTTAAAAATTATTTAACAAAATAATGATCAGAATTTTGATAATGGTGTTTCCCATCTATCTTTAATTATTTTAAAGATGCCTTAGTTTAATAATTTTTTTTAAATTTAATAATTGTGTTTCCCATTCATTTTCCTATGCTTTTGTATTTTGTAAGCATGAGAATCTTTTATGTGTGGGAACGGGTCATTTTTTTAGTAGTAGTGGAATGTAGGGTCAGATAAAAAAAAGTAAAGTAAAAAGAGGTAATCACTGCTCTTTAATGAATTTGTCTCCAACTACCTTTATTTTATTTTGAATTATTTCTGTTAAGTTAAAAAAAAAGGGAAGTAGAACAGAATAGTATAAAGAAAATAATTGTTAAAGTTTCTAAAGTTTAGTTAAAAGTGGAACAATAAATGAGTAGGATTTCTTTTCTTATTCTTTGGATTCTTAATCTATAATGATTAAGTTTTATCCCCTAGTTGACACATATAGGCTAACGTGTCTAATTCTTAGTCCTTCTAATATCTTATGTTCATGATATAAATAACTTGTATTCTCATTTCATTTCATTTAAATATCACAAGTGAGAGAGAGAGAGAGAGAGAAGTTTATAACTTTAATTATATGGCTTAGATTATGGGCCATGGAAGATATGTAATCATGTCTTTACTAACAAGAGTAATACAACAATTAGTGTTTAGGTTAGAGTAAACATAGAAGAAAAGAAGAGGAGGCAGTACCATTTTCCTTTACTCCGAGAACTACAAATGGTGTTTTTATTTTATCGGTGTCATTCCCAGCATCGTTTCGGTATGGAATCGAGGTAGGCGCAACACAATCAAAAACCTTTCTTTTTATTTAAGTTTCTTTTAATTAAAGTTATGTTTGCATGTTTTCAATAATATGTGAATGATAATCGATGTTGTGAGCATGATTATGAAGGTTGGGCTGCGGTCCATAGAATGTGATTCTTAAAAACAAATTATGACGGGATACGAGATATCCTTGGAAACGGTGGTTGTTTCCTAAACCCACGTGGGGGATCCCTTGGGCGAGCGGATTTGTTTGAATTTATTGTTGTATAATATTGGGATACGAGATATCCTTGGGGACGGTTTTGTTTCCTAAACCCACGTGGGGCTCCCTTGGGCGAGCGGATTGATTGAATTTAATTATTGTTTATGGATGTGGTGTTTCCATATGTTGGCTCCCTTGGGCGAGCGGATTGATTGAATTTATTAATGTATATGGATTTGGTGTTTCCATATGTTTGTGGTGGTGTTAACCATGCAACTTGTTTTGAAAAGAAATTGAAAAATATTGCATAAAACGTTTTGTTGCTTCTTTGCCTACTGAGTGTCACAATTCACGTCGTATTATGACAAAAATTCCAGATTTGACGCATGATAAGGAGTTGATGAACGTGAAGCCTAAAGAATAATTTTAGATCTTTAAATTTGTTTTTATGCATAAATTCTAGTTCAATGATGTAATTAGTCTTAGATTCAAAGCTGTAAAATATGGTATGATGTTGAGTTGACTGTTTATCATTTTAAATTTTTAATAGGTTTTGATTTAATTCTTTTTGAAACACATGTAAAACATCTTAAGGGACATTCTCTGAAAATTATAGAATTTTCTAAGTAGTATAATTATTTTTAACATAATTATTTGTACCATTGCTAAATCCAGAAAATATCCGACTGTTTTAAATATCTCATAAATATCCTATTTTAAAACTATGATACGTTAGTTTTTAGACCATAGTGTCTTCTGAGGAAATCTGTATCTATCTTTTATCTTTCTAAAATGACAAACCTCATCCAATTTTGAGTTATGTGTGATTTTATATAATTTTTATAAAACAGAATGGTGCAGTTTTGATTTTCTACAGTTCTGGTCAACTAAATGTTTGACTATGGTCAAAGGATACTCAACGCATTTAAAAATCCCGAGTAATTTAGTTATAATAGTATTTACGATACAGATTTTATTCGTATAATTACCATAAATTTTGGAACTCGCATGAAGCCTGTAAAATTCTAGTAATACACCTTGGTCTGTTTTCAGTTTTACAAATTGGGGTTAAAAATCGTTTCTTATTAATTAATCTTAAGACTTGAACGGTGTTAGTATTTTTATTTGAGAACCAAAATGTGTTTTTCTTCCGGTGACTTTCATATTAGGTTAAATCTATAGTTTGACCTTCCTAAATGATTTTCTGAACATTCTGCTGCGACAAAATTCTTAAAACGGACATAATTAAATTAGTCCAAGTGAATTACTTAACGAGCTTGGGCTTAGTAGCCGGGCCTCGGCTATGATTTTCGAGTGGCACTCCGGGTTTTGAAAACCGGGGCGTCACAATAATGCTTATCTTTTGAACTTCATAGATATGACATAGACATTATCTTATGAATGCTGTTATGATTATATGAATGGGTAATGGTGAAGATTTCATCCTAGGAAACAATATTTTACATTTTTTAAAGGAAGTACACTCATGAACTTCTTTTATGAATCGAAAGGGAAATCACAAGGCTTATTGGTACGGCTATTCATTACAAATCTTTGGATTACCAATATGTGTGAGATGCTAAAATCGATCGTAACTTTGTTATGTATATTGATACAACTAATCACAATGCCTGAATTATGCTTTGGTATGACTAGTTTTGAATAATCAGTGTAACCGATCCTAAGTAATCACCTGAGATGGTATGATCGATATTTGTAATTGGTGTTGAAAAATGGGGGTCTAGCAACCTCATCAAATATTTCCTTTAGCAATCTGTATGGACTAACTTTAATATAATTCCTAGAGCACCATCTAATAAAGCGAGCTCAATTGAAAAATATATCTAAGATTTATATCTCTGTTTCACAATGTAATCAACAAATCAAACAGATAGAAATCCGCGGGCCTGATTATTATGTGAAAAAACTTAAACGATACTAAAGGCCAATGTTCAAGTGTCAATCAATTTATATCAACAACCAAATGTTGGATTATCTAATTGATTGAACTACACACAACCTGTGATATTTCAATTATATAGAAAATATAATACGGAAAATAAATAACACAAACAATGGAAATTTTGTTAACGAGGAAACCGCAAGTGCAGAAAAACCCCAGGACCTAGTCCAGATTTGAAAACCACACTGTATTAAGATGCTACAGACACTAGCCTACTCCAAGTTAACTTCGGACTAGAATGT
This sequence comes from Papaver bracteatum, assembly GCA_023529315.1. Classification (NCBI taxonomy): domain Eukaryota; kingdom Viridiplantae; phylum Streptophyta; class Magnoliopsida; order Ranunculales; family Papaveraceae; genus Papaver; species Papaver bracteatum. The sequence goes on along the minus strand of JAJJWX010000941.1, from coordinate 596,499 downwards.
AGTTGATCCCTAACCAATCTCACGCTGATCAAGGTACAGTCGCGTTATTTACGCCTCTGAATCCTAGCGGGAATCTAGACACTTGATTCCCTTAGCTTATCTCACACAAAACTAAGAGTTTCTATGACCCAAAGTCGAAGACTTGATAAACAAATCTATCTCACACAGAAAAGTCTATTAAATAGATAAATCTGTCTCCCACAGAAATACCCAAGGGTTTTGTTCCGTCTTTTGATAAATCAAGGTGAACAGGAAACAATTGATACACCAGACTTATCTTTCCGAAGAATAGCCTATTAATATCAATCACCTCACAATAATCTGAATCGAATGGTATCGAAACAAGATATTATGGAATCAAAAACGATGAGACGAAGATGTTTGTAACTACTTTTTATCTTTCCTATCGGAGATTAAATCTCAAGTTAATCTTAAAGAAGATAGTACTCAATACGATAAAAAATAGCAAGATCAGATCACGCAACTACATAAAATAGTTGGGTCTGGATTCACAATCCCAATGAAGTCTTTAAGTCATTAACCTACAGGGTTTTGGAAACCTAAGATTAAAGGAGAATCGACTCTAGTCGCAACTAGTATCACACAAGAGGTGTGTGGATTGGGTTTTCCAGTTGTTAGAGTTCTCCCTTATATAGTCTTCAAATCAAGATCAATCAATATTACCTTGGTAACAAAATATTCAATATTCACCGTTAGAAGAAAACCTAATTAGACTCAAGCTAATATATTTTAACCGTTAGATCGAACTTAGCTTGTTACACACAAATGAAAAGTGACTTCATTTAGATATGGGAAACCGTACCTAAACGTGTACACCTTGTTGACTCAATAATAGTTAACCGAAGTTAGCCATATGAACACTTTCATATCAACCTTATTCATCTTAACCATAACTAGTTCAAATGACTCAAACGAAACTAGTTCTAGAGTTGTTCAATTGTTTATATTCTCATAGAAGTAAAAAAGACACAATTGAAGCAAAATAGATTTTGATTCACTCGAATCAATTCATGAACATTATAGCTACAGTTTGAAAAAGATTGCATTTCTTATTATATAAATGTATTAGTTCATGAACAGAACGATTTTAGAACATATAACTTACTCAGGTATGCAAACGGGTACGCATAGATAAGTGGTCGAACTAAGTTTGGGTTCGCCAGTACGCGAACGGGTACGCATACCACCAAACTCAGTTAAACTCCGGAACTTGGACTTACGCCAATATGCGAACGGGTGTGTATACCTAGTAACCAAACTTTCATTAACCAACCAGTACGGGTATGCATACCATGTATCCCGGACTTGGAATAACTTGCAACAATTAGCATACTAGTACACATACTATGCTATATCCAATCATGGTTAATTTTTTTTCTAAACTGTCATTTTAATCATTGAAACATTCTTAGAAGATGGGAATATATGTCTCACACAAACTATTAGCTTCTAAGCAATTTTCTAGTGATCGAATGATCAATACCAAATATTCCGAGTCTACATTAAATGACTGTCTCACACAAATCATGTAAGATGTTACCAGGCTATTTTCACATGATCATCGTTTGACTTTCTTCAAGAATATAAGATGAACTTGATTAAAGCGAAAGCCTACCAACACATATTTTGTGAAATATGTAAGCGAGTTAAACTCAGCTCGAAATATCAAATGTGTATAATGGAAATCTATATAGTTATACGATTTTTGTCTCAGATAGGAGATATACTAGATAGACTTTTGAGTGATAGATGAGTTCAAGTCTTCACATACCTTTTATTGGTGAAGTTCTATAAGCTTAGTAGTTCTTTGTCTTCAATCGATGAATGCCATGAATTCTAAAGCTCAACTACACTTTATATCCTAATCTAATACTTATCTATAAGTAGACTAGAAGTTAAGACTATTAGAGCACTGCTTGGTCGAACTCGCAAGCGTTGCTATCTCAAGCTTGTTTGTCAAGTTTAGTTGCCAAAACTATAAGTCTTGATTTCTAGTATACTTATAGCTAAGTTTCGGATTAGGATAGTAAGTGTATTTGAGCCTTACACTCCACGTCATTCATCGAATGAAAATGAAAAACTACTCAAGGGAACTTGTGGAACTTTATCAACAAAAGGTATGTGGAAACTTAAACTTATTTATCACTCAAAAGTATATCTATTCTATCTCCTAATTTGAGACAAAAATCGTATTGCTATATAGCCTACAATTATACACATTTGCTATTTGGAGCTGAGTTTATCTCGCTTATATATTTCTCGAAATATATGCTGGTAAGCTTTCTCTTTAGCCAAGTTCATCTTTACTCGTGACGAAAGTCATGTTGATTATTTCAATAACTTGAAAATCGCTTTGATGAAAATAGTTTGTGAATAACTATTTTAACATCCTCTAAGAAAGTTTAAATGATTAAAATGAGAGTTTAGAACATGTAATCATCTTTGGATATAAACATAGTGTGTTCTCACATTTGTATAAAAAGTCCAAAACCGGGAACCCAAAGTATGCGTACCCATACGCATACTGGCGGAAAGTTCACTTCCGTGAAATTCTGCTGGAGTTTAAAAGTGAAAAACAAACTCAATCTGGTTACTTATGTACGCGTACCTATTTGTATACTTAATTAGGTTACTTTCTAAAATCGGTTTGTTCATGAACTAAAACATTTATAAAATATGGAATGCAATCTTTGCAAACCGTGTCTATAATGTTCATGAATTGATTCGAGTGAATCAAAACCGATTTTGCTTCGATTGTGTCTTGTATACTTCTATAAGATTTAAAAGAAATTGAACAACTCTCTAACTAGTTCATTTGAGTCATTTGAACTAGTTATGGTAAATATGAATAAGGTTGATATGAAAGTGCTCATACGGCTAACCATTGGTTAACTATTATTGAACCAACTAAGTGTACACGTTTAGGTACGGTTACTAAAACCTAAATGAAGCTACATTTCATTTGTGTATAACAATCTATGTTCGATCTAACGATTGAAAGATATTAGCTTGAATCTAATAAGGTTTTCATCTAACGGTGAATATTGAATGCATTGTTACCAAGGTAACTTAGATTGCAAACCCTGATTAGAAGACTATATAAAGGAGAACTCTAGCAACTGGGAAACCTAATCCCCACACCTCCTGTGTGATACTAGTTGTATAAGCTAGAGTCGATTCTCCTTTAACCTTAAGTTTTTCACGAAACCCTTGTTGATGGTGGTTTTTAGTCCAGGGTTAAAATTATAAACCTTGCATTTAATATGCTGTCACTCTGCAAAAAAACGGATCCATGTAAAGCAGTGAGTGTTCAACCTCTTCACTGGCACATTTATTGAGAAACTTAATATTTCCTCATGAAATTCACCTAGAATGGTGCATGTAGCAACAATCCCAGATATTATGTAAATTTTGGAACCTTGCCAGTATTATTCAGTTAATATAAGTTTCTTTGAATGCTTTCTGTACTATGTTCCCCGGCTGAACCCTTAATGTTGATATGGCATGACAATTTGTGTTCACTTGCAGCAGAGTAGCATTAATTTCCAAGTATCAAGAATAAGGTCCTTTCTTAAAGTATTCAATCAGAAAGCATACTTCTCTCTAGCAATGAACTTAAAGAACTCTGTGTCAGCATATATAATTCAATAAATTTTTTGATAAGTCACAAGATACAAATATCACCCTAACTTATTTGCAAAAATTAGGGTTTTGCGCCCTGCGCAATATATTAGACCTTGCCTGTCAAAATTAAGCCTAAGGAAACTAGGTAATTATTCCGCCATGGATTAGTAGGTGCAAAATCTTGCCCAGAATCAGAAAACAAGAAATAAAGGAGCCACAGAATAGGAGCAGCAGCAAAGGGAGGCATGGCCATGCCTTAGGCCAACCAACGCCATTTTCCATTGGAAACGCCCCATGTTGCCTAACCGGCCCTATTTCGCATCGACCAATCAGGTCGCCTTAAACCCGCCACATGTTGGCTGGGCCCATACTTGCTGGCCCTATTTCCCATCGACCAATATGGTCGTTTTAAATCCGCCACACGCACACTAGAAGTGTGGCCACGTCCATGCTTGGCCGGCCCCCTCTTCTAATCGACCAATCAGGTCCCTCAAAACGTGCCACAGTATTAAAAGAGGTAAAATGGCGTCAGATGGTCCCAAAACCAATTGGCTTTCCAAAAATCGTGCCAAACGTGCCATGTTGCAACAATAAGTTGAGCGGCATACCACTCCGCCACGCCAAACGTGCCACTTTGTGGAAGCATGCCAAAACATGCCAATGTGCCGTAAAAAACGCGCCTACGTGCTAACCTACCTCCTATTCGTGGCCAATGCCATGATGTGAATAAGTTAGGGTTTTCTAATCAGGACACTTCTTTAGGCGTAATAACCAAAATTCTAATTTTTAGTAGTAGTCCAAAGTACGCCACTTTGGCCCCGCAACAAGCCACGAGCCATGTGGGACCCAGAAAACCCTAAGAATGGCGTCATACCATAGCTACTTATAGCAACCCTTGCTCATGTGGCCGTTTCCACATTGTATCCTTGTTATAATTACTTTAGAATAACTATGGTACCGTTTTCACAAAAATACCTCCGTGCTGCATGCCACGCGCGCTAATTAGGGTTTCGATATGCTAAGCTCTAACTCATCTAGGATTTCCACGCTAGCCAAGCCAAGTAATTCTATTAAGGACTTAAGTTCGTTATAGAAACATGGCCAACATTGTCGGAGCCATATTTGGGTCTAACACCAATATGCCAAAATAGCTGCCACGGCTATGCCAGGCGCCACTATGCCACATCTACGCCATGCGCCATTATGCCACTGGAACGCCGCTATGCCACTTGCATGCGTTAAATATGCCATGACACTGTTGGCATATGCCAATGGTGCCACTTTTCTATTATGAGGTGCTAACGGAAGTGTCCATAATCAACGACCACCTTTTCTCATGGGCCACAATCTCAGCCATCCAAATTCGCCACAGAATTGACAGTCCCATGGAAAGTTTTAGGCGATCTGCCAAGACAAGCCTAATAACATCACATGTTATTTTTCTGCGTCAAGTTTCTTGACCTTGACTTGCCACACGTAGTAAATTGCTGCATGTTTTCCATAAACACACTCGAGACATCAAACAAGTCACAAAATGGGGGATACTCATCAGGGTATTGGTCTGGCGGTTTACAGCGTGCGGCGTGCAACACTCCCATTATAAGAAAGTGTCAGGAAACAAGGAAGTTAGTGGTGGCAAGAAGTAATGGGTGTAGACAAACCTGTTTCCTTCATCGTGGAAACGTGGTTTATGGCGGTTACACATTACTCCACTCTTTCATCACTCGATCACTCCCACTTCTTACGAGACCAGGGTGCGTTCAAAATAACTTGTATAAATAGTTTCACCTATTTTCCACAAAACATAAAATTTTTGTTGAGAACAACAACGCAGTATCCAGAAAAATACCAAAGAACTGATAGCTTTCATTCCGCAAGACAGTTCCAAATTATGATATGAGTCATAAAATAGCCACACCTTCAGAATTAACCATTCTGGTCTCAACACCTTCTTCGATTCCCTCCCTAAGACCAACCCTTCTCCTTCACTTTGTGACCGAAGCAAGACTGGAATGGCCATTTCTTGGTTTAGGCCAGGATTGTACAGATTAATCTCTCGAAACTAAAGTACTCTCGTGCAGTGCATTTGTTTTAGGTTTAGATTTATTTCTCATCCACACACCCAAATTACTAAAACCAGCAGAAATAGTTTTTACCCATAAACAATTGGCGACCACAATGGGAGGTTAATCTCTCGGTTGCAATATCAATTTTCAATTTCATTTTTTTTCAATTTCAATTTCAATATGGTAGAGCTTAGATCCGAATCAGCAACAACCCCTGATGCCATTATCGCTGAGAACTTCCTTGGTATCAACGTCCCTTCCAGTGTCATCAATTTACTACCTATCAGCATTACTAATACCACCAGTGGCACATGAAATGTTCCCTTCGGCGTTATACCTCCGATCACCAGAGCCAGAGTCGTTGCCGCCGCCCCCAATATTTCTTCAAGCATGACTCCCCCAGTTATCACCAGAGCTGTCGCCACTCCACCATCGGGTCGAGAAACTAGAGGAACCTAAGTAGGCCAACCCGCTATTACCATTGCAGATTTGATGGAAAGACAGTAAGTTCTTGCTAAGGCTCAGACGTACATGGCTTCAACTCAAAAGGAGGTACTTACTTTCCTCAAGACGTTAACGGAACGGATACCGCAGGAATCATGCCTACCAGAGCCAATGAGGAGCGCTTTTAATACTCCTGGCGCCGGCACCTCAGTAGGGCGCACCCTTGTGGATGAAGAGGCTCGGACATTGGAGAGGAATCAACCATTCAACTTTATCACACATGAATATTTGGAATGACTTCTCCGAAATCGAGACAGACAAAACCCGGTGAACATGCACCAGCATCAACCTCCATATCCTCCTGATGTGCAAAGAGTTCCTCTTCCGAGTGGATATTTTTCTCCTCAATTCTCCCTATATGATGACACTGGTAATGCACGTGAACATATATCTTGATTTCTAGAATTCTTGGGTGAACACGAGTACCATCATGTCCTCCGTCTGAAAGAAATTTCAAAGTCACTTACTCGAAGAACATACACCTGGTACAACAAAATTATAGCAAACAACATATCCAACTGGCGTGAGATGGTCACAGCTTTTTAAAAGAAGTATTTATTTGTGTCTGAGAAAATCACCTTTTCAGACTTAGGAAGGATGTTCCAACGAAACAATGGATATCCGAATGATTATTTCAAAAGATACAGAATTCAGGCGCTAGATTGTCATGACCCAAACGTGGCTGAACAACAATTGGTGGACTCTTGTATCAATGGCATGGTTCCCATTTATCGAACCTTATTGGAGAATCTACGCTTCCAGACATCCTCTGAACTTCATGAATCTACTAAGCGGTTGGCCACAATAGCACCATCATTGTTGGAAAGAACCAAGCCAGCCAGAGGAGAAGACGCATGTGAAACTCGAGGAAACATACGCCTCATCAACAAACAATATAACACCGGCCCCTCTGTAAGCATGGTGAGTTAAGGAGGGAAAATAAAAGCTCCAGTGATAGAACAACAACCCAAACGTGCATCACCAACATATATGGCGGCTCCACCTCGGAAGGCCAGGACAAAAGCTCTCGTGAAACACCAAGAAGCCGCCTTAGATTTCCCATTCCCAATCGAAGAATTAATTGAACTCTTGGAAGCGTGGATTCAAGATGATGCCATCAAGCTTCCTCATATCAGGTGTCGCAAACTAAATAGGAAATGGCAAATCCCAAGTATTATCGTTACCACAGGTTCATTCATCACTCGACTAATGAGTGCAATAGATTGAAGCGAATCTTCAAGGAAAAGGTAGAGGCGGGAGAACTCCATCTGGGCAATGAGGGAGTTTATAGAGATCCTCTTCCAGTCAGGATTTGTATGCTCTCTGGGGACTCCGTTCACAAAACTATGCAGTCCATGATGCAGCACGTGAGCGAGATCCTATATTTCTCCAAGGCATAGCGCCAAGACATATTTATAGCCCTAAATCGTGTTGTGTCGGGCAAGCGACTCTTTGCTGCTGAAGAACCCGCTTCAAAACCCCAACCTCTCTCAGGAAGCGCTGTTGGAAAGTGCAACTGGGGACTGCTGACCACGACTTACCTAAAGAATGTTGCTGTTTATGGGTAAAAACTGTTTCTGCTGGTTTTTCGTAATTTGTATATGTGGATGAGAAAAAAATCTAAACCTAAAACAAATGCAATGCACGGGAGTACTTTAGATTCGAGAGATCAATCTGTACAATCCTAGCCTAAACCAAGAAATGGTTGTTCCAATCTTGCTTCAGTCAAAAAGTGAAGGAGAAGGGTTGGTCTTAGGGAGGAAAGCGAAGAAGGTGTTCAGACCATAATGGTTAATTCTAAAGGTGTGGCTATTTTATGACTTGTATCAGAATTTGGAAATGGCTTGCATAATGTAAGCTATCAGTTCTTTGGTATTTTTCTGGATACTGTGTTGTTGTTCTCACCAAAACTTGTTGTTTGGTGAAAATAGGTGAAACCTATTTATATAAGTCATAATTGAACGCACACTGGTCTCGTAGGAAGTGGGATTGATTGAGTGATGGAAGAGTGGAGTAATGTGTAAACGCTAGAAACCAAGTTTCCACTATGAAGGAAACGGGTTTGTTTACACCCATTACTTCTTGGCACCACTAACTGCCATGTTTCCTGACACTTTCTTAAAATGGGCATGTTACATGTCGCACATTGTAAACTGCTTGACCAATACCCTGAAGAGTATCCCCCAATTTGTGACATGTTTTATGTCTCGAGTGTTTTCGTGGAAAACATGTATCAGATTACCATGTGTGGTAAGTTAAAGTCAGGAGACTTTCCGCAGGAGAATAGCATGTGATGATATTAGACTTATCTCTGCCGGTCTCCTAAGACTTTCCACATGCCTGTCCGTTGCGAATTTAGATGGCTGAGATTATGGCCCATGAGAAAAGGTGGTTTTTGATTATGGCCACTTCTGTTAACACCTGATAATAGGAAATTAGTGCCATTGGAATATGACAACGATGTGATGGCATATTTAATGCATACCAGTGGCATATTTAATGCATACCAGTGACAACGATGTGATGGCATATTTAATGCATGTGGCGGGTTTAAAACGACCTGATTGGTTGATTGAAAATAGGTCCGGCAAGCAGCATGAGGCCAACCTCATTCTAAATGTGTGTGGCGCATTTAGAGCGACCTGATTGGTCTATGGAAATGGGGCCGACAAGCAGCATGGGGCCGGCCTTATTCTAAATGTGTGTGGCGTATTTTGAGCTACCTGATTGGTCGATGGAAAGGGGTCCGACAAGCAGCGTGGGTCCAGCCTCATTCTAAATGTGTGTGGCGTATTTAGAGGGACCTGATTGGTCGATGGAAAGGGGGATGGAAAGCAGCATGGGTCCGACCTCATTCTAAATGCGTAGGGCGCATTTAGAGCGACCTGATTGGTCAACGGAAAGAGGGGCCGGCCAAGCATGGGCGTGGCCACACTTCCAGTGCGCGTAATAGATTTAGAGCGACCTGATTGGTCGATGGGAAATAGGGCCAGTTAGGCAACATGGGGCGTGTCGAATGGAAAATGGCGCTGCCAGTTGGCCTAAGGCATGACCATGACTCCCTTTCCTGCTGATTCTATTTTGTGACTCCTTTATTTCTCGTTTTCTGGTTCTGGGCAACATTTTTCACCAACTAATCCATCGAGGATTAATTACCTAGTTTGCTTAGGCTTAATTTAGACATGCAAGGTCTAATATATTGCGCATGGCGCAAAACCCTAATTTTTGTAAATTAGTGTTGACACCCCAATTTCGCACCCTCCATGGAAAATATCAGTCTTGTACTTCGGAGCCGAATACAAGGGAAATTCTTTGTGGAGCAATTATGGATTTTCATATCCTTTAAATCAAGCTCACAAACACTATTCAACCACCCATTGCACTACCGATCAAGCCCACAAGCTCTACCCAATAAAGCCCAGAAGCACTACCCAACTACTCATTTCATTTCCCATTCAAACCCAGGAGTTCTTGCTATCGCATTGAAGAGGAGGAAAATACAAAGTCAATGGCAAAAGAACGGAGTCATTATGAGTCCGTATGAAGAAGTTATGAGCAAAACAAGAACTCAGAAGACGTTAAGGGGCGACCACTTTTCATCTTCCCCTTATCGGTACCAAGGAATTAATTAGTGACTTATTTTTAACAAATGGGACCCACTTGTGTTTGTCAAAAGAAAATCACGGGCAAGGAAGAAGAAAAAAAGAAAAGGGGGGACAAATGGATCACCCACTTTTGTTTTGTTATGAGAAGAAAATAAAACACAAGTGGGACCCACACTTGTTTTGATTATGAGAAGGGAAGGAATAAGGACGATCAATTAGGTGAATTTTCACTGAATTGGCTACGGTTTTTGCGGATTATTTAAGAATTCAATGCCTATAAAAGGCAGTGTAAAACAATCCATTCGGGCACCATTTTATTTTCTCACAGAAATTCTTCCAACACCACTTCTTCTCACCACTCTTTCTGACAAGAGAAAAATACTTCTTCCTTTACTTTAACAAGGTTTCCACCCAAAATACACCACAACACAAGGTTTCCACCCAAACCACAATCCAAAAATCTAGGTTTCCACCCAAACCAAGAAGAAGAAAATATTTCTTCTCACATGTTTCAAGTCTCCATGTATTGTGTCATTTAACCAAAGAGAAATCAAATTTTCTTCCTGCACAATAGTTATCATTGTCTTGTGCATTTATAGTTCATTTTGAGAAAACCCAAAAAAATACGAAGATTAGCATTAAATTGCTAGTACTTTAACTACTTTCAGCATACTTAACGAAAGCACGCAATTGTCGTAAGAATCCTTTTAAATTTCAATATCATAATTCAGGTATATTAATTGCTTATCTCTTTGGTAAATTATGTAGTCATACGGGAACGGAATGGTTTTCCATTTCGTAGTAACACCGTGACTACTCTTTGCATTACATAAGAAATTTGTGTTTCATTATTAATTTTCCCAGTGGGATAAATCAAAGTGTGGGTATAAAGCGGAATTCCCTCCCACATTAGACCCATTGTCAAAATAATAAGGTTCGCATCAATCATATTCTATTGATCTAATCTGCAGATTAATTGTTTAATTTTGAAATTTCAGCTCGATTTCAAATTTGAACGCGAAATTAATTCTTGTTCTAAAATATGGACCTGAAGTTGAATTAGAATATTCAACAAAGTTTCACCAAAAAAAATTCATAATGCGACTCTATCGTCGACCTAGATTTTACATGATCTTTATCATGATTAGGATTTCCTTTAATCCTTTACTATCAGATTGATTTGGAGTCGAATTAGATTCTAAAAATTTAGGAGTTGGCCAAAGCCACCCCCTGGGATACCAAAAATATTCGTCACTATGCTTCACTATTCACCAGTCACTATGCATTATTATTCACCAATCACTATGCATCACTTTTCATCACTATTCGTTACTATGCATCACTATTTATAAACATTCCCCTTTAATCATTTGGTAGAGGCCAATATTACGATTGGGCGGTTGATGGGTGCCTAACACTTTCCCATCCCGTACTACAATCTCCTTACCTTGAATTCTCTGTTAGCAGACCAAAAACATGAAAGTCATAACTAGGTTTTGTTTTCCTCAAAAGAATTCAAACTAGTTAAAGGGTCCTGACTCCACTTAGTCAGGTGGCGACTTCAAAACATCTCCCTCTTTTCCTTGCGGAGGTATCCCCCTTACTAACGAACTAGTGATAAGATACCTTTGTACGACTCTGTGCGATGAAACCTCCACGAACGGATGGGCACATGGACCTCACCCCATGAACAATTAGGGATCTTAATAGACCGTCTCACTCGACCCGTGCCAGGCCTCGATTTCTACAGTGGCGACTTCACTAGGGAAATCTTAACTGGGAGTGCGTCAGTATGGTATTCAACCAATGACCGCGTTCTGCAAGCAACGTGGCCAGAAACGATCATTGATTTCATCGAGTATTTTTCAAAGATTCAACCAGAGTTGATCAATCAAAACCTAGAGCAGTACCTCGAAGAACAAAGAGAGATATTCTGGAAGACCAACGCCAGAAGGAGGGAGGAATCATCTGATAGAAGCGTCTACATGATAATTCCCAACGAAGCAGCATCCTGCCATTCTCAGGCATACCAAAACAGAGTTACACGCATTTTCAACAAACACATGCGACCCTGCAAGTTCGGCGAAGGATATCTTGTGCTCAAATAAATCCGTCTAACAATGCACACCGACCCAAGGGGCAAATTCAAACCGAAATGGGAGGGTCCGTTCATTGTCAAAAAGATTTTTCAGGGAATGGCAATACAACTGATGGACCAAGATGGAGAAGAACATCCAAGGCCCACGAATGCTGATCAACTCAAGAGGTACTATGCCTAATCAAAGGCGACATCCCGGCATAACTAATCCATGCATCTCCTCAAAATATCAACTGGTTTGTCAGCACTCATGACTTTTATCATAGTTTTCTGCTTTATCAACTTGTTTTAAAAAAGAAAAAGAAAAAAGAATGTGTATGTTTTCATAAAAGTCATGCCATTTCAAAAAAAAAAAAAACAGATTTCTAAAGTTTGCTTTCAAAAAAAAAAAAACAAATTTCTAAAGTTTGTTTTCAAAACAAAAAAAAAACAGATTTCTAAGGTTTTGGTTTAAAAAAAAAAACGATGATGATGAAATCCTTAGGATGATACTGTGCCTTGCACACACCGAATAGGCAACTGAGGCAAAAGTTTTTGAGTATTATCTTGAGTCTAATTATGTTCTAATCATGCTTTAGTTTTTGTGAACAACGAGTCATCTGAGTTAAGGTCTCTCTACCGGAATCAACAATCTGCAGAGTAAGTGCAATTTAAACCAAGGACAAGAGTACCACCGCAAAAAAAATATTTCATTCACAAATGGAGGAATTACAAGATCTTCGTCTACAACAATGAAAAGCATGAACACTTCCTTATCTGAAGGATACATGATCATATCGAGAAAAAAAGAAGAACAACAACAAGAAACAAACAAAAGAAAATAAAAAAGAAGAACAACAACAAGAAACAAAAAAATGATCTGACGGCGAACCAAAGAAGAAGAAATGGAAAACAAATAAGGAAAGGGGATGATTTTATCTGAGTCTAGACCGAGATCCAATTTCTTCACCATTTCCCATTGATCAAAACCAATGTGTGATAGTGTTAAAAGTGCCCATGTGACACGCATGATCTAGACATCTTCATCCCAGGCAGATCATCCATACTTGTCAGGATACATCTAAATCTAAATCTGATTTCAACTTTGAATCTCAAGCACTACTTTGGCGAAAGCTTAACTGGGAGTACATCAGTATGGTATTCAACCAATGACCGTGTTCTGCAAGCAGCATGGCCAGAAACTATCAATGATTTCATCGAGTATTTTTCAAAGATTCAACCAGAGTTGATCAATCAAAACCTGGAGCAGTACCTCGAAGAACAAAGAGAGATATTCTGGAAGACCAACGCCAGAAGGAGGGAGGAATCATCTGATAGAAGCGTCTACATGATAATTCCCAACCTAGCAGCAGCCTGCCATTCTCAGGCATACCAAAACAGAGTTACACGCAGTTTCAACAAACACATGTGATCTCGCAACTTCGATGAAGGAGATCTTGTGCTCAAAGAAATCCGTCTAGTAAAGCACACCGACCCAAGGGGAAAATTCAAACCGAAATGGGAAGGTCCGTTCATTGTCAAAAAGATTTTTCAGGGAATCACAATACAACTGATGCACCTAAATGGAGAAGAACATCAAAGGCCCATGAATGCTGATCAACTCAAGAGGTACTATGCCTAATCAAAGGCGACATCCCAGCATAACTAATCCATGCATCTCCTCAAAATATCAACTGGTTTGTCAGCACTCATGACTTTTATCATCGTTTTCTGCTTTATCAACTTGTTTTCAAAAAAAAAAAAAGTGTGTATGTTTTCATAAGAGTCATGCCATTTCAAAAAAAAAAAAAAAACAGATTTCTAAAGTTTGCTTTCAAAAAAAAAAAATTTTTTTTTTATAAAGTTTGTTTTCAAAAAAAAAAAACAGATTTCTAAGGTTTTGGTTTTCAAAAAAAAAAAAAAAAAAACGCTGATGATGAAAGCCTTAGGATGATACTATGCCTTGCACACACCGAATAGGCAACTGAGGCAAATACTTTTGAGTATTATCTTGAGTCTAATTATGTTCTAATCATGCTTTAGTTTTTGTGTACAACGAGTCATCTGAGTTAAGGTCTCTCCACCGGAATCAACAATCTGCAGAGTCAATGCAAGTCAAACCAAGGACAAGATCACCACCGGAAAAAAAATATTTCATTCACAAATGAAGGAATTACAAGATCTTCGTCTACAATAATGAAAAGCATAAACACTTCCTTATCTGAAGGATACATGATCAGATCGAGAAAAAAAGAAGAACAACAACAAGAAACAAACAAAAGAAAAGAAAAAAGAAGAACAACAACAAGAAAAGAAAAAATAATCTGACGGCGAACCAAAGAAGAAGAAATGGAAAACATATAAGGAAAGGGGATGATTTTATCTGAGTCTAGACCGAGATCCAATTTCTTTACCATTTCCCATTGATCAAAACCAATGTGTGATAGTGGTAAAAGTGCCCATGTGACACGCTTGATCTAGACATCTTCATCCCAGACATATCATCCATACTTGTCAGAATACATCTAAATCTAAATCTGATTTCAACTTTGAATCTCAAGAACTACTTCGGCGAAAGCTTAAATGTGAGTGTGTCAGTATGGTATTCAACCAATGACCGCGTTTTGCAAGTAGCGTGGCCAGAAATGATCAATGATTTCATCGAGTATTTTTCAAAGATTTAACCAGAGTTGATCAATCAAAACCTGGAGCAGTACCTCGAAGAACAAAGAGAGATATTATGGAAGACCAACGCCATAAGGAGGGAGGAATCATATGATAGAAGCGTCTACATGATAATTCCCAACGAAGCAGCAGCCTGCTATTCTCAGGCATACCAAAACAGAGTTACACGCAGTTTCAACAAACACATGCGACCCCGCAACTTCGACGAAGGAGATCTTGTGCTCAAAGAAATCCGTCCAGTAAAGCACACCAACCCAAGGGGAAAATTCAAACCGAAATGGGAGGGTCTGTTCATTGTCAAAAAGATTTTTCAGGGAATGGAAATACAATTGATGGACCTAGATGGAGAAGAACAACCAAGGCCCACGAATGCTGATCAACTCAAAAGGTACTATGCCTAATCAAAGGCGACATCCCGGCATAACTAATCCATGCATCTCCTCAAAATATCAACTGGTTTGTCAGCACTCATGACTTTTATCATCGTTTTCTGCTTTATCAACTTGTTTTCAAAAAAAAAAAAAAAAGTGTGTATGTTTTCATAAAAGTCATGCCATTTCAAAAAAAAAAAAACAGATTTCTAAAGTTTTCTTTCAAAAAAAAAAAGAACAAATTTCTAAAGTTTGTTTTCAAAAAAAAAAAAAAAAACGCTGATGATGAAAGCCTTAGGATGATATTGTGCCTTGCACACACCGAATAGGCAACTGAGGCAAACGCTTTTGAGTATTATCTTGAGTCTAATTATGTTCTAATCATGCTTTAGTTTTTGTGAACAACGAGTCATCTGAGTTAAGGTCTCTCCACCGGAATCAATAATCTGCAGAGTCAGTGCAAGTCAAACCATGGACAAGAGCACCACCGGAAAAAAATATTTTCATCCACAAATGAAGGAATTAAAAGATCTTCGTCTACAACAATGAAAAGCAGGAACCCTTATCTGAAGGATACATGATCAGATCGAGAAAAAAAGAAGAACAACAACAAGAAACAAACATAAGAAAAGAAAAAATAAGAACAACAACAAGAAACAAAAAAATGATCTGACGGCGAACCAAAGAATAAGAAATGGAAAACAAATAAGGAAAGGGGATGATTTTATCTGAGTCTAGACCGAGATCAAATTTCTTCACCATTTCCCATTGATCAAAACCAATGTCAGATAGTGGTGAAAGTGCCCATGTGACACGCATGATCTAGACATCTTCATCCCAGGCAAATCATCCATAATTTTTAGGATACCTCTAAATCTAAATCTGATTTCAACTTTGAATCTCAAGCACTACTTCGGCGAAAGCTTAACTGGGAGTACATCAGTATGGTATTCAACCAATGACCGTGTTCTGCAAGCAGCATGTCCAGAAACGATCAATGATTTCATCGAGTATTTTTCAAAGATTCAACCAGAGTTGATCAATCAAAACCTGGAGCAGTACCTCGAAGAACAAAGAGAGAGATTCTGGAAGACCAACGCCAGAAGGAGTTGACACCCCAATTTTTCACCTTCCATGGAAAATATCAGTCTTGTACTTCGGAGCCGAATACAAGGGAAATTCTTTGTGGAGCAATTATGGATTTTCATATCCTTTAAATTAAGCTCACAAACACTATTCAACCACCCATTGCACTACCTATCAAGCCCACAAGCTCTACCCAATCAAGCCCACAAGCACTACCCAACTACTCATTTCATTGCCCATTCAAACCCAGGAGTTCTTGCTATCACATTGAATAGGAAGAAAATACAAAGTCAATGGCGAAATAACGGAGTCATTCTGAGTCCGTATGAAGAAGTTATGAGCAAAACAAGAACTCAGAAGACGTTAAGGGGTGACCACTTTTCATCTTCCCCTTATCGGCACCAAGGCATTAATAAGTGACTGATTTTTAACAAATGGGACCCACTTGTGTTTATCAAAAGAAAATCACGGGCAAGGAAGAAGAAAAAAAGAAAAGAGGGGACAAATGGATCACCCACTTTTGTTTTGTTACGAGAAGAAAAGAAAAAAAGGACAAGTGGGACCCACACTTGTTTTGATTATGAGAAGGGAAGGAAAAAAAGGATGATCAATTAGGCGAATTTTCGCTGAATTCGCTACGGTTTTGCGGATGATTGAAGAATTTAATGCCTATAAAAGGCAGTGTAAAACAATCCATTCGGGCACCATTTTTCTTTCTCACAGAAATTCCTTCCAACACCACTTCTTCTCACCACTCTTTCTGACAGAAGAAAAATACTTCTTCCTTTACTTTAACAAGGTTTCCACCCATACCACACCACAACACAAGGTTTCCACCCCAAACCGTAATCCAAAACTCTAGGTTTCCACCAAAACCAAGAAGAATTATTTTTTCTCAAATAGAAAATATTTCTTCTCACATGTTCCAAGTCTCCATGTATTGTGTCATTTAATCAAAGAGAAATCAAATTTCCTTATACATAATAGTTATTATTGTCTTATGCATTTATAGTTCATTTTGAGAAAACCCAAAAATATAAGAAGATTAAATCAAGTATTGTCTTTAAGTTTTTAAAAGATTAGCATTAAATTGCTGGTACTTTAACTACTTTCTGTATACTTAACGGAAGCAAGCAATTTCGTAAGAATCCTTTCAAATTTAAATATCATATTTCAAGTATATTAATTACCTATCTCTTCGGCAAATTATGTAGTCATACGGGAACGGAATGGTTTTCCATTTCGTAGTAACACCGTGACTATTCTTTGCGTTACATAAAAAATTATATTTTATTATTAATTTTCCAAGTGGGATAAATCAAAGTGTGGGTATAAAGCGGAATTCCCTCCCACATTAGACCCATTGTCAAAAAATAAGGTTGGCATTAATTATATTTGTATTGAGCTAATCTGCAGGTTAATTGTTTAATTTTGAAATTTCATTCAAATTTCTTCTCAAAAAAACCAAGGTTTCCACCCAAACCACCAAACAAGGTTTTCCACCCAAAACCACTAGAAAACAAGGTTTTTTACCCAAAACCACCACAAAACAAGGTTTCCACCCAAACCACCAAAACAACACCATCAAAAACCCAAAACCACCAAAAAAAAAGGTTTTCACCCAAACCAAAAAACAAGGTTTCCACCCAAACCACAACAAAAGGATCAAAAAACTAAGGTTTCCACCCAGACCACCACAAAAGAAAAACCACCATAAAAGAAAGAAACCACATCTCCATAGTCCAAGTTCCACCCAACTTCTAACTATGTCTTTTTTTCTAAATAGCTCATGCATGAAAATCTATTCTCAATAAATTATAAACATTTTCCCCTTTAATCATGAAGTAGAGGCCAATCTTATGATTGGGCGGTTGATGGGTGCCTAACACCTTCGCATCCCGTACTAGAATCTCCTTACCCAGACTCCATGATAGCAGACCATAAACATGAAAGTCATAACTAGGTTTTGTTTTCCTCAAAAGAATTCAAACTAGTTAAAAGGGTCCTGACTCCCCTTAGTCAGGTGGCGACTCCAATCTACCTCTCTTTTCCCCTTTGCATAATTGGCCCTCTTACTAACGAACTAGTAAGAAGTTATCTCTGCCAGACCCTGTGCGATAAACATCCACGAACGGATGCGCACATGGACCTCTCCCCATAACAATTGTGTACAAAAGAATAGACCGGCTCTTGATCCATGCCAGGCCTCGATTTCTATAGTGGCGACTCTGCTGGGGACAAAATAAGAGATTCGACATGAAAAATGATTAAAAGGAAAATGTTTTTTTTTATTAATATTTATTTGAGAAAGATTTATTTATCTGGTACCATCGTTGGTTGTGAACCATTGAATTTTATGGCGTTGACAACTAGAAGTGTTACAGAAAAGGTGACACCATGGCTGTTAAAGTGTATTTTTGCGAAGAAATCAAGTCCTCAAGAACGAAGAGGTCTTTTAACAATGGTGACGTTCCAAAAACAATTCATGGTGACACAAGATTTCCGGAACATGAAAAGCATGTTATCAACTTGAAAGAAGTTACAAATAAATTCTTCAACCGGAAAAGGAGTTTCAAGTATCGCATCAACTCCGCCATAAATAAAATAATATCTTATAAGGAAAAGTTGAAAAGTTCTAAGAAAGCTATATCCAATCTAAAAGCTCAACTCAATGAGTTTTTAAGTCTCTCTGACAATGAAGAGGATTTTCCCGACAAGCATAGCAAAGAAGAATAAATGCAAGAAATAGAAATCTCCAGGTTGCAAGAAGTCACAATGACACCTGATCAAATCCATGAAGCCACTACACAAGTATGCATGGACTCTACGAGTAATGAACAATAACCTTCTGAGGCGGATGATTTCCCGATCTACAATGGCATGGAATCACCAATTCTTCACCTTAACTCATATCTCTCATATATGGAGAAATGGGAGATGAACAAAGAAAACTATCTAAAGCACTACTTCGGCGAAAGCTTAACTGGGAGTGGGTCAGTATGGTATTCAACCAATTACCGCGTTCTACAAGCAGCATGGCCAAAAACGATCAATGATTTTATCGAGTATTTTTCAAAGATTCAACCAGAGTTGATCAATCAAAACCTGGAGCAGTACCTCGAAGAACAAAGAGAGAGATTCTGGAAGACCAATGCCAGAAGGAGGGAGGAATCGTCTGATAGAAGCGTCTACATGATAATTCCCAATGAAGCAGCAGCCTTCCATTCTCAGGAATACCAGAACAGAGTTGCACGCAGTTTCAACAAACACATGCGACCCCGTAACTTCGACGAAGGAGATCTTGTGCTCAAAATAAATCCGTCTAGTAAAGCTCACCGACCCAAGGGGAAAGTTCAAGCCAAAGTTGGAGGGCTCGTTCATTGTCAAAAAGATTTTTCAGGGAATGGCAGTACAATTAATGGACCTAGATGGAGAAGAACATCCAGGGCCCACGAATGCAGATCAACTCAAGAGGTATTATGCCTAATCTAAGGAAACATCCCAGCATAACCAATCCCAGCACCTCCTCAAAAGAACAACTGGTTTGTCAAGCATTTATCTTTGTTCTCTACTTTATCAACTTGTTTTACAAAAAAAAAAAAAGTTTAATTAAGTTTCAGTTTTTTTTTTTCATAAAAAAATGAGATAAATAGACTACTAAGGCCTTGTCTCCAAAAAAAAAAATAATAAAAAAAAAAAACTTTCTAAAGTTTTGTTTTCAAAAAAAAATGGTCGTACTTTGGAAGGGGGGGCAGGCTATCAAGGATGCTGTCAGTCGCAAAAATACCAAGTATTTAGAAAAATGCACTGCACAAGGATATGGATTTGGTGCTTTGGCTTTCACTACTCTAGGTGAATTTGGGGACGGAACAACAGACTTCGTTCAGCGGCTCCGCAACTATATTGCTAGTCATGATGCTAACGTGCGTGTAGGTGATTTCCTTTTTCATAGGTTAAGTGTGGTAGTTCAAAAAGGAGTTGGAGCCCAGCTTGTTGCTAGGCTTCCGACTAGTTTCTTGTCTGAATTTGGAAATTAAATGAAAGTAACAAAAAAAAAGAAAAAAGTGAAAAATTAAAAAAAATTAAAAAAAATTTCTAAAGTTTTGTTTCCAAAATAAAATAAAATAAAAACATAAAGTTTGTCGATGATGAAAAGCTTAGAATTTGGGTATGGTGTTATGAGCAACCAGATAGGCAGCTGAGACAAACTCTCCAAATCAAAATTTCAGTATTTTGCAATTATCAAACTACTAAGGCCTTGTTTCCAAAATAAATAAATAAATAAAAAACGTTGATGGTGAAAGCCTTAGGATGATACTGTGCCTTGCACACACCGAATAGGCAACTGAGGAAAAATCTTTTGAGTATTATCTTGAGTCTAATTATGTTCTAATCCTGCTTTAGTTTTTGTGAACGACGAGTCATCTGAGTTAAGGTCTCTCCACCGGAGTCAACAATCTGCAGAGTCAGTGCAAGTCAAACCGAAGACAAAAACACCACCAGAAGAAAACATTTCATTCACAAATGAAGGAATTACAAGATCTTCGTCTACAACAATGAAAAGCATGAACTCTTCCTTATCTGAAGGATACATGATCAGAAAGAGAAAAAAAAACAACAACAACAACAACAATGTAGTCTACCTCGTAAAGAAGTCGTAGCGTGGACAATTCTTCAGAAAGAGTATCAATACGTGCTTGCCTCCATAGGGATTCTCTATTGATTTCATCATGCCTCAACATAATCCCGTACATATCATTCACCACCGACTTCAATTGGCGCTCACGGCTATCCACCAAACGGAGCAAGTATTCTTGAAGAGGTCTGGAAGCCTAAAACGAGAAATGAATTAATAAAAGTATTAAGTCATTAAGGGAAAAAGGGCAGAGTAGTAGCGGTACCTCGGGAATATCATCCGGGAGGTCCCATGTTGGAAGAAGATGGCCGAGACTCATTAATAGAACTTGTGGAGAAGGATCATTGCTTGAAGATCCCATCAATAATGGACGAGGGTCAAAACATGGATCACCCACTACAAGATTCTCTCGGAAAACTTGGATAGAAAGAGGTGGCCCTAAATAAACCAATCTCCAATACGAATCGAAATTCATTTCGCGATCAACTGAATCTTCATAGGAACGTTGTGATTGGCATGCAATCTCATCCATATCCCTAAACGATGCATAAGGAAAACATGTATCGTCAGGAGGAAGAAAACGAGGTGTAACGTCTGGTTGACTAATTTGCCTCCCAAATATGTCACCAAGATACCAAGCATAATAATCTGGGCCTCGTAACAAGTACCGAAGCATGCTAGACGACATGGCATGAATGGCTCTTTGATCACGCCGAATCAGATAATCTTTCCAAGGGTCCTAGCAAATATGCGAACAAAATGGAGGTATACACATATAATATATATATATATATATATATATATATATATATATGGTTTCTTACAGATTTAATCGTCGCTTCCTCCAAACAAAGGCGTGTATATGCAGTCGAGTAAATTCAAAGTGCACCTTTCCATCTAGCCATTCGAGGAAATGTTTGACTATTGGAGAAGCTTGTATCAAAAGGAGGGCGACTGGTAGGAAAATACTCATAACACCAATACTGTTACAAAAAAAAATGAAAAAAAAAAAGGGTCTAAGATCAGTCGGTTTGAAGCAAGGAGAAATGTACTCACATTCAAGATGGGAAAGAATCCACATAAGGCTTTTGTTTGAAGGCGTGTTGCTCGGGTTAGATAGGTGTAAATTCGCGCCATCGCACAACTTCCCCAATCGTAAAAACTTACTAAATCAAGGTCAGAAAATGCTGCCAGGTAGCCTGATTTGATATAGGCACTAGAAGAGCTAAGGAAGGTATGAACCGCAAAAAAAATCAGGAAATCTCTGCTAACCTCAATAAATTTAGCATTATCATTTGAAGCGTCGGCAGCGAGATCCAGCTCAGGGACCGAGAAATTCATCTTCAAGCCAGATAAGCTGACGTACCAATTCTTAGGGAACATATCCCCACAGTGTGGTCCCAACATATTTCGGACATTCTCATCTGTCATGTTTACACCCAGCGGGACATGAGCTCCTACCCCCACACGGATGCCAGTAATCATGTAGAAATCCAGAGGAGTGATGGTTAACTCACATTGCGGCAGGTGAAATGAATTAGTATCACCCCACCATCACTCTACCACGATTAAAGTATTCTCACCATCATGGAACGGTTCCAAAGCTTCAATAAAGTCGTACCAACGATCTGTTGTACAAGCTCACGTACACCTTTGCATCGTCTCAACACTAGCCACCATTCTGTTATGCCAGTGGTCCCTCCACGAAAACGCGCCCAAGCGTAATTCTGTTGTAGGACCAGAATATCGCTACAATTATATTCACGAGAGATTAACGACACTTCTACGAGCGTCACCAAAAAACTCTTCAACAACATTTCACGAGCGTCACAAAATAATTCAGAGAATGACGTAATAAACAATGACAGCATAAAACATGAGAAAAATGTGAAGATTTTGTAGTTAAAAAGAATATTCGCGAGCATAAGGCTGGAACTCGCGAGAGCAAGGCAGGAAATGAAGATTTTATGGTTATAGAAGAGTCTCGCGAGCACGATGGCAGATCTCGCGAGCACGATAACAGATCTCGCGAGCACGATAGCAGAGCCATCAAGGAGCATAGAAAAAATCCTAAAAAATGGGAAAGATAAGTTGAATGTGAGATGTCACCCACTATATAAAGAGAAGAGCAGGAGAGAGAAATGGGGGAGGACACAATTTTAGAGGAGAGAGATATTTTTCAGAGAGATTTGAGGAGAGAGAATGTATTTTTCTTTATCATCTTCTTCCCCAAACTAGATTTAGAACTCCATTAATGGATATTATCAATGTAAATCAAATGTAAATTTAAACAATCATAGTGAAGAATCATGGATGTAGATCAAATTGATCGAACCACGTAAAAAATCTTAGTGTCCTTTTATAATTTTAGAAAATTTACTACCAATTTTATATGTAGATCTAGAAATTAATATCAAGATATGATAAGGGGTGTGTTGTAGGAAAACCTGCAACTACATTTTGGCGCTAGAAACAGGGAACGAATTGAAGAAGATTCAAAGAAATTGGCTATCGTTAGAATTAGATGTCACTGGATCTAAAAGTTTCAAGATCAGATATGGAAAGCTACAACGAAAAGATCATGATTATACAACAAATAGAGAGAAGGAGATATGTTAAGTGGCGGATGAAGAAAATATCAGCAAAATTGTGTCAACAAATCATCAAAAAGGACAAATTTCTTCCCACTTTTCTTATTCTTTGTTTCATTTTTCAGATTTGGGAATTTCAAAACATAAAATCTAAACTTTGTTTTTCATAAAAATTTGATTTATTGTGGAAGTCTTGAATCTAAAAATGTTTTTGGTACGAATTTGTGGTAACCAAACTTTGTTTTACAAATTTGTTTAATGAATTTCCAAAAATGTCAAATTCTGAGATTTTCTGTTGATTAGAGATTTACATTTCGTAAGAACAAAAATAAGAAGATTTCATTGAAAGTTTACATTCTTTGCAAGGATAAATCTAATGAATTTGGATTAATTAATTGTTCAAACAGGACAAATTCTTTCTTATCTTATTATATGTTCATAGTATAGATCTGGAAGATTTTGAATTTTAGATTATTAATCTTTGTTTTTCACAAAAATTGCTGTTTAGTTGATATTTTGAATTCCAAAAGAGTTTTGATCATAAATTTACGTCTATAAATCTTGAATTTAATCATAATTTTGACAATTAATGTGAACATGATTTTTGTGATTGAAGTCATAGATGAAGGAATCAAAATCTCCAGCGAAATTTCTCTTTTGCGATAAGATGCATCCACCAACTTATCAACATGAAACGTCAGCGAATAAATGGATTAAACCAATACCAACATTTTAACAAGAAAATTAAGATTCCAACGGAGGAGAAAGCACAAAGGACAAAGACAGCACAGTAGATAAAGGAAGAAGATTAATGATTTATTCACCACGTACTTCATCAACAATCGCGAAGAAATCAAATGACGTTACACCAACAAATAATTCTACAGGACAAAATCTTTTCTCTTTTATAATTTAATATTAAAAAAAAATGTGGAATACAGATTTACGGATGTTGTTTTCAAAATCCATTTCGTGAACTTTCAAACTAAATAGACTATTCACTAAATTAAATGGATGAACCTCGCAGAAATTCACTTGCGAAAATCAAAAATCTACTTCAGGAAATAAGAAGGATATAAACAGCTGTTGGACATTTTAAATGCCGCTATTGGAGAATAATTACCATCTACGAAGGGCACTAGCGATTATAGCCACTATTGTGAAGAGATAGAGTGGAAAATATTTTGAAATTCCGCCAAAGTTGGTGACAAAATGAAAATTCTCGCCAAAGCAGCGACGAGATCGCATCAGTTCCATCCACAACAATATGAAGTAGGAGAAAGTTGAACCAAAACTTTTGAAGTCCACCTCACAAGTCCACTTCGCGAGGGAGAATACTCATTTTCCCTATATCTTATTATGATTATTTTAATAGTATTAATTATTTTCGCAATTGTTCATTTTACATTCTCATTTTAACATGCTCGCAACATAGAAGACTCGCGAAGAAACTCGAAAGTGTTTAATTAATTCTCACACAAAACAAAGAATTACGAGAAACAAAGAAGACTTGCGAGCAACAGTCAAGTTCAATATTTGTTCATCCAGCGAGAGAAAGAATTACGTACTTGATATTAATTTCTAGCAGACAAAACAAAGAAGACGTACTTGATATTTGTTCCTAGCAGGCTAATTAAATAAGGGATAAAATAAGGGGGGAAAGATATTATTTGAAACTTCATTTTGGCAAAGAAAATGACGTACAGGAAAGACATTATTTACTTCATTTTGGGAACTACGTACTTCATTAATTATCACAAAGCAAAAGTCAATCTCGCAGTTCCAGTGAAATTAAGGAATCATTTCATCGCAGCAACAACAAGCCACCGCAACTCCATTCAAGTGTAATAAAGCAAAAGTTTCTTTAGCAAGAATAGCCAAGGAAAAAAGAAGAGAGAGCCACCCATCGAAACAATTAATTAAAGTGATCCACGTGACAAAATAAGGGATGACATCAGTACACAACCACATTTCTACGTTCTCTTGAAAAAATGGATAGTCATCAACATATGAGGGTGAAGTTTGCGATGGGGCATTAGGATATTAGTTGTGAAGGGACCAACAAGAAAAATTCAACGTACAATGAAATTGAAGGAGGAAGATGGATATATTGACGAGCAAAATAAAAATTAAAAAAAGGCTGTGAACTTGCGATGATGCTCGCAAACATTAATTAACTCAAGAAAAAGATAGTTGGTCGCAGCAAAGATAGTTACAAATGAAAAGAAAGGGAAGGGAAAGTTCGTCCAAGCCAATAGGAAATGAACAAGAAATTAATAAAAAAGGAGTGTACATGTTCGCAAGATTTCTTATTAGTGGATATGCCCAGTTTGTCAACTTTAATCACCCTACTCGCAAAAATGAGAAGTATATATGTTCACGAGAAGAAGAATCTACTGATACTAAAACGATAAAGAAGTAGTAAATTAAAAGGTGAATGATTTTGTTATCGCGGGAGAAAAGAAAAACAAGGTTCTGGACCGAACAATTAATTTAGCGAATATCTCGCAAAAAGATGAGTAGTCCACTTTTCAAGTAATATAGTGGTCTAGTAAAACAGATGATGCAGACAACATTTCTCAGGCAACATTTTTCTTCGATGTTTTCTTCACAAGAATGTCTAATT
Organism: Papaver bracteatum; assembly: GCA_023529315.1. Lineage (NCBI taxonomy): Eukaryota > Viridiplantae > Streptophyta > Magnoliopsida > Ranunculales > Papaveraceae > Papaver > Papaver bracteatum. The sequence continues at coordinate 570,607 of JAJJWX010000941.1, read as the reverse complement.
CAGAATTTCGCAAGATCTTTGATTATTTAGCGAAGGAGAAAATTGATGACTGTTTCGCAAGATAATTTCACAAAAGAGGGTTAAAACAATTGGCATGTTGTGAGAATACACAGGAAGCAGGTCAAGAGTTCATTTCTCATTTCTTCTAATTTCACGAGAAAATCAAATACTTCACGAGAAACTGCAGCAACAGAAAATAACAAGAAAGCTAAGTACCACTTCCTTGAATATTTTACTTATAGAACATGAAATTTTTTGATTTATTTTACAAAAAGTGATACTATCGCAATATTTCAAAGAACATTTCTGAGATTTCTAAAAATGTAGTTGAAAATTACTAAAGATTTATCACATTTCAAAAATGTTTGATTTAATTTGCCAAAAGCGATATAATTGCATGATTTCTAAAATTTTAAAGATTTCAAAATATTTCAAATATTTTTGATTTGATTGACAAACAGAGATACAATCGCAAGATTTCAAAAATTTCAAAAAATTATAAAAAATGAGATCATCGCAAAAATTAAAAGATCGCAAAAAATTTCAAAAAATTTCAAAGATTACTAAAAGTGAAGTCATCGCAAAAAATTTATAGATTTCAAAGATTTCAAAAATTTCAATAAATGAAACTACTATCGCAAAGATTTTTAAGATTTCAAAATTTTTTTGATTTCACTTCCAAAATAGCGATACCCTTGCAAGATTACAAAGACTTCAAAATTACAAAAAACTGAGAACATTCAATTTATAAGTTACTCTAGAAAAATTCTTTTACAGAAGATTTTTGATTTAAAAACGCAATACAATCGCAAGATTTCAAAGAAAATTTCAAACATTTCTCTAGAATATTTCTTTTACCGAAAGAGATTTTTGATTTAACAAATGCGATACAATCGCAAGATTTCAAAAAAAAAATTTTAAGATTTCAAAAGATTTTCAAGAATCTTTTAAAGATTTTTGATTTTATGAGAATGAAAGAAGAAATGAAGAGGCGCGAAGCTATCGCGAGAAACTCGAATACAATTTCGCAGAGACATAAGAATGGGACGAACCTTTATGGCGTGCACCCTAGTTCGCGAATACAGACCTAATAGCGCGTCATATGAGGGGGTATCTCTTGACATGTCTCAACGATAAGGTTATACCGCTGCTGGAACCTGAGTCATGCAGATGTTGGGGGTTAAAGAAAACCTATCCGGGAGAGAGATCTTGGATTTCCAGCTATATAAGGTTATACCCTGGTTGGACGACCGAGAATCTCTTCCAAGAAGTGCAGAGTATGACCAAGGCGCCGAGGTACACGGTTGATCCAAGGGTGCCCGGAGCGTACGAAACTCTCTTGCCATCCTTGGTAAGTCTTGGCTACAATGCACTTGGCCTGAAGAAAACTCCACTTAGGGTGCAATCTTGTAACTATAAGCAATATAGGCATAAAGGACAAGAGGCTGCGAAAACAACTGGTTGTTGGCAAATCCGGATGAGGGGATCTAGTCTTGTATGGCCGATTTTCCATCATTGAAGGGGCAATCAGGGGGGAGATAAGGGCGGCACCCTCCATTAGGGAACTGATAAGTGTCTTAAGACGACAATGTCATGGGGATTTATGATCGCAAGATCATTTAGGCCTGTCATATTGTCGCGTGACGAAAATTATACAAAGGAAAAAAGCCTAAAGAGAAAAATGTTAAGATGAGATCAATGGGTTTTTGCATGAAAGTGTAACGACGTCCTGCGATTTCATCGCAAGACGTCAATGTCACGAGGCTTTGTTCTCGCGAGAGAATCTAGACTTGCCATATTGTCGCAAAGATATTGAAAATATACTGATAAGACAAGATCAATGGGTCAATACATGCAAGTGTAAAGACGTCCTGCGATTTTGTCGCAGAGAAATGAAAAAGTTGGCAAAATAAGACCTTTTACTAGGAAGGCAAAATAAGACCAACAGATTCATACTACACACTAATTATTTTATTTAAAAATGCAGGAAATATCTGTTCATAGCAGGAGAGATAACAAGTACTATTCAGAATTTCTTAGAAGTATTGCTCACAATTTCTCAGAAATACTATTCAGAGTCTCTCAAGAGGATTGTCTACAATCTCGTAGCATTATTCACAATCTCGCCACTATTCATCGCCACTATTCATCACAGAATTATTCACAGCACTACTCACAGCATTATTTCATAATCCCGCAGAAACATTTAGAGCCTCGCAGAAACATTCAGAAACTAGCAAACTCATTCAGCATTTCGCAGGAAATTTGATTATTTCGCAGAATATGATTATTTTATTGAAAGAGGCAGAGGCAATTCGTTCATTTAACATTTTCTCAGGGATTCTTCCTTCATAGATAAAGAACAGAGGAAACTATGGATTACCAAGAAAACATTTTATGTTCTTTATCTACTCATCAAGAATCATTTCCAAAATGGGCAAGAATTCACCAAAAATGAAGTAATAATTTCGCATGAACAGAGGCAGTACTTATGATTTTTATTCAAGGACAAATACTTCTTATATTTTGAGGATTGAGTACTTCTTATATTTCTTCAAGGATACTTCATACTTCGAATAATTCAAGAGTTAATACTTCTTATTTACTTAACAAATATATGGAACTTCGCAAAAGAATAGAGGCAAGTACGTACTTTTCAAGTCTAGTATTCTTTCGCTCGTTCCTTCAATGATAAAGATCAAAGACTACTACAACAACAGATTTTTTCTTAAAGATTACTTTTCAAGCAATATTCAAGAAAAAAGAGGCAAGATGTAGGACCAGAATATCGCTACAATTATATTCACGAGAGATTAACGACACTTCTACGAGCGTCACCAAAAAACTCTTCAACAACATTTCACGAGCGTCACAAAATAATTCAGAGAATGCCGTAATAAACTACGACATCATAAAACATGAGAAAAATGTGAAGATTTTGTAGTTAAAAAGAATGTTCGCGAGAGCAAGGCAGGAAATGAAGATTGTATGGTTATAGAAGAGTCTCGCGAGCACGATAGCAGATCTCGCGAGCACGATAACAGATCTCGCGAGCACGATAGCAGAGCCAGCAAGGAGCATAAAAAAAATCCTGAAAAATGGGAAAGATAAGTTGAATGTGAGCTGTCACCTACTATATAAAGAGAAGAGCAGGAGAGAGAAAGGGGGGGATGCCACAGTTTTAGAGGAGAGAGATATTTTGCAGAGAGATTTGAGGAGAGAGAATCTATTTTTCTTTATCATCTTCTTCCCCAAAACTAGATTTAGAACTACATTAATGGAGATTATCAATGTAAATCAAATGTAAATTTAAAAAATCATAGTGAAGAATCATGGATGTATATCAAATTGATCGAACCATGTAAAAAATCTTAGTGTCCTTTTATAATTTTAGCAAATTTACTACCAATTTTATATGTAGATTTAGAAATTAATATCAAGATATGATAATGGGTGTGTTATAGGAAAACCTGCAACTACATCTATGAAAGAAAGCAATGGCTGAGAAATAACAAAAGAAAACATGGAAAGCGAAGGAAAAAAATTCGACCAACAAGGAAACTTACAGGGTCTTCCCGAATTTTTGCAGAAACATGATTATCATGTGAAACCCCAACTTTTTGTCTTTTATGTACCGGTGGCAAAGGAGGACGAGCAGAGAAAATGTCAGAAGGCTGCTCAGATGTCATCTTGAAAGAGAAAACAATAAAAACAAATGGAAGAAGAAACCCCTGGATAAAGGATAATCTTCTCCCCCAGTCTTATAAAGAACGAAAAGTACTTCCTTCTTCAGGAAGCTTGGAATAGAACGACGACCCTTTCCAAAAAAGGGTCTATTCCGCAAAGGAAAATCAATCGTATCAAGTCAAGGCACGACACACCGAATAGTTGTGACCTCAAAACAGAATCTGCAACGGACTGCATAGTGCAAGGCCCGACGCCTCCTAGGAAATCGACAAAGCTTAACCAGGGCAAACCTGGCCAATGTCACAAATTCCCGCATCAACAGTTTAATCATCGTTCATCAAAAACAAACGGAGCACGAAATCGGGACCACGAATTTGTCCGTTAATCGCGAGCGATTACTCCCAATGAAGATGCACTTCCAGAAGTGGTAAATGAAACTGACAAGCTCAACCGGGACAAACCTGACCAATGTTAGGAATTTTCTTCATCAACTTTTTCAACCATTAAATTGGCTCGAACAAGGGGCAATCCAACTAAATTAACTGCAAAGGTTCAAAAACATCAAGAAAATGCAACTGACAAGCTCAACTGGGACAAACCCGGCCAATGTTAGAATATTCTTCATTAACTTTTTCAACTATTCAATCGGCTCGAACAAAGGGAAATCTAACTGAATCAACTGCAAAGGTTCAAAAACATCAAGAAAATGCAACTGACAAGCTCAACTGGGACAAACCCGGCCAATGTTAGAATTTTCTTCATCAACTTTTTCAACTATTCAATCGGGTCGAACAAAGGGAAATCCAACTGAATCAACTGTAAAGGTTCAAAAACATAAGGAAAATGGAGCTGACAAGCTTAACTGGGAAAAACCCGGCCAGCGTCAGGACTTTCTTCATCAACTCATCAAAACCACCTTTTGTCAAAAATTGGGTGCGAAAGGGTGTTCATGACTTTGTTCGTTAACCGCAAACGGTTACTCTCAAAGAGGGGAAACTGTTGACACCCCAATTTTGCACCTTCCATGGAAAATATCAGTCTTGTACTTCAGAGCCGAATACAAGGGAAATTCTTTGTGGAGCAATTATGGATTTTCATATCCTTTAAATCAAGCTCATAAACACTATTCAACCACCCATTGCACTACCTATCAAGCCCACAAGCTCTACCCAATCAAGCCCACAAGCACTACCCAACTACTCATTTCATTTCCCATTCAAACCCAGGAGTTCTTGCTATCACATTGAATAGGAGGAAAATACAAAGTCAATGGCGAAAGAACGGAGTCATTCTGAGTCCGTATGAAGAAGTTATGAGCAAAACAAGGACTCACAAATCGTTAAGGGGCGACCACTTTTCATCTTCCCCTTATCGGCACCAAGGCATTAATTAGTGACTTATTTTTAACAAATGGGACCCACTTGTTTTTGTCAAAAGAAAATCACGGGCAAGGAAGAAGAAAAAAAGAAAAGGGGGTACAAATGGATCACCCACTTTTGTTTTGTTATGAGAAGAAAAGAAAAAAAAGGACAAGTGGGACCCACACTAGTTTTTATTATGAGAAAGGAAGGAAAAAAGGATAATCAATTAGGAGAATTTTCGCTGAATTGGCTACGGTTTTTGCGGATGATTGAAGAATTCAATGCCTACAAAAGGCAGTGTAAAACAATCCATTCGGGCACCATTTTTATTTCTCACAGAAATTCCTTCCAACACCACTTCTTCTCACCACTCTTTCTGACAGAAGAAAAATACTTCTTCCTTTACTTTAACAAGGTTTCCACCCAAACCACACCACAACACAAGGTTTCCACCCAAACCGTAATCCAAAAATCTAGGTTTCCACCCAAACCAAGAAGAATTATTGTTTCTCAAATAGAAAATATTTCTTCTCACATGTTCCAAGTCTCCATGTATTGTGTCATTTAATCAAAGAGAAATCAAATTTCCTTACTATATAATAGTTATTATTGTCTTATGCATTTATGGTTCATTTTGAGAAAACCCAAAAAAATAAGAAATTAAATCAAGTATTGTCTTTAAGTTTTTAAAAGATTAGCATTAAATTGCTGGTACTTTAACTACTTTCTGCATACTTAACGGAAGCAAGCAATTGTCGTAAGAATCCTTTCAAATTTAAATATCATATTTCAAGTATATTAATTACCTATCTCTTCGGAAAATTATGTAGTCATACGGGAACGGAATGGTTTTCCATTTCGTAGTAACACCGCGACTACTCTTAGCGTTACATAAAAAATTATGTTTTATTATTAATTTTCCAAGTGGGATAAATCAAAGGGTGGGTATAAAGCGGAATTCCCTCCCACATTAGACCCATTGTCAAAAAATAAGGCTGGCATTAATTCTTGAGCTAATCTGCAGGTTAATTGTTTAATTTTGAAATTTCATTCAAATTTCTTCTCAAAAAAAACCAAGGTTTCCACCCAAACCACCAAACAAGGTTTTCTACCCAAAACCACTAGAAAACAAGGTTTTCCACCCAAAACCACCACAAAACAAGGTTTCCCCCCAAACCACCAAAACAACACCATCAAAAACCCAAAACCACCAAAAAAAATGTTTTCACCCAAACCACAAAATAAGGTTTCCACCCAAACCACAACAAAAGGATCAAAAAACTAAGGTTTCCACCCAGACTACCACAAAAGAAAAACCGCCATAAAAGAAAGAAACCACATCTCCATAGTCCAAGTTACACCCAACTTCTAACTATCTCTCTTTTCTAAATAGCTCATGCATGAAAATCTATTCTCAATAAATTATAAACATTTTTCCCTTTAATCATGAAGTAGAGGCCAATCTTATGATTGGGCGGTTGATGGGTGCCTAACACCTTCCCATCCCGTACTAGAATCTCCTTACCCAGACTCTCTGATATCATACCATAAACATGAAAGTCGTAACTAGGTTTTGTTTTCCTCAAAAGAATTCAAACTAGTTAAAAGGGTCCTGACTCCCCTAAGTCAGGTGGCGACTCCAATCTACCTCTATTTCCTCTTTGCAGAACTGGCCCTCTTACTAACGAACTAGTAAGAAGTTATCTCTGCCAGACCCTGTGCGATAAACATCCACGATCGGATGAGCACATGGACCTCGCCTCATAACAATTTTGGACAAAAGAATAGACTGGCACTCGACCCGTGCTGACCCTCGATTTCTACAATTAGTTAGGGTGATATCTGAATCTTGTGAATTATCACAAAATTTGTTGAATTCTTTATGTTGACACAGAGTTCTTTAAGTTTATTGCCAGAGAGAAGTATGCTTTCTGATTGAATATTATATTCAAGGACCTTATCCTTGATACTTGGAAATTCATCTTACTTTGCTGCGAGTGAACACAAATTGTCATTCCATATCAACATTAAGGGTTCATCCGGGGAACATAGCACAGAAAGCATTCAAAGGAACTTATATTAACTGAATAATACAGGCAAGGTGCCAAAATTTATAGAATATCTGGGATTGTTGCTACATGTACCATTCTAGGTAAATTTCATGGGGAAATATTGAGTTGATCAATAAATGTGCCAGTAGAGAGGTTGAACATTCACTGCTTTACATGGATCTATTTCTTTGCAGAGTGACGACATATTAAATGCAAGGTTTATAATTTTAACCCTGAACTAAAAACCACCATCAACAGCTGCATCCGATGTTACACTGATTGACGCGGCCTCTGACTTCAACATTGTTACCGTCAAGACTCTGAGAGCTGTCGGAATTTCAAAGAAGGAGGCTACCCACTCCCTAATTATGATCAAAAACCCGGAAGGAGAAGCAATAAGAGCGTACGGCTACATTAACCTCGAAATTAAGGTGGTAGATACTCTAACACATGGAAAATTCCACATTGTTAAAGAATGCCCAAATTATGACATGATTATGGGGCACTCGTGGGTACACTGTAATAATTTTTTTTTGGGAGTATCCCTCTGCTTGTGTCGATACCCGGAAGAATTTCCAACAAGCCATCCAACCCTGAAGATTACATGTTGCCGTATCGACAACTTGCCGATATAACCTAATTACTTGGAGAGATCCCGTTGATGTTCATCCGCATATTCCGAACACAAGTAAGTCTTATTAACCAACCCTTTCGACACCCAGTCACTTATCCTCTCAGTCAAGCCTGGGGACTGGATCCAATTATCAACCTGGGCGTCACTAGGAGATGTGAATGGGATGCTGGGCCCTTTAAGTGTTTCATCAAAAATTTGGAGGCTGTCTTAGTCAAGAATAATTCACCCAAGAATCAAGTAGCAGTGCAACATCAAAACCCATTCCAAGTTGGAGATATGGTAGTGAAAGTTGCCGCTCAGCCTCCTTCTCCCGACTCTACAGACGAACCATACCTAGTAGCAGAAGTTATTTTGGGAGGCTACTGCAAGCTCATCAATGCTGAAAAGTTATAAGGAATAATAATACATGCCCGGTGGCTCAAACCCTTCAAAGCCTGAAAGATTCACGTCGCCTCTTGCCTCAAAATTCTTCTTAGTATTTCCTTCAGTAATTTCTCTTTTCATGCAATACTTATAATCCCTCCAAAATGATTGCACTGCTTGCATTCATAATTATGGTTTTAATTCTAATTAAAAGCATCTTTATTTTAAAATGAGTTTTCCTGAATCTCAAAGGAAAAGTACCCAGTAAATCCAAACCCTCACAAAGTCATTACCCACCTATTGGAAACCAGAAAAAATCAAACCCTACAAGAAATATTTTATTCCAAAAAAAAATACTGAAGAAGGGAATATGCAAGGAAGAAGATTATCAAGGGGTGGCACAGACACCTTCCTTCTATAATATATGGCTTACACTCCTGCATACCCAGGAGGCATGCCACAGACCTCATGTGTGCAAGGGAAAGTCTAATAAAAGGTTGGTCGAATCCCTAATTATTGTTACTATTTTCCTCTATTTTGGCATGCAAGGCGTTGCTATGGAAGTAGCTCAACGGATAGAATGTGACATGCCTACTAGATTTATTTCTGTGCTACTTATGTGATTTGGATTCCCATCCGCTGAATCACTCTGGAAGAATGGAAGAACTTGTCTTTGCAACAGGGGTTTTAGGATTATTTCGGGAGATTTTATTCATTCATCAAATTGAACATATAAAATTATCAAAGCAGCATAAATGAAAAAATATTACTCGGTGAAGCATAGCTTCAGTCACATGAACAAAAAACCTGAAGCATCAAAAACACCTACACGCTACGAAAAGATTGTTTTCTACAAGAAAAAATAGCAGAATGAAAAAACTAGTTTTTAACATCACAGCCTACTCCAACATATTCTTCAACAACCTCTCTAATAGCTCCAATATTTGCTTCAACGGCATATCCAATGGATCCAGAATCTTCTTCATCAGCGTCCTCAACGGTTGCTTCAACTTTCCCAATAGTAGATTCGTCATCCTCTCCAGAAGATGTTTCGTTTTCCTTCTCACGGGCTGCACCGACACCTTTCTCATAAATCGCTCCAACAGTCTCTTGAGATTCTCCGATTCGTCAACATCAGAGTCGAGGATTACAATGTTGTTATGAACGTGGTAATTAAACTTGATTTATTCTAGAGGCTTCTTAGGCTCGATCCTATGCCTTTTCAGTCAAGAAGCGAACCTTTCATCCCTAGCGCTGGGTCGCTGATATGCTTCATCATACTGATACATCTCAACGCGCTGGGATGCTTCATCATGTCTCCACTTTTCCCCCATGTCCATTGAAGACATGAAAGCTTGAGCATGCGTACGAAAAATGCGTATATAAGTGAGAGGCATACCTTGTATGATCCGACTGGCTTTACGAAACAAAGGATCGATTTTGTTCAATACCTATTCATATGCAGAAACCCTGGGCTTGTCAACTTCAAAGATTTTCTCCGAAGAATCGGAAGGACGATCATCACCAGGAGTTCCTATTATATACTGCAAAGAAGCATTATGTCTGCATCAACAACCTACATGGTAAAAGAAGACTAAAAAAGAGCTGCGAGAATATATGAAACGATACCGGGAAGGAAGATGAATGCAATTCTATAGTGATCTATATGAAAGAAAGGCTTAAAGAGGTCTTTTATATCACACAGATTGATGAAACCTGAAAGAGAAAAAACTCTTTTGCCTGTCGTATATTATGGATCTAGATACGGGATATCAACTAGATTAGATACTTATCTATCTGGGATAATTGTCTCACTTGGATTACCGATGGAAGAAAGCTCGCCGCTACATAAGCAAAGCCAATGGAACAAGGGATAAAAGATGGATGACGCCTTTTATGTACATAGCACTTTTGGAATTCGAATGGGAGAAGGTTTTCTTTTGGGCCACGCCCAGAAGAAGGCATACAGACCCGTAGTGTCAATGTTACATGACACCAATCACCATAGTCAAGCCAGGAGTATGCTAACTCTCCAAGCGCCAGCATTAATAGTCTGTGGCTAAGCCAATATCGTCATCATCATCGTTCCATATCCAAGGTTGCAGCGCCATCTTCACCTTTACAGGGCTAAGCCAGCAGCGCCATCTTCACCATTCAGAGGCTAAGACATCAGCGCCATCTTCACCATTCAGAGGCTAAGCAAGCAATGCCATCTTCATCATTTCGCGGCTAAGACAGAGCGTCATCATCACCGTTCCATGGACAAGGTTATAGCGCTAGCATCAACAGTTTATGGCCGAAGTTGCAGCGCCAATGCTAGCACCATGCGACCAAGTCGAAAATACGCCGAAGATGCCAACACAAGGATCATGGACTACTCATGCCTCTTGCCAAGGTCATTCAAATTTTTTTCCGATAATTTCTTCATGACTTGCCCTTTCGATTTTTATCCTTGTCTGTCACCATCTCATGCTTACCCCGCAATAATGCTACTGTTACGTGCTAAGCAGGGGACTTAATGTTGATGGTGGTTTTTAGTCAGGGTTAAAATTTTAATTCTTGCATTTAATATTCTGTCACTCTGCAAAGAAATGGAGCCATGTAAAGCAGTGAGTGTTCAACCTCTTCACTGGCACATTTATTGAGCAACACAATATTTCCTCATGAAATTTACCTAGAATGGTGCATGTAGCAACAACCCCAGATATTCTGTATATTATGGCACCTTGCCTGTATTATTAAGTTAATATAAGTTTTTTGAATGCTTTTGGTGCTATGTTCCCCGGATGAACCCTTAATATTGATATGGCATGACAATTTGTGTTCACTTGCAGCAGAGTAGCATAAATTTCCAAGTATCAAGGATAAGGTCCTTGCGTAAAGTATTCAATCAGAAAGCATACAGCTCTCTGGAAATGAACTTAAAGAACTCTGTGTCAACACAAATAATTCAATCAATTTTGTGATAAGTCAAAAGATTCAGATATCACCCTGACTAATTTGCAAAAATTAGGGTTTTGCGCCCTGCGCAATATATTAGACCTTGCATGTCGAAATTAAGCCTAAGCAAACTAGGTAATTAATCCTCCATGGATTAGTAGGGGCAAAATCTTGCCCAGAATAAAAAAACGAGAAATAAAGGAGCTACAAAATAGGAGCAGCAGCAAAGGGAGGCGAGGCCATGCTTTAGGCCAACCAACGCCATTTGCCATTGGCCATTTGCCATGCCCCATGTTGTCTAACCGGCCCTATTTCCTATCGACCAATAAGGTCGCCTTAAAACCGACACACATTGGTTAGGCCCATACTTGCTGGACCTATTTCCCATCGACCAATCAGTTCATTTTAAATCCACCACACGCACACTATAAGTGTGGCCACACCCATGCTTGGCGGGCCCCCTCTTTTAATCGACCAATCAGGTTACTCAAAACCTACCACAGTATTAAAAGAGGCAAAATGGCGTCATATGGTCCCAAAGCCAATTGGATTTCCAAAAATTGCGCCAACATGCCAAATGTGTCATGTTGCGCCAATAAGTTTAGCGGCATGCCACTCAGCCAAGCCAAACGTGCCACATTGTGGCAGCATGCCAAAACATGCCAACGTGCCGTAAATAACGCGCCTACGTGCTAACCTACCTCTTATTCGTGGCCAACGCCATGATGTGCTTAAGTTAGGGTTATCTAGTCATAAGCACGACTCTTCTTTAGGCGCAATAACCAAAACCCTAATTTCCAGTAGTAGCCCAAAGTACGCCACTTTGGCCCCAAAACAGGCCACGAGCCATGTGGGACCTAGAAAACCCTAAGAATGGCGCCATACCATAGCCATTCATAGCAACCCTTGCTCTTGTGGACGTTTCCATATTGTAGCCTTGTTATAATTACTTTGGAAAAGCTATGGCACCGTTTGCATAAAAACACCACTGTGCCGCATGCCAGGCGCGCTAATTAGTGTTTCGATATGCCAAACCATAATTCAGCTAGGATTTCCATGCTAGCCAAGCCAAGTAATTCTCTTAAGTCCTTAAGTTCAATATAGCAACATGGCCAACGTTGATGGAGCCATATTTGGGTCTAACACCAATATGCCAAAATAGATTCCACGACTACGCCATGCGCAACTTTGCCACGGCTACGCCAGGCACCATTATGCCACTGTCACGCCGCTATGCCACTGGCATGCATTAAATATTCTATCACACCGTTGGCATATGCCAATGGCACTACTTTTATATTATCAGGTGCTAACAGAAGTGGCCATAATCAACGACCACATTTTCTCATGGGCCACAATCTCAACCGTCCAAATTCGCCACGGAATTGACAGGCCCATGGAAAGTTTTAGGCGATCAGCCAAGACAAGCCTAATAGCATCACATACTATTTTCCTGCGGAAAGTCTCTTGACCTTGACCTACGACATGTTTTCCATAAACATACTTGAGATATCAAACATGTCACAAACTGGGGGATACTCATCAAGGTATTGGTATGGAAGTTTACAACGTGCGGTGTGCAACACGTCCATTATAAGAAAGTGTCAAGAAACATGGCAGTTATTAGTGGCAAGAAGTAATGGGTGTAAACAAACCCGTTTCCTTCATCGTGGAAACGTGGTTTCTGGCAGTTACACATTACTTCACTCTTCCATCACTCAATCACTCCCACTTCCTACGAGACCAGGGTGCGTCCAATATGACTTATATAAAAAGGTTTCACATATTTTCCATAAAACAACAAGTTTTGGTGAGAACAACAACACAACATCCATAAAAATACCAAAGAACTGATAGCTTTCATTCGGTAAGCCAGTTCCAATTCAAATACAAGTCAAAAAATAGCCACACCTTCAGAATTAACCATTCTGGTCTCAACACCTTATTCGGTTCCCTACCTAAGACCAACCCTTCTCCTTCACTTTATGACCGAAGAAAGAATGGAATGACCATTTCTTGGTTTAGGCCAGGATTGTATAGATTGATCTCTCGAATCTAAAGTAATCCCTGTGCAGTGCATTTGTTTTAGGTTTAGATTTGTTTCTCATCCACACACCCAAATTACCAAAACCATTAAAAACATTTTTTACCCATAAACAACCCTGTAGGTTAACCACTTAAAGACTTCATTAGGATTGTGAAGCCATACCCAACTATTTCTCTGTAGTTGCATGATCTGATCTTGCTGTTTCTATCGTGTTTGAGTGAAATCATAAGATTGGCTTGAGATTTATATCTCCGATAGGAAAGATAGAAAAGTTGTCACAAACATCTTTGTCTTATCGTTTGTGATTCCACAATATCTTATTTCCTTAATCGATCAATATTATTGTGAGGTAATTGATAATTCTAGGCTGTTCTTTGGGAATATATGTCCGTGTTATCAATTGGTTCATGTTCACCTTGATTTATCAAAACACGTAACAAAAATTCTTAGGTTTATTTGTAAGAGACAAATTTATCTATTTAATAAACTTTTCTGTGTAATACAGATTTGTTTATCAAGTCTTCGACTTTGGGTCGTAGCAACTCTTAGTTGTGGGTGAGATCAGCTAAGGGAATCAAGTGCGTAGTTTCCTGCTGGGATCAGAGACATAAGGATTAAGACTGTACCTTGAATCAGTGTGAGATTGATTAGGGTTTAACTACATTCCAGACCGAAGTTAACTTGTAGTAGGATAGTGTCTGTAGTGGCTTAATATAGTGTGGTGTTCAAATCTGAACTAGGTCCCATGGTTTTTTTTTCATTTGCGGTTTCCTCGTTAACAAAACTTCAGGTGTCTGTGTTATTTCTTTTCCGCATTATATTTTGTTATATAATTAAAATATCACAGGTTGTGTATTGAATTGATCAATTGGTAAATCCAACCTTTGGTTGTTGGTTGAAATTGATTGATCCTTGAACATTGGTCTTTGGTACCGTTCAAGTTATCTCTCTTATATTCAATTATGCTCGCAAAATTATTATTTGTTTGATTGCGGATTGAATTAAGAGATTGAGATATAATTCTTTGATATAATTTTTATTAAGATTAAGTCTGACTGTCTAGTTGATTCTCTTGAAAGTATATTGGAGTTAGTCCATACAGATTGCTAAGAGAAATATTGGGTGAGGTTGTTAGACACCCGCTTTTTCAATTGGTATCAGAGTAGGCAAACACACTTATAACCTCATAGTATGTGTTTGTAGCGATCTGACTATATGGACAGAAATTCTATATCCATAAACGTACCACCAGTCTTCGATGACTCAAACTAATCATGGTGGAAAATTGATATGCATTCTTTTCTTCAAGCTCATGATTTTCAAACGTGGGCACGTGTTGTGAATGGCTATGATCCTCTGGTTAATACAGAAGGAGATGTATCTATACCTAAGGATATTGGTGGATATATTCTATAAGGAATCCTTGCTGCAAAGCACTAATGGATTAAATGTAATCATACATGCCATTACCCTAGATCTTGAGCATCATGTGACTACTTTCATGAAGTCCAAAGAAGCCTGGGATATCTTAGAAACTGTATTTGAAGAGAATACCTCTGAAAAGAAGCTAGGATTCAAAACCTATGTTCCGATTGGTAAAACCTTCGTATGGCGGATGAAGAGTCATTTTATGAGTTTAATCACAAAGTGTCTGAAATTATTAATACATCTTTTGCATTAGGTAATACTATTCATGAAAAGGACATTGTGATGAAAATTATCAGATCACTGCCATCTAGATATGATTCTAAGAAGCATGTCATCGTTGAAGGAAATAATCTCGTAACTCTTTCCATAAAAGCTCTGGTTGGGAAGTTAAAGATCTTTGATCATGAGCATACATCCAAATCCGGAAAGGATGTTGCTTTCAAAGCACAAAAGAACACTAAATTACTTGACAATAGTAAAAGTGTTTGCATCTCTGAAGATGATCTTTCTGAGATTGATTCATCAGATGAAGATCTTGACAATGTTAGAGAATAGCTCAGTTGAACCCACCAAGTGTAGGTATGTCAAGATTGGTTGTCATATTTTAGTGAGCAAAAAATTATTTAAATAGTCGCTTGATTATGTACTAGAGTTAGCTTCGTATAGGTTAGCTTAAAAGTATTAGGATATGAGACATTACAAGTATTGTGAAGACTTGAAGAAATGAAGAAGTAAGGACATCCTTCCACTTGAGGTTAGTGATATTTGACTTGAACTATTTCATTCCCTATCGTATCTTTCAAGTCGTGCATATAGAAAACATAACTGTGAATCATGAATGATTACACTGTAGTTAGACGTAGTATTTAGGAATACAATACGATGTTTATTGTTTAACCATTAAACTTTGTATACAAGACATCGACATAATCGTTTGAATGCTATTGTGATTATGTATGGGTAAAAGGTGAAGATTTCATCATAGGAAACAATGTTTTACATTTGTTTAAAGGAAGTAAATTCATGAACTTGTGTTGTGAATCGAAAGGGAAATCGCTAGGCTTTATTGATATTGTTATTCATTGCATATCTTTTGAACTACCAATATGTGTGATTAGTATAACCGCTTATGACTTGTTTATGTTCTTGGTAAAACTATTCACAAAGGCCTGACTTTTGTATTGGTATGACTTTTATTAGTAAAACTGATCTCAAGTAATCACGTGAGATGGTATGATCGATTTAGTGTTATGGGTATGACCAACTATAGTTAAAAGGGAACCAATCCTAGTAAGAGGTGCAACCTATCACAAAGGTGGAATCGATCCTTGTACGAGGTGCAACAAGTTTTTAGTAGAAAGGGGAACCGATCCTATGGACATGTGCAACGTATTTTTAGGCAAAGGGGAACCAATCCTATGGACATGTGCAACACATACAAGTTAGATACCATATATATGTGGGGAACCAATCCTAGTACCTAGTAAACCAAATTTTTGGAAATCTAGTGTGACTATGCATAGTACTCACATGGAGGTAGAACCGAAACTTGTTTTTGGTAGAACCGTGAAACCCATGTTTGGTGATTGATTTATCTTGATTAATCACGTAGTTCTTTAAAGTCAAATGAACCAATTCTAAACTTGTTTGGAAGTGTGGCAAATCGGTTTCAAGATTGTAAGTATGAAAAAGGACTTACAAAGTAAAGATGTCGACATACTTTGAACATGTGCAGTAACGCTTATCTTTTATTGTTCAAAGATATTCCTTCATAGCTAAAGGAAAAATCCCAGATCGAAAAATAAATTGAGAATCTTTTATTTAAGGTTGTTAATTTTATTTTGGAAAAATGAAAATTAGCAATGTGCATTTACTAGTTGGAAATTTTCTAAGAGATTTTCGGTCAATATTTGGAAAAAGCATTTCCAGGAATTATGGAAACCGAATTTGGAATATATTCCATATCTTGAGAACATTTTCGGTTTTGGAAATTCCTTGGTGTCCAAACTTCCTTGTCTATAAATACTTAAAGTTTGCATTTCGAGTAAACTAATCCTGAGAGACAGCAAAACTACCTCAGTTGTGTTGTTACTAGTGGAGCCGCCTATTCAGAGAGGAAAGTAACCTAATTAGGTGAAATCTCTTACGGCCGCTCAGTTTAAAGACTTCTTTGAGATTGAGAAGCTCTATTAGTACCGTTGGTGGGAAACTAGATAATTGCAGTTTATCTTTTTTTTTCGATTGATTTGATTGACTAACGGTGGTTGAACTTTGATTGCACCTAGTTTGTTTATGCTTGAGAATCTTCTCTTCTGATATAAATTCACTCAAACTAGATCGAAGTTTCGACGGGGATCTTTAGACTGTTTTTAGATCTAAAGAAGTCTTGTGATAATCCATTGTTAACAGACTCCGTTATGTGCGTGATTGATCACAATAGGTTCAAGTTGATTGTGTGTAGGTGTTGATTGAAGATTAAAGAAGATTTAAAGATAAAGAAGACTTTGAAGATTTCTGATTTGGGTTCATAATCTTTGGTGTGCACAATACTTGTTTCGGTAAAAGATGATCCAACTATAATCAGTTTATCCTTGTGGTATATTGGATTGATTAGTTGTGTATCTCGACATCAATACAATTCTTTATGACTAAAAGTATTGATTGCAAAATCTTAACAATTACTTTAGTAGTTGTTGATAAGATAGATCTAAGAACTTGAAAAAGGAGTTTATTTGAGATAAACATAAGAGCCTTTTGTCGAACTCATATCACTTGGTTGAAAAGAGTTGATACCAAACAGATTTGTTGTTTGTTTACTGTTTGGAATTTGAACCAAAGGAATTGTTCAAAGTACGTGACTTATTACAGGTCGGAGGCGTGGGAATACAGACGGAATTAGGTGAACTATAGGTTTAGTTGCTTGGTCTCAACTATACGAAGTTGGTTTGATTTTGTATAGCGTCTTAATCATGAGAGTATTTAATTCTGGACAAGGTCCCGGGGTTTTTGTGCATTTGAAATTTCCTCGTTAACAAAATCTTGCTGTGTCTTTTACTTTTCTATTTCCGCAATTATAATTGTGTTTATTATAATTAGAATTAAAATACACAAATATTAATTCCTATTTACTTGATAGTAATCCTATTGTGTTTGGTTAAGTCCGAACCATTTATCAAGTAAACATAATTCGTTGTTGTATTGTCTCGATCTTGTATCCATAGTCAATCACGCAAGTTATCTCGTTATTGTATTGTCTCGATATCGTATCCATAGACAATCACACGAAGTGTGAACTGATTTGTTGTATTGTATCGACTCATTCCATAGACAATCACTTTCGGAGAAAGGACTTATAGGTGGAAAAGTTTTAGATTGAGGTATATTTGGGTACTCTTAGCTTTTCAATTGGTATCAGAGCATGCAAATAAGAAAAGATCTAACAATCTGTTTTTGCTGCGATCCAACCTATAAGAAAATAAATCTAATGAGTGATCCAACCTATCTCAAGATTTGAGAAAAACTCGTCCTGGGTTTAACTTTCAAAAATAGTTAGAAGGGATGTCTTCTACAAGTTCTACCTACTCTTCTAAAAATATGTCCTAGTGTTCTCAAGAAGAGGTTAAGTTAAGCCCTGTGCTCACCATCAGTGATTATGATTCTGAATAAATTAATGATAAAGAGGATGTTAATTATGTGATATCTCATCTAGAAGAACTAAGCAAAGAGTTCCTTTATTGTGCAACTGAGCTTACACTTGCACTGAAAATAGAAGGAAAACTTCTTGAAGTTTTATGTCATATGAAAGATAAAAATGATCAACTCAAATGTGATCTTTCATCATGTAAAAATAATCTAGACTCCTTCAAGAGCAATTCTTCCTTGAAGATCCAAGCCTTAGAAGCAAGACTAAGGAAAAGTATTGATCAAGAAAATAAAATCTGAGCAGTTAAGAAAAACTGCAACTGATGATTACAATGCATTAAAGATATCATATGATTCTGAGATAAAGACTGTTTCAGAACATGTCAAAAAGCTGAAGAATGATCTGTGTTCTTTAATGTCCGAACACCAATTGGACACATCCCTTCCAGGAAGGTGCAAAAAATCCGGATCATTATGTTCTCTGAAGGAAAACAAGAATGTCAACAATAAGAACACTAAAAAGGGGTTTTCATCATGTACAAAGATATTTGTAGGGAATCACAAGATAAACCACTCACATCAGAATTCTTTATATCATCAGAGTCATCATAATCAATGTTTTTACTGTGGAAACAAAGGTCATGTTGTTAAGAATTGTGAATGGATTTCTTATTTGAATTCTAAAAATACTTTATCAGGTCTAAAGTATAACATGAGGTCATCTTATAAAGAAAGCATTGTAAACCTGATCCATCTAAATAAAAGGATTCTCGAAAGAACTCAACTGGTGTAGTTCATCACAAAAGAAAGAAGGATTAGAAGACTAAGAAGTGGATACCAAAGAAGACCAAGGAACTGAACAGGAAGGAAGCTTACAATGACTCCAGATCATCGACACTTAAGGTAATTCCTAAATATCTTGATGATAGTAATTTCTATGATAAATTTGGTTTATCCTCAGGAAAAATTAGGGGTCTTAATATAGCAAGTAAGAAGAAATTCTATGATAACCTTGGGAAACTTAATCTATCTCATTCAGACACTTAGTATCTGGGAGAAACACACTGACTCATGAAGTCCTCAAACTTAGTTTGATGAGTTCAGTGTATATTGTGGAATAGTTCAAAACTTGGGAGAATTATGAAGATTTTCACAGGAACGCACTTTCCTAAAATCCTTAATATTAAAAAAAAAATGTTTTTCTATTAAGGGAGAATATTTGATTTACATAATCAATGAACAAGTTTTTAGCAACTATTGATATATATAAATTTTAGTTTTCGGTATAAAACTAGGAATCATGGACAAATCATATTTTTATGCAAGGCTTTCTTCGAAAGTTTCAGAAAGGTATGCTGAAAAAATGGCAAGTGACTCTTTCGGTCATCACAGTTTCAATGGAAACGAATCCGCTTCCTATATGAATATGAATATTTCATCATGCATGATCGATTATGAAAAAAGGTTTTACAAGATAACTCGAACTTGTGCCGAAACCAAGTTGGAAGTTATGATGCTAAAACTTATCCTTGAAAAATCCTTACTAGTTCAAGCTCAGATTCTCAAGAAACTAGATTTACTCTCCAAGAGCGTAAACGAGGAGGAACCTAACTTCCACAAGATCGAGGAATCAGTCTTCAATAAAGGATCACTTCAAGGGATTCAGAGAGTCATCCCTATCAAGCGCAAGAGAACTCAAGACTATGAATGGTACTGAGTTGCAGGAAAATAGACATTAGTTTTTGATTTTTTTTCTTTAATAAAGTCTATTATGAATAAAATTATTTGATTTATAATTTTTCTTGTGTTAATTTTTGATTTACATAGCCTGTGCTTAAATGCTTTATTTTATTGCTATGTATGTTTATGGGATGTTTGATTTCAGTATTATTACCTTGATATTCGATCTCATAATGATGTGAACCCTTATGGTTTGAGTGACTTTTTAATTTAGCAGGATTAAGTTCTAGCCCATGTTGGTAGGCTTTGTAGTTGCAGGAATTCCCACACTACACCCTATTCAAGAATCTATCAATATTTATGACATAATTTGAAGATTAAGAACACTTTTTCATTAATATGACCTTAAGGAATTACAGAAATCAAGAACACAGAACACTTAACAAAGATTTTTCTCTCTCCTAAAAACTTTCCTAACACTCAAAAATTCATCCCCTCTCTGGAACTATTCACCTCCTTTATATAGGTATTTACATAGTGGATTACAGCTCATGACATCTCATTTACAGCTAAGATTCCCTTCAATTTCGGATCTGAGTTCTTGCGATAAATCGCAGCTGGCACCGCCTTTATCTTTCGCGCAGTTTTATTGATATACCGCAAACATGTCACACTTTCTTCGTGTTTCTGTCGTTTTCAGTCATTACGTCATTGTTTAAGTCATCTTTGGATGTGTCGCAGAATATCACTGATGTGCCGCAGAGTAATTCGTTTATTATCGATGCATCGCAGAACAGTTGTTTATTTCGCAGGAATATTGTTGTGACAATATTCTGCCCCTACATCTTGCCTCTTCTCATATCTTTTCTGCGAAGAAGACAAAGATCATGAGAATTTAATTTTCTTGATTTTCCGCAACTCATATTTTTCGAGAATATCAAATACATCTTGTCTTTTCATATTTCCTTTATTTTGACACGTCTCTATATCCATCGCTAAATATCCTACACATGTTTTTCTTTTCTCCATTTATTCCTTGACACGTATTCTTCCAACCGTTGAGTTCTGACCATTCACGTCCTTTGTTCATTGAATTCACATTGATAATCTCAAAAATTTTCCTCTCTTATAAATATCGTCTATGCTAATCCCTCTTCTTCTTTTTACTTTCGCTTTTCTTCTCTGCAACTTCACTATTCATCGTCTTCTTCTGCAAATTCCGGATTTCAGTTTTTCTTCTTTATTCTTCTTCGCCTTAACCATCGTTCCCATATTAAGAAATGGCTCCTGCTAAAAAATTAGGTCAATCCACTTTCAAAAAGCACCAGCAGAAGCTTCAATCCTTAGGTTTCACACTTTCTGAAATCCCTGATCAATCTTCAGAATCTGATCTCTCCATTGATCTTGTTTTAAAATTTCCTTCTTCTAACGAGAAGATCCTTGTTTCGCTAGGTCAATTAGAATCTGGCCTTCCTATTCCTCTTTATAACCCAGATCTCCCTCTTTTTTATGAGATTATTTCTCATGCTAAACTTTCGCGAGCAATCTGCCAACTAAGTGGAGATTGTATTCACCTCATTCTTGAATATGCTTCCCGTGGAGCTGGTAAAGGATCTCTTTATCCTAATGATGCGAAACATCCCGATTATAAGAAAATTCCAATTATTCCAGCGAAGTAAGAAACATTCAAAGATGAAGTAAGAAACATTCTCTTATAACTTTTAACAATATATTGTTGCCCCTGTTTCTTATCTTCATGTGTGGTTGTTTTCTAGGAAATATCATTTGTCGCAGTAGTTGAAGCCAAGGATAAAGGCAAAAAAGTAATAACTCCAAATGAGAGTTCTGGCACTTCTCCTCATCGCAATGAGAATCAAACTGCTGAGAGTCCTCCAAAAAAGAGAAGAAAAACTCAACCACTTAAAGACATTTCTTCTGTCGCTGAAAAAGATAATGAGGTTGAAGAGAGCGGAAGAATAAATAATGATGCTACCATGAGCACCTCTTCATTATGTTTTTCCTCCGCAAGAATTAGATCTGCGATGGGTCTTTCTCAACCTGAGACTCCTATGGATCAATTGTCAAATATCTTTAGAAATCCCATGCAAGGTATTGGTGATGACGATATTGCTCACGCTTGCAATTATCTCTCAAAAATCTGCGATGCTTCCATCTTAACCAATAATAAAGATCTTAAAGGAGTCTCGAGATTTATCAATCCAGATTTTCTTCATGCACTAGCTTCATTGGTATGCCCCTTTACACTTGTCATGAATTTCGAAGATCTTCTTTTTACCCTTATTTATTTTCTCTTATCTGCCACAGACTGCTAGAGCTTCTTTTTCTGTTGCTTAGGAATTAGAAAATAGATTATCATTATCGCAAAGAAGGCTTACTGATTCACAATCTGAGTCTGCGAAACTTCGCGAAAATAATAAGCAATACGAAGATGAAATATCCATTCTTCGCGAAAAATGTAAACAATTGGAAGTATCTGGGAATACTGAGCTCCTTAACAAGAATAAATCGCTTGAATTAGATGTTGAAGTTCTTCAACAAAAACTAGCTGACAAGGAGAAGTTCTGCAAACAAATTATTGGTATGATTTATTTTATTTTATTTTTACTTTCTTCTTTCTTGCTATTTTAGCTTATTTAAACAAACATTTTGCAGATGCCTATAACCTTACTGATGAAGCTCTTATTCTTAATTCTTTTGATGAACCCATAGATGAATCCATTTTTCTTCAGCGTCTTAATGACGCTTTAAATAATTATTCCGATGAAAAAATTAATGCTCTATCTATCGATGAACTTAGATTTCACATTTCCGTTATAAGAATGGATTATAGATCTACTTTGAGTATATCCAATAGTTTTAAGACTTGTAGAGATGAATTTGGAAAAAGAATCAAAACCTTGAAAGCCCAAAAGAAGGAACTTGAGAAGGAGAAATAACGCATTACTCTTCAAGGCGCTGAAGCTCTATCAAAGTTCCTCAATGCCCTTATTGACACTGAACTTGATAGAGATAGACTTAAGGATGAAAATATTGAACTTCTTAAAAGAGAAAAACAGATCCGTTCCCATCTTCTCATTCAAAATGATGATGAATTCGCATGGGCTGCGACAGTTCTCGATAATGCTAGGAAAAACTTAGCAATAGATGTCAGTCTTCACACCGAACATGCAACCTTGATACAAGAAATGATTCATGAAAGAGAAGGTTATTTATTGCTCCTCTAACATCTTTATATTTTTTGTAAATTCTTGATAAATTTCAAACTTGTTATTGTGTTATCGCAGAATCTGAAGAAAAACATGCTAAAAGGATCGCAGAACTTGAAGAAGAAAAAAGTGGTCTTGCGAATAATATAGCTTCCCGCAATGATAAGATCACTAGACTGCGAAATAAGATAAAAATATCTAACTCCAATTTGCATAGTAATCTTCTCACTGTTCGCAATAACGCTATTGAGAAAGTCTGCAATGATAATAACCTCTCTCTTAGCCTATATCCTTGCCTCTTGGAAAGTATCCCAGCCAGATCTGAAGTACCAGTTATTTCTGACAGTGAGGCTGATATAGATGAGAATGAAAGCGAAGATGACGAAGAAACTGATGATGAGGATAATGAAGAAAAAGATGAAGATAATGGTGAAGATAAATCTCAATAATTTTGCTTCTTCTTTTTGATCTTCGTCTGTATTTTTATCTTCCTTTCTTGCGATAATTATCTTTGGCAAATTGTATCATCCTTTCCACAAGATACTTGTAACTTCTGATGTTCTTCAATATATATAAATTCCCTTTTTGCTTCTATCCATCCGTTACTTATATGAATTTATCATATAATGATGAATAACAATATTTATCATTTTTATACATCGTTCCCATACTTGCCTCTTGTTATTAATCTGCAATATGATAAATGAATTATCGCAAGTATTTCTGCGAACAATTTATTATATGTTTCGCAGACATATCTTTTCTTGTGGTCTTATTTTGCCTTCCTAGTTAAAGGTCTTATTATGCCACCTTAATGCAACAAGATCCCAGGATATTCTTACCTTATATGTAATAATCCATTGATCTTGCCTTATCATTATTTTATTTTCTGCGACAATATGATAAATCTAAGCCATCTTGTGAGAGATTAATTCTCTCTTTGCTTTTTAAGATTTATGACATTGTCGTCTTTGCGATGAAATTGCAGGACGTCTTTGCAATTTATTTCCTCTTATTATTGATTTCATTTATCTCATATTTTTGATCTTATCGCAAAAACCCATTGACCTCATCTTAACATTTCTCTTTAGGCTTTTTGGCCAGTCATGCGGCAATATGATGGGCCTAATTATTCTTGCGAATATAAAGTCCCATGACATTGCTGTCTCTGTCACGCGACAATATGACGGGACTAAACATTCTTGCGAATATAAATCCCCATGACATTGCCGTCTTTTTTGATACACAGCTCCCTAATGGAGGGTATCGCCCTTATCTCTCCCCCCGGTTGCCCCTTCAAGGATTATACATCGGCCATACAAGACTAGCACTTTCCCATTTGGTTCTTCCAACAACCAGTTATTTTCGCAGCCTTGTCCTTTATGCCTTATATGGATTATAGTTACAAGACTTCACCATAAGTGGGGTTTTCTTCGGGCCGAACACATCGTAAGCCAAGACTTGCCATGGATGGCCAGGGTAGGTTCATCCATCCCGGGCACCCATAGCTCAACCGTGTACCTCGGCGCCTTGATCATACGTTGCATTCCTTAGGAGAAACTCTCGGGCGCCCAACCAGGGTATAACCTTATATAGTTGGGAATCCAAGTTATCTCTCCTGGATGGATTTTCTATAATCCCAATCTCCATGACTAGGTTCCAGCAGCGGTATAGACTTTCCCATAGCCATGCAAAGAGATACCCCCCTTATGACGCACTTTAAGGACATTGCCTCTTACGGAATAGAATCCGCGAACTAAGGTGTACGCCATAAAAGTTCGTCCCGTTCTTATATGTTTTTAGGCGATTTGCGCCCGTCTTATGCATTTTCATTAAAAATTCTTATATGATTAGAAATCACCATCTCTTTATTTTTAATAGAAAAATTTCTCATTTTTGAGAAGAATTTTTCTTTTAATATTCGAAATCATCTTGTTTTTTAATTGTTCGCAAAATGATATTGATGTACTTCTTTTCTTCTGTGACGAATGATTATTCACAACTTCATCTTTTTGTGCTCCTGCGAAAAATGAATATTTCAACTTTTCCCCATTTTTGTATGATTTATCGCCATTGAATGTTTTGAGACAAACTATTCTTGAAATATACCCTTTTCCCGCAATTCTATATTGTCCACCATCAATTTCTCAGCTCTCTGATTTTGCTTCCTGTTATGTTTCCAATTACGATTTCGAGCATTCCTTTCTTCGCAAGTATTAATGTCAACTTCATAACACTTTTTGCCTTCAAACCAATCACCTTTAATTATCCCAATACCATGAGGATGTGGAAATTTTATGCATTGATGATATGTTGATGCTATTCCCAAGATCCCATGGAGCCATGGCCTTCCAATTAAGGCATTGTAAGGAGATTCTATATCCATTACACAAAACTTGATTTTTGAAGATATCTTGTTCAATGGAATTTCCATAGTAATTTCTCCTTTTGGCTTGTTTGCGGTGCCATTAAAACCATAGATCTTGTAAGTTGAAGGGATTAGCTCATCATCTCTTCCACCCATTGTGCGATAAGTATGATAAAACAAAATGTCCACCGAGCTACCAGGGTCAATTATAACTTTATCTATTTCCCAGGAATCACTTGCTGTATCATCATCATCATATTCTTCTCCTCTATATTTTGGATTTATCTCTAATTTCACCACCAATGGATTGTCATGCATCTTCCCAGGCTATGGTATCTCTTCTGCAGTAAAAGAGATAACTTGTTTCTTCCATTCTTCTAACGGAGAAATCTTCGCAATATTCATCACCTCTCTTCCCTCAATATCCCTTGCAAATACTCTGCTTAGCACATTATCATGGAAATCCTCTATCGTTTTTTGTGAATGTACAATTGAATTGCAAAATAGATTTTTTGCTGTAGCTCCTACTTCAATGACAAATGTTTCTGCTTCTTTCGCAACATTAACTCTGCGAATTTCTGGTGCTTGCGGCAATTGCTGCGGTTGTAAATATCTTGCTAAAAATGATTTAATTTTCCTTGTTCGATCATTCGCAAAATGATTCTTTTCACATTCCTACAATTATTCACAGAATGACCATGAAAATGATGATAAGGACAAAATTCTTGATTGTGATTGTTGGGATGTGGTTCCTTCCCCATGTTCTAGGGTGAGGGTATGTTCTCCATTAAAATAATCGCTTCCCAAATCTTATCTATACCAGTATTTAAAGGCGGCAATTTGATATCTTCCCACATATTCCTCTGACCTCTTTGCTCTCTTGAATAATTCTGCCTCTGTCCACCATAAGTTTCCCGCGGTTGATCAAACCGTGGGACCTTATTATTGTTATTGCGATTATAAAAATTTCTCTCTTTTTCTAATTCCTCTTGATCTCTACTCCCCATTTCTACTATCTTAAGTTGATTATCAGTCTCCATTTTCTCTCGCGGATTTTGGGAAGTACTTGCTACTGTATTAATCATCCTTGGTAACAAACTTCCATTTGCTGCGGCTAAACTTGTGCCTATAAGAGTTGGATAAGATTCCATTTCATTTTGTTTTTCCTCTAAAGCAATATATTCCTCTTGCAATTCTCGCAACTCTGTCATAGTGATTGTGTTTTTGACTCTGAAGACCTGGATGTATAATATATTTGTCGCAAACATAGCATTTATGAAGGACAAAATGAGATATCTTTCATATACTCTTCCTTCCATTTCACTACACATTGTCCTCCACCTTATGGTTAAGTGCTTCAAACTCTCACCAACTCTCTGTTTTAATCCAAACACATCTTCAATTCCAGGTCGCGCAGAATTATTGCTGATGTAGGCTCCTAAGAAAGTGGTTTGCAAGTGCATAAATGAAGTTATTGTATTCTTGGGAAGACTTTCGAACCACTTCAATGCTTCACCAGTTAAACTTGACGCAAAATATTTGCACAAAACGACATCATGGCTCTCCCATTGTAGCATACATCGAATATAAGCTTTGATATGTTGGACAACACACGTAGTTCCATCAAATATACTGGTCAACACCGGTAAATTACATTTTGGAGGTATCCCTCCTAATTGTACCTCTTGAGTAAATAGAGTTTTCGCAGCCTCTTCGATTGCCTCATCAAGTTGTCTTCTTCCTCCTTATCTTCTGTTATTTATTATTCCTCTCATTTCTGCCAATTCTCGCATAATTTGTTCATTCCTATCAGAATTTTGCTCAATTGGTCTTTTCAACACAGCTTCTCTACGTCTGCGTTCATGCCTTTCTTGTCTTGCGATGTTTCTCGCTTCTTCTTCAACATCTTGGTTTTGCCTTCTTCTGCGACTTTCTTCTTCTTGCAAGTTTATTTGTCTTTCATTCTCTTCTCCATGAATTTCCTCATCCCTTACTGTTTCTCTTCGTTGCCTTTCTATGTCTCTGCGAACTCTCTCATATTCCTCACTGAGATTATCATTATTATGATTTTGCGCACGTCGTCTTTCTCGATTGTCATGATTATTCTGACGCAACACTGCTTGAATTTCTTGCTCTTCTACTTCTTCTCTCAATCTCTCTCTTTCTCCTACTAAGCATACTTGCTCAATATAATGTCTCTCAATATCATCTTCGATAATCCTGCGATTTCTCCGAATCTCTTCATCACGTAACATTATCCTTCTCTCTTCTTGATTTTCTCCTTCTATCTGATTATGTCTAATGTCTAAAGTTTCATCGCGTGGAGCATAACGATCATTTATCAAATTTTCCTCAATATTTTGTATAGGAAGATTTTGCCTTCCTTCTTCTCTATATGATCTTGAATTTGATCTCATGCTGCTTCTTGATCTTCTGTTTTGCAACCTCAAATTTTCCATTCTTAATTCATGATTTTGCTTTGTAAGATTAGCACGTTCTTCTGCCTCTAACCTTCTTTCTTCCTATATCCTTTGTCTTAAACCATCTTCCACTTCACGTCCTTCATGAATTAATCCTCCCTCCATTTCTTGATTTCTTTCCTCTTCTTGACTTTACGCCTCTTCTATCGAATCCGACCTCCAAGTATGCACACTTACTCTATCATGATCCATATTTCTATCTTGTGCTCGTATTTGTTGATTTGGTGGTTGGATTGAATTTTCTGCTCCATTTCTCATTCTACTTCTTCCTGATCTGTTCCTTAAAGATCCTTCCAATTCACCTGTTCCTTCCCCTGCAATTATTTTACTTCTTCTCACCGTTGTTGATGGTTCTGATGTATTTCTCCTCCTTCTAGCCATTTCTCTTCAATTCTAATAATTTCTTCAAATCTTCAAACTGCAATTTGAAATTTCTCAAGCTTGATTCTCCCTGTTTCTGGGCGCCAAAATGTAGTTGCATGAATTCCCACACTACACCCTATTCAAGAATCTATCAATATTTATGACATAATTTGAAGATTAAGAACACTTTTTCATTAATATGACCTTAAGGAATTACAGAAATCAAGAACACAGAACACTTAACAAAGATTTTTCTCTCTCCTAAAAACTTTCCTAACACTCAAAAATTAAACCCCTCTCTGGAACTATTCACCTCCTTTATATAGGTATTTACATAGTGGATTACAACTCATTTACAGCTAAGATTCCCTTCAATTTCGGATCTGAGTTCTTGCGATAAATCGCAGCTGGCACCGCCTTTATCTTTCGCAGGTTTTATTGATATACCTCAAACATGTCACCCTTTCTTCGTGTTTCTGTCGTTTTCAGTCATTACATCATTGTTCAAGTCATCTTTGGATGTGTCGCAGAATATCACTGATGTGCCGCAGAGTAATTCGTTTATTATCGATGCATCGCAGAACAATTGTTTATTTCGCAGGAATATTGTTGTGACAATATTCTGCCCCTATAGGCTTTATCAAAGGATCATGAGGGGTTCTGATTGAAACAATACGTGAAAAATTCACAATATGTTAAATCGTTTGGTTTGGCATAAAAGCATATGTATTTCAGGGTTTTCAACTTTTTCTTGCAATAGTTAAAAACATGTTTTCAACCTTTCTCTGGTAAAGGTTGGTTGTTGTTAATTCTTTTGTTTTGCATAAGGATGACAACATAATGATATTTTGATATCAATTCTCCCTGGAAGAAGATACAAACATATTGGAGAAGAGGATGCGAAATTTGAGGTAACAATCTTGTTAGTTAATTGTTTTCCTGTTTAAGAAAATCCTGATTTTATTGCGTATATTTATTGCTTTTGCTTAAAAAAATTTCGGTACAATTGATGTTTATTCCATTATTTGTGTATGGATGTGTGTGTGATTCAATTGGTTCCGGTTAAGAAAAACTATTGTTATCTTTCTTTATTGTTTGGTATCAATCGTTTAGGCTTACAAAATTTCGGTGCAATTGCGGTGCTTTAATGTCTATGATGATTCAATTGCTTCCGGTTGAGGTAAATAATTATGCAACTTGATTTATTTGGTTTGTATGAATTGTTTATGGCTTAACGAAAGAAAAGGTTTTTGGGATGAATTGTTTAGTCCAATTCCATTCCGGATAAGAGAAACTAAATTAATTCTGATCTTAGTTAGACTTATCAAAGTGGAGGTTTCAGTTATTCAAGTCTAATCGAATGCCTTAACAAGAAATGCTAGTTAACTAACCTAGTACTTGTCTTGTTTAAAAAATTAAAGGTCTAAGTTATATAGATAATTAGAACCTACCGAAAAAAAGATTGTATTTGTACAATCGGTTTAGCAAAGGAACTAAAGTGCTTAGTCGATTTTTGGTTTGCTAAACTATTAGGGAAAATTTCTTTGGGCAATTGTTTCCTTGGTAACATATTAAAACAAAATTACTTTGTAGTTTCGGTTTGATATTGGTTATCAAAAATTGTGTGTGGAACCCTCGTGCTTAACTCTATAGGTTGCAAGTCTATTGAGATTTGTAAGATCCTTTCAGTTTGTCCTTTATTTTTTCGTTTCTTTGTCATTTTGTGACAAAAAGGGGGAGAAATATATGGAGTAAACAAGTGATACTGGTATTGATTTATATTGATTGGTATCACTAAGGGAAAGGACATTGGTGCTTAAACGTTTATCTAATGAAAGAGTAAAATCATAGACTAAGGGGGAGTACCATATCATATGGTGGTTGTAGTTATATGGACTACAAGGGAATAACAAAGACGTGCAGATTTATAAAATCTACCTATCTTACCTTTAGGGGGAGTATTAGATTTGTTATTATAATGTCAATAGCGGCAATTATTGATTGAATGTATACAAGTTATTGTGCTATTGAATTCGGGAATCAAACATATGTGTAATAAATTATTGTAATTTGTTTATCCATATGATGTAAGAGTTTTGCCACTAAAATTGATAAAGGGGGAGATTGTTAGAGCATAGCTAGGTTAAACCCACCAAGTGTTGGTATGTCAAGATTGGTTTTCATATTTTAGTGAGCCAAAACTCATTTAAAGAGTCGCTTGATTATGTACTTGAGTCAACTTCGTATAGGTTAGCTTGAAAGTATTAGGATATGAGACATTACAAGTATTGCGAAGACTTGAAGAAGTAAGGACATCCTTCCACTTGAGGTTAGTTTTTTTTTACTTGAACTGTTTCATTCCATATCGTATCTTTCAAGTCGTGCATATTGAAAACATAACTGCAAAGCATGAATGATTACACTCTAGTTAGACGTAGTATTAAGGAATACAATACGATGTTTACTGCTTAACCATTAAACTTTGTATATAATACATCAACATAATCGTTTGAATGCTATTTTGATTATGTATGGGTAAAAGGTGAAGATTTCATCCTAGGTGTTGATGGTGGATTTTCAAAAAATGTCAAAACCGTAAAATCATGATACTACATGTTTCTGATACGGCTTCAGGCATGTGACGATTCATATTTTACGAATCCATGATGAATATGTTTCATGAAAGTCCTCCACTTGATGAGCGTTCGGTTCCACGCATTTCATCATGACCTCTATGTAGAATAACATAATTGGGTGGTTCTCCATAAGATTAAGAGCAATAACGCCTTCAGGACGTCGGTGATACTCATTGTTCCCTGACTACATGAGAGAGACCCACCTCTACATAGAAGAACGATTGGGACGTTCTCCATAAGATTGAGAGCAATAACGCCTTCAGGACATCGGAGAAACTCACTGTTCCATGATTATGTAGAGAGACCGTGTATAGATCCAGGCGGTTTTCCGTAAGATTGAGAGAAAAATGCCTTCAGGACATCGGCCGTCTCTTGATTATGCACCTTTCAAAACAGGTATGACGCTTTAACTGGATAATATCCCTTCTGTAATATATTAATTCTACCGTGAAATTCACCACTGAATTCCTAGAAGATAATATATTTTATATAATTACTCTGATTTCATGATCGAATCCACGGCTGATCTCATGGATTGGTAATAGATAATCTCATTACTATGATTTCATGATTGAATCCACGGCTGATCTCATGGAATGGTAATGGCTACTTTCATTACTCTGATTTCATGATCGAATCCAAGACTAATCTCATGGAATGGTAATGACTACTTTCATTGCTCCGATTTCATGATCGAATCCACGGCTAATATCATGGAATGGTAATAGTTAATTACTCTAATTCTATGGTCAAATACACGATCCCACGGAATGGTAACACTCTCTTTATTATTCCGAATCCATGGTCGAATCCACGACTGGTCCTATGGATTGGTAATAACCAACTACTCACTTTTATTACTCGGTTTCATGAATCATTATCTCCATGAATTAGTAATAAATACTCAAAAATCGGGCATGTGGACTACCACTGAGTAAGCCCCATAAAATGGTGCAAGTGTACTCAACAATGATGCACGAATGAGCACCCAAATACACGAACGAGCATTCGAAAATATGGACAAACGAGGAATCCTACACAAAACATGAGAGATAGAATAATAATAAAAAATAGAAAAGAGGCGCCTAGGGACCATGCCCACCGTCCGGCCTGTCATGCCTCCGTGGCCGGTCCCCCGTGCCTATTCCATTTAATTTTCTTATTTTATTTATTTTCATGAACTCATGAAAACTCCTTCATTCCAATAACTTTCCTTGTTTGAGCAAAACTCACGGTTTCTCCATATTTTCACGGTTTCATGAAAATTAATAAAAATAGGGAAAGGTGTTGCGGGACCGGGAAACCTAGCCGAACGGCCATTCCCTAGCCATGTCCGGTCCCATACCTTACAATCCATAGCCCTTCATAATTATTATTTCCCTCATCTCATGAAACTCTTCCGTTTGAGCAAAAATCATGATTTCTTCATATTTTCTCAAATATTGCTCAAACTGTGAAAAAACCTCAAATGGTCACTTGACCGACTAGGCTACTCACGCCAAATATTAAAATATCATTATTTTAATATTTTCCAAATTTTGATCAAACGAGCAAAGTTCTACTTGCTCATTCGATCAAAATCAAGAATTTCAGTCAAAGATCGAACTCTTTTGAAAATTCAAAATATTGCTTGAACGCACATCGAAAAGTACCAAAACTCTCAGGATTGAGACACGGACATTGTGGCGACATGGGCATGTCTCCTTGACTGACCAAGGCCGGCCCTAAGGCTTGCAAGGATCCGGTCCCACACATATTCACAATTTTAACCTAATTTGCTCAATTTAGTGGGTCCAAACTCTTTCCAACCAACTTGGAATTTTCTCAATCGATCATAAGCCGGTACCACACTCCCAAGGGAAGGTTTCATGCCTTCTTGTCCGGTCCCTCACTTCTCCATAAATTAGGTTTTATTACCTAATACTCAATCGGGCACTATTTTAATAAATGATGAAACCGGCATTTAATCATCATTCTTTCACCAACTGTTCGACTCAGAGCCCTGGTGCATGCTCACTCGAGTACTCGGGAACCACATGGTCGTCCATCATCCCATGTGGTCGGTCCCTCCCTCACTCATGATCTATTTTCATCAATTCATCAATTGACGAACAATCGATCAAAAATTAGGGTTTCGAACAAACGCTCCACGAAATCGTCATTCTGAGCAAGTTCAAACACTAATAAATTTATGTTGATCCAGAAATCAACGTCTGGATTAATTATATAATATTTAGTAATCTACTAATATTTTAATTAATATTTTATTGGGTCATGTCACCAATAAATAATTCGTCGAATTGAGAAATACTTGCTCAGTTGCTCAAATATTGATCCAATTATCAATATTCAGTAATTTATCAGTGATTCGTCGAATCGAGCAATACTTGCTTAGTTGCTCGAATATTGATCCAATTATCAATATTTAGTAACTTATCAACATTCAGTAACTCACACTCAGCAACTCGCTGAATTGGGTAACTCGAATAATGATCGCAACTCAATATTCAACAACTCATCGAATTCAGAATATTTTCTCAGACTAGCAATATTAACATTCATGAATCACTGAGCATTCGTCAATCATGCTCAATTCAATAAAACCTAGACTCATTATCTAATCAGTTAACACCTGACTAACCAAATACACTGCTGCCTTGCAGACTCAACGATTCATGAGACATCAATCACGTCATATGAGGGGATATCACTTAGGATTTTGGTCTGGTGGCCTACGGCACGTGTGTTCATCCACGACGAGAAATGTGAGTAAGTCGTGAAAACGGGTGAAGGAGTTAAAAAATTAGTGGGTGCACGATTAGTCAAGTCTCCACATGATGTGGAACTGACTTGACCACGATCTCCCACTTTCCCAATCTTTCACTCAAGAAACTGTCACACTTATAGGGATCAATGTGTTTACTACTCTGACAATATAAATAAGTCCTCGAATCCATGATTGAGACGAACGCAAAAAACAACATAGAAAATCCACGAGATATTGAACAGACAATCCATCATCTAACCAAGAATCATCGTGTGAGCAACACTCTCTTAATCATTCGAAACTTATTTACACAAACTTGCAGAAATCTTCAACATATCCAAAATCCTTGATCATCATTGATCCCACATAATTCTCATCTTCCGTCTTACAAATCAACCCATCTCCCTCTTTGTAACCAAATTGACTCTGTAACGTCCATTGACTTGGTTTAGGCCGGAGTCTTACATATTGATCTCTCGAACTCAAAGCACTCCCGTGCAGTGCATCTGTGTGAGGTTAGGCAATTTGTTCGGTTAAGGAGTCTCGTCAGATCGGTCGTCTCTTCGCTTCCCTAAAAAAAACAGCAAATAATTTTCCCCATCCACAGATTGGCGACCACAGTGGGAGATTAATCTCTCGGTTGCAATCTCAATTCGTCAAAATAGTTGATCTTAGGTCAGTTTCAGTTACAAATCCTAA
The DNA here is from genome assembly GCA_023529315.1 of Papaver bracteatum. Lineage (NCBI taxonomy): Eukaryota > Viridiplantae > Streptophyta > Magnoliopsida > Ranunculales > Papaveraceae > Papaver > Papaver bracteatum. The sequence continues at coordinate 536,234 of JAJJWX010000941.1, read as the reverse complement.
CACGAACAACGCTGGAACTAGCAACAATGGTGGTACTCCAGAAACTACTCCTGCTTCCAATATTGGTGCAGGTGATACCACTCCTCCTTAAACCAATATTGGAGATCATCCCCTGTCGGCTGCTCTCCCCAAGAAATCAAAGAAAATCCGCCAACCATAACTGATCTGATGAAGGTGCAAGAGACTCTCTCCAAAAACCAGATTGACATGGCTGCAACACAGAAAGGGTTGTGCAATTCTCAAAACTCTCATTGTCAAGATATCAGAGAAAACTCAGGAGAAGGGAAAGCCAAAGAAACATCTTTGACTGCTGATCTTGAAGTCACTCCAATCCATTGGCAGACGATGATGAAGTCCACAAGGCTACAGATAATCCACCAACAAAGGAACCTGACGGCTTCATCACTCGTGAAGACATGGAACGCTTCATGGAGGATCGAGGAAAAGACAAAACATCATTTGTTCACCATCATCAGCCTCCATATCCTACTCCTATGCAAAGAATTCCTTTCCCGAAGAGCTATACCTCTCCAACATTCATACTGTACAACGAAACGAGGAACGCTCAAGAAAACGTCTCTCAATTCCTGGAGGAATTATAGGAGCATGAACACAACCATGTTGTCCATTTGAAGGAATTCTCAAAATCTCTGACAGGCCGAGCATATACTTGGTACAACAACATTGCGCCAGGAAGCATCGCTAGTTGGGGAGAAATGGTTAAGGTCTTCTACTGGAAATACTTCTTCGTCTCAAACCATATTTCTCTTTACAACTTAGGAAGAATGTCTTAGAAGAGTAATGAACATCCGAACGATTATGTGAAGAGGTTCATAGTCCAAGCTTTCGATTTTCATGACCCGAATGTCACTGAACAACAACTGGTGAACTTATACATCAATGGAATGATCCTATTCAATAGAGATTTACTCGAAAATCTGCGATTCCAGAATTTCTCAGAACTCCATGAAGCATCCAAGTGATCAGCAACTACTGCTCTGACCTTACAGGAAAGAACAAGAACCACAAAAGTCGAGGAATCGCGAGAAACTCGAGGCAGTGCCAGGTGATTGATCAACAAGCAGTATAATCTCCAACTTTCCATGAATGTTACTGAAGGGATCAAGAGAAAATCCGAAGCACAACAACATAAGAACGCTTCTCCAACATCTCAAACTCCTCCGAAAGTGCAAAGAAAGGATAACCAATCTTGCACAAACCTCGACCCGGCATAAACGAACAGGGAAATAATCAAATGGGGACTCAAACTTCCCTCTTCCCACTGAAGAATTGATCGAGTTACTGGAAGTCTGGTTCAAGATGATGCAATCAAATTTTTGTTCATCAAAGAGAGCCAACTGAAGAAAAAATGGAGAATCCTAGGTACTGTCACCTTCATAGATTCATCAATCATCCAACAAGTAATTGCAATATTTTGAAGCATATCTTCAAAGAAAAGGTTGATCCACAATAGCTTCAACTGGGGACTGAAGGAGTACACAAGTGCTTCAGGAAAATCTCAGGAAAATCTCATTCCTTCAATGTCTATGAAATTTATTTCCTCACATGCTATCCTGGCATGAGGACTTCTGCTAGCAACTCTGCAAGATGTTATGAATGGTAGCTTCACCACATTAGTGTTTTACCAAGTGGTTGAATCTGACATTTCTCCGAATCGAACACTGAGACATTCATTACTGAGATAATGTCCAAGCATGGCAAAGAGCACTTTGGGCATTTCTCCATAGCCTTTCAGAAGTGTCCATGTGTTTCACAAAATCATAAAGCTCTGATGTCTGCACAAGTGTTGAATCCCACTACCGGAACGAAAGGGATGCTGGATCTGCAGAAGATACTCAGGGCCGAGACGATCAAACCTAAGACATTCGATGCTTAAGAAATATACGCCTCAACGCTCAAGTATCTAAGAAGTCTTCAAATTGTACTCCTAATGAAATAGTACACCTTCAATGATGGCGCCTCTGGATTTAGAACAAATATATCGACGATGACTCACTGATTCACCATCGACACAATCAAAGTTAAACTGAACTAAAATCACTGAGTCTTCACTATATCCATGACAAGACTTCTGAAGCAGATGCAACATCATTCATCCATCGATGTCACGAATTCCTTCAACAGGAACTGGGGACTTGATCTTATTGGACAATATTTAAGGCATAACAAGTCATTGTAACCTGAGGCAATTCCATGAAAACTTTATCAACGGAATCTCTCTACATCACGAACCTTACACAACTAAGGAACTTCTCTCTTCATCGATCACACCCAGAATGGAGACCGCTGCTGCTATTTGCCTCAACAACGTCGACTCACTAATGAATATAGTTCACTAGGGATGCGCAAACCACCAACTAGTCCGTGAATGTAAAGGTTCACTGGATGGAGGAGTAAAGGCTATGTCGATAAATCATGGTTCTAACCTTTTCAGTCTCTGAAGCAACTCCGACCATAGTATCGGCATCAACAAGGATACGTGGAGGAACTTCATTCATGATCTCAACATCAACAAGAATGTCTGGAGAAAATTCAATTGTGATCTCAGCATCAACAACGGTCTCAGGAGAAACATCCTCATGACATGGCTTCATCAACTAACCATTCTATGAAGTGTTACACATGAAGCGGACTTCTCAAAGAACTAATGATTCATATACATATATGTAGACATGATAACATGCTCACATGAAAATATTCCCAAAGCTTGCACGACTGGTGGGCACAATCCAAAGTTTTCTACAAGATGTTCTCATCACCTCCACAAATGAGATACAACACACTTCAGGATATGGGTTGACAAAAACGTACCAATGGGTTAGGAATGGTATAATTCTTCCTCAATGAAAGATGTTCGTATACGTCTATTCTACGACATACCAAAAGTTCACATCAATCGGACATACGAGCTGAAAGATATGGCTTTTACCGTCAGGTCTACGAAATCTGAAAAATTTGTACGGGATTATAAATTACAAATGTGCACGCGTCGTTGGCTGAACTCTGGAACTCCAAATTGAGTGATTCTTTTCTCATGTGATCACTCAATCTCTTAGCTTCAAAATTTAGGGTCAAGCATCGAATTCTGACGTCGTATGAGGTTCTTACAGCTTCTAGAGAGTACAACATGCAAGCAGCAATTCTTAGACGGGATTCATAACTTCCACAGTCGATCGGTGTCCACCAGGTCTTTCCACTAAGTACTTCATCAAGGTACCTCCAACTTTTACCACCTAGGTCTTTACATCAATTTTTCTACCTGGTTCCTATATCCAAGTCTTGTCATAAGAAGATAAAATGAAAAGGAGAGATTTAAAAAAATACTGGGGACTGACGGTCCACTGATCATGACGATCAGTTTCATAGTCCAAGACCCATGGCATCAGACTCTCATGTGTTAATTATTCATCATAAAAGGAATGCTACCACCGGGACGTGAAACCATGGTTATTACATCACCCCCTCTTGAGAGTAACCTCAGTTATGGTCCCGTGACCAGGGTTTCAAAAGTGATGTTTCTACTACTGACAAAAGATTGCACTTCAAGTACCACCATGCTCATGTATCAATCAATGGTTCCTGATCTCAAATGAAGCAATAACATTAAAATCCTTCACTAACCATTCAAGACACAAGCGAATGGTCCAAAGACACAACAAGAGCGTTTTACAACATGCTCGTCTGAGATGATTTTACACTGGGAGAAATTAGTGAAGAATCTACGGATGAGTCATATACCTTTATCTTCGTATGGATGTCCTCTGCAACATATCCAAAATTCACATCAATTGGAGAAAATAGAAAAGATGTGTGGCCAAAACATTGGACTACATGCCAGCTGAAAATTTCTGGAAGTTTATTTTGTAGATACCAAAAATCACACTCGACGAGTGGCGACACTTGAAGGAAGGAGTAACTTAGCATCGCTAGGATAGTCCACATAGTATCTTAGCTTAGTTTCCTTAATTTTTAAGTAAAGGACATTTAGGTAAATTCACTTCTACTCTCTAGTTTATAAAGAAAATATCTAGAAGAGAGGATGGATCAGATTTTTATTTCTCTTAACTTCATCTTCTTCCCAAAAACTAGATCTAGAAAGCTCTCAAAAAACTCATTAATGGAGTTTCATGTAAACAAATATATCATAGTGAAATCCGTGGATGTAGATCAATTCATGATCAAACCACGTAAAAATCTTGAGTCTCTTTACATTTTAGCACTTATATTTCATTTTGATTGTGAGTTAATATTTAGATCTAGAAATTATTTTATGAAGTTTGAAGTAGAAATTAGTTTAGAACAAGAAATAAAGATTTAGGTGTGACTATGGATTTTCCTTAGTTACATTTTGGCGCTAGAAACAGGGAGTTCTGCCTGATTTTGTTGATTCAAGAGAGTTCCATCGATGTTTAGTTAGTGTTACCAGTAGATCTCGCTGGATATTCAAGTATTATGGGTAAAAATGGAAGTTTCAGGGAAGCTTCATACTTTTCCGACAATAAAGAAGAGAAATATTGGTGAAAGATGTGTTTGTCAAAATCAGAGACAAATAAGGGATAATCATCAACAAAGTGAAAGTAGCCGGAATCCTCAACAATGAACGATCAAAACAGATGAATCTTTCTCTCTGACTCTTTAATTTTGTCCTCAAAAACTCAGATCTAGTGATTTAGAAGTCAGATTTTAGAAAAACTTTTCATCAAAACCTAGAATCCGTTCTTCATCAAAACTGGATTTCTCTTTAGAAATTGGTTTAAAACGAAATTCAGTTAAAAATCAGTGAACAGGATTTACAAACCCATGTACTGAATTTCTGTAAAACTTAAGCATTGAGATTTTTGATTTGACCTTTCTTTATTTATCTCTTGCCTGTGATAGTTAACGAACAAGGTGGATCGTAACATCCATATTTGCAGAAGAAAAGGGAATTCACATACTCAAAATTTCTCCAGCGAAGTGTAATTTCAAAGATGGGGAGTAACTCTATGCAGCGAAGCTCAACCATGGAAGAAGAGTTTAGTTCGTGTGAAGCAAATCATATCGCAGAATAGCAAACAAATTCATCCACAACTATACGAAGTAGGATTGAGAGTACCTTCCAGCATGAACGAGTGCAAGCGAAGTATTTCCACCAAGAAGAATTAATGCAACTTCGCCAAAGAATTCAATAACAAGATCCAGTGAGCAAGGGAATAAGACACAGTCGACGAAGAAAACCAACACATAATTTTCCAAGAAAAGAAACGATGCAGAGACCAAGTTGATCTCGCCAACTATCATCTTGTCAAAGCAGACATATTACCAATGAATAAAAATGAATAGAACTTCAGAAAATCCAAGCAACAAGACAGCAACATCAACTACGATAGCGACGATCATCAACGGGAAACTCCAGTAATCTATCAATATCAGCTCACCGAAGAAACTCAGATGGATAAAGGATATCCCAAGCAGTAACTCAAACATTGTTCACAAAAACCAAGACAATTAATTTGGAGGTGAAGCAGTTCAAGAAGATCAATAGGAAATGAGTTAACTCGCAAACTCATCTTCGTCAGTCAGGAGCAGTATGAATCTCTATCAAGAGCGTACAAAACAACTATCCGACAAAGCCTTTACAAGCAAGGAACGAGGTACATGCAGTCCACCGATCCAAAGAAGACATGGAAGAATTGCTCTGTGCAAAAACTCTAAAAGACAAATGAAGTCGAAGTTACACACTTGCATCACCAGTGATGATCTGAACTCTGACAAAGTACGAGCAAAGAAGACGACACAAGCTTACCTCGACAACTTACAAATTTAGACCAATAATCACGAAAAATTAGCATCCTTCCGAACAGACAAAGTAAAGGAGGCAAGTATATGGAGATTCTTAGAGAAACGAGGCAAACCATCCAGAGTCAGTAAGGGACACATCTACAATTCATAATGAACAAAGAAAGATACCTGTAGGACCAGAATATCGCCATGATATTACTCTTGCGAGATTAACAACATTTTTGCGAACATCATCGCGAGTTCTTCAACAACACTTCACGAGTGTCACAGAATGATTTGAAGAATGACGTAATAGCTGACGAATAAAGAAACACGGGAATAGCGTGATTATCCTGCGATGGTCACGACGCTTGCGAGAATGGACATTATAACTACTGCGATAAGATCGCGAGTCAGATCCGAAATTAAATGACAGATTAGCTGTCATCCACTATGTAACTATCCTATATAAAGAGACCCAGTAAATTCAGAGAGGAGGGATGTATTTTTTGAGTGTTGAGAAAGTCTTGAGGAGAGAGAAAATTCAAGAGAGTGGTTGTATTCTTGATTTCTTCCATTTCTTGTAAACATTTCTTAGAATCAAATAATAAAGTGTTGTTTTTAATCTTCATATATGTCTTGATTACAGTAAATTCTTATCAAGGGTGTAGTGTAGGATTTCCTGCAACTACATTTTGGCACCCGAAACAGGGATGAATTGTTGATTTCCTGAAGAAAAAAGATAAGAGTTGACATTGTGATTGAGAAGAATTTGGAGTAGATAGTGAAGGATTTTTACGCAATTTCCAACAACTCTTGAAGATTAATAGCTAGAAGAAGAAATACATCATAACCACCAACAACCGTAAGGAGGAGTAAAAGACTTGCAGGAGGTGAGACAAGTGAAATAGGAGAATCTTCAAGGTTCAGAACAAGAAGAAATAGAACAAGGAATGAAGGAGAAAATAAAATTCAACAGCCGAATCAACAAACACCAATACAAGATAGAGTTGTGGATTACGACAGAGTGAGTGTGCATACTTGGCGATCAGATTCGATGGAAGAAGCGAAAGATAGACAATTAAGAAATGAAAGAAGAGAAGAAAGAAACCGAGAAGTAAATGGAGGATTAATACATGGAGATGATGGAAATGAAACAATAGAGGTTTTAAGATAAAGAATACTAGAGGAAAGGATGTTAGACGCAGAAGAACGTGCGAATTTAACAAGACAAAATCACGAGTTAAGAATGGAGAATTTGAGATTACAAAGTAGGAGATCAACAAGTACTGCTAGATCAAGTTCAAGATCATTTAGAGAAGAACCAAGGAGAAATTCCCCTATGAGAAATGCTGGAGTAAATATCCGAGAGGAAATGCAAAATCCAAATGAAGAGCAGCATCATGGAGAAGAAGAGATGATTAATGATCGCTCCGTTACATACGGTGAAACTGCGAATGATAGACATGATAATAGGAATCAAGAGCGTGGAAATAACCAAGATGGTGAAGAAAATCGAGAAGAATGTAGAAGAATATTACATGGGCGAGAAATCCAAAGAAATCAAAGAATTATTGAGGAGGAAATTGAGGGGCATTATGCTGAACAAGCATGTCTAGCTTGCGAAAGAGAAAGATTAAGAGAAGAAGTTGAAGAACAAGAGTTTCAAGAAGCAATACGGCAGAATAATCATGACAATCGAGAAAGGAGACACACACAAAATCGCCATAATATCAATGAGGAATATGACAGAATACAAAGGAGAATAGAAAGATAGCGAAGGGAAATGATGAGGAATGAAGAAACTCGCGTAGAAGAAATTGGAAGGCATAATCAGTTGCGAATTCAATAAGGAGGTGAAGAGAAAAATCACAGGAGAAGGAAGAATGAAGATGCTGAAGAAGAAGCACAAAATCTCGCAGGACAAGAAAGACACGAGCGCAGAAGAAGAGAAGCTGCACTGAAAAGACCAATTGAGAAAAATTCAGCGGGAATGAACAAATTTTAAGAGAGTTAGCAGAAATGAGGGGAATGTTGAATAACAGAAGAGAAGGAGATAGAAGGAAACTTGATAAAGCCATTGAAGAAAATGAGAGAACTCCATTCTCTCAAGAAGTACAATTAGGAGGAATCCCTCCAAAATGCAATTAACCAGCAGTATCTTCGATGGGACTACCTGTGATGTTCAACATGTCAAGGCTTATGTTAGGTGTATGCTATAATGGGAAAACCATGATGTTGTGTTATGCAAATACTTTGCATCAAGTTTAACTGGCGAGGCGTTAAAATTGTTCGAAGGCTTACCTAAAAATACAATAACTTCTTTCGACCATTTGCAAGCTACATTTCTGGGAGCATATATAGGCAATAATTCTTCGCGGCCCGGTATTGAAGATGTGTTTGGGTTAAAATAGAGGATTGGCGAGAGTCTGAAACACCTAACCTTAAGATGGAAGACAATGTGCAGTGAAATGGCAGGAAGAGTGGATGAGAGATACCTTATTTTATCTTTTATTAATGCAATGTTCGTAACCAATCTGTTGTACATACAAATTTTCAGAATCAAAAATACCATCACAATGACTGAGCTACGTGAAATACAAGAAGAATACATTGCTTTGGAGGAAAAATAAAATGAGATTGAATCATATTCAGTCGCAAACACCAGCTCAATAGCGGCGAACGTGAGTTTACTTCCTCAAATGATTAACAATGTGGCGAGCACCTCGCAGCCACAGCAAGAGATAGTGGTAATTGAAAACCAGCAGAAGTTAGTAGCCATGGGAAGTCGAGATCAAGAGGAGTATGAAAGAGAAAGTAATTATTACAATCACGGAGGAAATAATAAAATTCAAAGACTTGATCAGCCGCAAGAGACTTATGGTGGTCAGAGGAAAAATAATTTCAGAGGACAAGGGAATCAAAGAGTAATATGGGAAGAAATTAAGATGCCACCCCTGAATACTAGCATAGAAAAAATTTGGGAAGCTATAATTTTTATGGAAAATATACCATCACCCTGGAATATGGGAAAAGAGCCACATCAAAATAATCGAAATCAAGAATTTTGTCCTTATCATCATTTCCATGGACATTCAATAAACGATTGTAGGAATGTAAAAAGAATAATTTTGAGGATGATTGATCAGGGAAAGTTAAATCATTTTCTAATAGGACATCCGCAATCTCAGCAGTTACCACCAGCACCAGATATTCGCAGAGTGAATACTGTAAAAGGAGCAGAAGCATTTGTGATAGAGGTTGGAGCCAAGGCGAAGAATTTGGTATGTAATTCTATCGTACATTCATACAAAACTATTGAGGATTTCCACGATAATGTTCTAAGCAGAGTCTTCGCGAGAGACGCAGATGGAAGAGAGATAATGAATATTGCGAGAGTCTCGCCATTAGAGGAGTGGCAAAATCAAACTATTTCCTTCACTGCGCAAGAAGTACCAGAGCCTAGAGAGATGCATGACAACCCATTGGTAGTAAGGTTAGAAATAAATCCAAAACAAATAGAATAAGAAGATGAAGAAAATGATGATGATAAAACTGAGGACTCTTGGGCCATTAACAAAGTTCTAATAGATACTGGAAGTTCAGTTGATATCTTATTTTATCATACTTACAGAACCATGGGTGAAAAAGACGAGGACTTGATACCATCAACCTATAAAATCTATGGTTTCAACGGCACTGCCAATAAGCCCAAAGGGGAAATTACAATGCGAATTCCATTAAAGGGGTTATCTTCTAAGATTTTATTATGTGTTGTGGATATTGAATCACCTTATAATGCCCTGATTGGCCGACCTTGGATACATGGGATATTAGGTGTGGCGTCAACTTTCCACCAATGTATTAAATTTCCTCATCCTAATTGTATTGGAATAATAAAGGGAGACTGGGTGGATGGGAAGAAATGCTATGAAATTGATATGGAATCTTGTGAGGAAAGGGCAGCAAAGAGCAGAAATTGGAAGCAAAACATCAAGCAAAAACAAAGAGGTGATAAGCTGATGGTTGATACAATAGAGCGGTGAGAGGAGGGAATACTGAGAAATCAACATGAGTTGGAAACTGTATGTGGCGAGCATCTCGCAGATGGAGAGAAAACAACAAAACACAACAAAAAGGGAGAAGCAAAAGGTAGTAAGTAGAAAGGTAAAATGATGAAATTTAAGAAGTTTGGGAGTGATTTGTTGAAAAAAAAATATTTCCAAAAGATATTTTATTTGAATGAAAGAAATGAAATTGAGAAGTTATACAAGATTTGAAATGTAAATAAAGAGAAGATCAAAGAAAAGAAATTTCATCAGAGTTGCAATACTCGCAAGAAATGCGAATAAAATTTCGCAGAGACATGAGAATGGGACGAACCTATATGGCGTACACCCTATTTCGCGGATACAATTTCGCAAGAGGCAAATGTAAGACCTAAAGTGCATCATATAAGGGGGTATCTCTTTGCGTGGCTCAGGGATAAGGTTATACTGCTGCTGGAACCTGAGTCACAGAGAATGGGGTACATCTCTTTGAGATACCTATCCAGGAGAGATACTTTGAATTTCCAACTATATAAGGTTATAATGGTTGGATGACCGAGGGTCTCTTCTAAAGGGTGCAGAGTATGACCAAGGCGCAGAGGTACACGGTTGAGCCAAGAGTGCCCGGGATGGACGAACCTACCCTGGCCATTTTTGGTAAGTCTTGGCTAGGGTGCAGTCTCGTAACTATAAGCCATATAGGCATAAAGGATAAGAGGCTGCGAAAAAAACTGGTTGTTGTTAAGACTAGATGGGAGGAGATAGTCTTGTATGGCGGATGTTCCCTCCTTGAAGGGACAACCAGGGGGAGTAAGGGCGGCACCCTCCATTAGGGAGCTGATAAGTGTCTTAAGATAGCAATGTCATGGGGCTTTGTGTTCGCAAGAACATTTAGACCTGTCATATTGTCGCGTGACAAATACAAAGGAAACAATCCATAAGAAAAAGTTAAGATGAGATCAATGGGTTTTTACATGAAAGTGTAAAGACGTCCTGCGATTTCATCGCAAGACGACAATGTCATGGGGCTTTGTTCTCGCAAGGAATTTATACCTGTCATATTGTCGAAGACATTTGATAACATATGGATAAGGCAAGATCAATGGGTCTTTATATGCTAATGTAAAGACGTCCTGCGATTTTGTCGCATAAATAAACGTGGAGAAATAAGACCTTTAATTAGGAAGGAAAACTAAGACCACAAGAGATTAACACATGACTGCGAGAGTATGGTTGCGATTTTTGCACAGTTTTATTAAGAATCTAATATGCTCAATCTTTTATATTGCAGACGAATAACTGAGGCAAGTATGGGAATGAACAGAACGATAATATTGTTATTTATCTTTATATAACAGATTTATGCATCTTTATATAATAGATTTACAAATGGATAGCCAAAAACTTATAAATATATTACTTAACCATATTACACAAAAAAAATTGTCTTTTAATATATGCAGGAAGAGATAAGAAAAAATTCATACACTAGAGAACATTAGAAGCTGGAGAAATTCGCAGCAAGTATATTACAAAGAGAAAAGGATAAGTGTACATATATTACAGGGAGAATATAACAAATCTAATTAGATCCATCGTTGTCTTCGTCGGATTTCTTTTCTTCGTCCCCACCACCTTCATCATGACCTTCATCTTCTTCAGAATCTTCAGCTTCACTAACAGAAATGACAAGATCAGGGACATTTTGTGGAACTTCATGCAAAATTTCAGGATACTCAGAATGAGGAATTTGATGGTCATCGCAGACCAATTTAATAGAGTCATTGCGAACAACAACAAGAGTGTTACTAAAATTTCTTCTCATAATTTCTAATTGTTCCTTCAGTTTTGAATACTTTTCGTTGCGAGAAGCTAGAGTTTTTGCGAGCACTCCCTTTTCATCTTCAAGTTATTTAACTCTGACAGAGTATCTCTTATCAACTCCTGCGAGTACAGAATGGAAAATTAGAAATTTAGTAGCAAAATATAAGAGACGAAGGACCAATGATAATGAATAATTAGCAACCTTCTCTTTCAGAAATCATGCCTCTAATCAAGGATGCTTGTTCAGTATGAAGACTAACATCTACACCTAGATTATTTCTGGCATTATCAAGAACTTTCGCAGCCCAAGCAAATTCTTCATCATTGCTGATAAGAAGACAAGAGCGAACTTGGTCCTCTCTCGCAAGAAAATCTCTATTTTCGCCGATAAGTCTATCCCTCTCAATTTTAACATCAGTAATAATTTTATGGAAATATGCTAGGGATGGAGCACCATTTTTAACAATAAGATCTTTCTCATCAATAAGATCACTATTCTTACTTCTCAATCTATTAATTTCTTCTTTCGAATCAAGATAAAGACGCTTAAACTTATTGGTTAAGCCCAAGTTGAATCTGTGCTCAATTTTTAAGAGATGAAGTTTGGATTTAAGATCATCTATGGAAAGAGGTCTAATTTGATCATCTGAGAAACTACTTAAAGAACTATTAAGACGAGCAAGAAGGGTATCCTCATCTACAGGTTCAGGGAAAGATCGGAAGATTGTAGCCTCATCAGTAAGGTCATAAATATCTGCAAAAATGGTTACTTGAATGAGCCAAAATAAGGCAAAAGAATTAAAAGAAAAAAAGGAAAAGTTTATACCATAGAGTTGTTGATTAGCTTTTTCAAGATCAGAAATCTTTTGTTTATCACTTGAAGCATCAATTTCTAGTTGCTTATTCTTCTTGCGAAGCTCAGCAACCTCAGCTTCTAATTATCCTTTACTCTTGCGAAGATCAATAGCTTCAGATTCCAACTGTTCCTTTTGCTTGCGAAGATCTGCATATTTAGACTTAAATTTCCATTTTTGTTGCGAAGGTCGGCACGTCTTTTCTCCAAATCTGAGGCATCGATAAAAGAAGCTCTTCCATCCTGCGAAGAAATGTAAAAATTGCTAAGATAGATATAGTTTGAAATATAAGGTACAAAGAAGAGGCAAAGAAGTGAAAACATACCAAAATGCTGAGTGAATTCAAATGACTGGGAGTCAGCGATCTTGAGATTCCCTGGAAAGAATCATTGTCAACCAATAAGGAAGCATCACAAACCTTTGCGAGAGCTTGAGATACTTCATTAACAGCTTCATCTCCATAATCATTTGAAATACCATGCGTGACATCGCCAAAAATCTTAGATAATTAGGTCATAGGAGATTCAGGAGAAGAGGAATCCTTCATAGGAGACATGTCATTATTATCTTCGTCTTCATCATCACTCAGCATCATCGTTAATTGGGTTTTCATCATTAGATTGAGGAGTTGAAGAAGAAGAGAGTTGGTTTTTTCTTCTCTTTAAGGGAGGAGCATTAGATTTCTCTCTGCGAGGAGCAACATAATTCTATTTGAGAGGGGCAGTAGATTTACCCTTGTGACCAACTCTGGATTTCTCTTTAGTTCTCGCAGGTTTCACAGGCGCTCTTTCTTCAATTTCCTGTGAACACAGATAAAGATAAGAAATAGAGGCAACAATATATTGTAAAAAGTTATGAAGAAATATTTCTTACTTCATCTGTGAGAGATTTGAGAGCTAAGAAAGTAGCAGGTTTCCCTAGCTTATCATAACTGGCTTTCAACCTTTCAATCTGATAAAAAGGAAATAGTCAACGAGAATCTAAAGACATGAGGAAAACAATAATGGTAATTTATAATGCAAAAAATTAAGAAAACATACTTCTTTATTTCTCTCAGGCCAGTTGAATACCCACGGCTGGTATTCTATGAGATTCGCAGGTAAAGTATGTTTACCAGCGATATATGAACCCTCTAAAATTAAAGGGAAGATGAACCATTTGTCATCGCTAGAATGACGCGGACCTTGATTAGTACTAGTATGCCAATCGATATCCAGCATAAGCATTTTATCTTTCGCGACATCATCTTTCTTTTGAAAGCGGACACCCCAGCAGGTTCTATCCCTCTTCATGGTGATTATATCATAATTTATGAAGAAATTATCTACAGTATACATTACGGGAATAATCGGAACATCCTTGAATTTAGGATTCTTCGCAGTATCAGGGTAGCGAGATTTTTTATCAGCGGCGCGAGTAGCGTACTCCAACAGCAAACGAATGCAATCCCCACCTAGTTGATATATATATCGTGAGAATTTTGGATGAGAAAGTATCTCATAAAACAAAGGCAGCTCAGGATCGTAGAGAGGAATGGGAAGACCAGCTTCAAGCTGACCTAGCGATACTATAACTTTCTCGCGAGAACATTGATGATCAGAAAATAATTTGATAGAAAGTTCGGATTTAGGGCTCTGATCTGGAATTATAGACAAAGTAAAACCTTTATTTTTAAGCTTTTCTCGCATCTCACCAAAAGAAAAAAAAAATTTATGACCTGGAGCAACCATTCTTGAGTATGGGAATGAAGGAAAAGATTGAAGAACGAGAAAGAAATCCCAATAGTAATAGATGAGCAATTTACGGAAGAACAGTAAAATTGCAGAGAGATTGCAAAGAGAAGAACGAAGAAGTAAAAAGAAGAAAATAAAAGAATGAAAGAAATATTTATAGAAGAAGAAAATTCTTGAGAAGATGAATATAATTAATGCAAAGAAAGGACGTGAACGGTCAGATCGCAGCGGTTTAAAAGGACGTGTCAAAAATTGAATGGAAGAAAAAATACATGAAAACAGCTGGCGAAGAATACAGAAACGTGTCAAAGTAGAAGAGTGCAAAAAGATAAACAAATGCAGCATTATAAAAGATTCAATTCTCATGATCTTTCTTCCTTCGCAGAAAAGAAATAAGAAGAGGCAAGATGTAGGACCAGAATATCGTCATGATATTAATCTTACGAGATTAAAAACATTTTTGCGAACATCATCGCGAGTTCTTCAACAACACTTCACGAATGTCACAGAATGATTTGAAGAATAAAGAAACACGGGAAGAGCGTGATTATCCTGCGATGGTCACGACGCTTACGAGAATGGATATTATAACTACTGCGATAAGATCGCGAGTCAGATCCGAAATTAAAGGACAGATTAGCTATCATCCACTATGTAACTATCCTATATAAAGATACCCAGTAAATTCAGAGAGGAGGGATGTATTTTTTGAGTGTTGAGAAAGTCTTGAGGAGAGAGAAAATTCAAGAGAGTGGTTGTATTCTTGATTTCTTCCATTTCTTGTAAACATTTCTGAGAATCAAATAATAAAGTGTTGTTTAATCTTCAAATATGTCTTGATTACATTAAATTCTTATCAAGGGTGTAGTGTAGGATTTCCTGCAACTATAATACCTTAGTGGAGTCAACACCAGCAACTTCGACGAAGAAATGACGCAGTAGTAATACAATAGTACCAACGAGATAACAATTCCGGCGAAGGAGAGCCCTCGTCATTGCAAGTGTGGACGATGGTAACTTTGTATCCACAAACAAGGTTCACAGCAAGGTGAAATAAAGGTTTGATCTCAAAAAATAAGATAAACAACAAATAACAAACATTTGAGATACTCTGAGCCTTCGGGCTCATCATTGTTTCTCGGTGATGGGGGGTCAGCGTCGATGGAGACGCTGACTACAAAGCCACTCCTTTAAACTTTAAGTGTATAATGTAAATAAGACAATGATTTGCGTGGTTCAGCACTAAGGCCTACGTCCACGGGGGTTTGCTCTTTACTATTGGTATTTAGAACATTACAAAGCATAGTCAAATGACTCTGGTAATAGGGTTGCGAAGCTAGAAAGACAAAGAACATGACTTACTCTCACAACTTTCCTTTCTTTCTCTCTCTCCCTTTTCTCTTAAAATTCGTCGACCCCCTCTCTCCAAGAGGATTGGGGTATTTATAGATGGATTATGAGGGTCCCATATTTCTTATTTTTTTATTCTTATCTTCTCGGGTTTTACGCCAATCTCGAAGATATGTTCGTTCTAGACCGAACCCTTCTAACGGTCATATGTTGTGTAAATACGCTGCCTTTATTTGGTTCTACCAAGTGCTTGACACGTGTATGGAATTTAGTGCTATTTGCGCTTCCCCATCGCTCGACCTATTACTTAGTCCAGAGAGAACTTGACACGTAAATTGTAATAGGTGTGATAAATGCCGGTGGTTGGGGGTGAAGCATGCGTGAGACAGCTATTTCTGCAGATGTCACTTCCTCGTCAGTTGCTCCTCATCTCCACCATCCAATTTGAATCTGACTCGGGATAGAGTAGAGTAATTTATAGATCTTTTACAGTGCTTCTCAGATGATCAATCATTAGGTAGTCCTTGACCGGGCGTCGTCGGATCTTGCTGATGTTAGGTACGTGGCGGAAGGTGATGAAGTTCTGCTTGTGATGAGGGACACGTGTATGTGTAGATATTTGTGCACCTATAATTTTCCCCTTTTCTTTCTAATTTTTGGCGGGTTTAGCCAAATTTTGGAAGAAAACTGCTCATCTTCTCCTCGCAATAACTTCTCCTCTTTCTTAGGGCACGTTTCCCACTCTCTCGCAATAACTCCTCCTGATAATGGGGTAGGTTTCTATTTTTTGTTGGTAATAAATACAGGAGGAAGGATAACTGTGAGAATTTTTATTCTCTTCTTCTTCTTCTTCTTTTTTCTTCACTGTTGTCCCTTTCTTCTGTTTTTAAGGAAGAATTTTCAGGAACCCTAAATTCTTCCTTTTCTTCTTTCTCTTTACTTCGTCTGATACCTCAGCTACCTAGTACATCTTTGCTACTGCCTTAACTCTTCTTCTGTGTTCGCTGTCACTCCTTTTCTGGTACTTTTTCATTAATTTCTGGTAAGTACCGATTTACCCTATATGGGTTTCTGCTTATGTAAATATTGATTTTAAGGATATTTATTTCTCCTTCAAAGTTTCTGAGGTTAGCGATAGGGAATAATTTCTTTTCGTCAGTATATATACTTGCCCCTGTTTTTCATGGCTAAGCTCAAGATGCAGTTGTCCCTGTTTTTGAGTTCTCGTATTTCTTCGTTAATGGTGTTTCTGATTGCTAGGTTTTTGATTATATTTCTTGCTATTGTCTCTTGTAGGTAATCATGACTGATGATGATCGAAGGGGTTGTCCTTTTCGAACATCGTTTTCGAGTCCATACCGATCTTATTCACAACGAAGCCCCGACATATCCCCTCTGAAGGATCCAGCACAACCTCCTCATCACTCCCTTCGATCTAAGAGTACATCATCTCCTCAACAATGTGGTGAACATGGTAGGGGATCCCGCTACCCCGTTGGTCGATCATCAGTAAAACCTTCACATCACCGTTCTGATCCGCTGACAGTTAAGCCCCTTCAAACGATAGCTCCAAACGCCTCACTCCCCCAAGGGGATGGGGTCCCACCTTCTGCCCCGCTGCCTAAGAGAGATGCAGACGTTTCGTGGAAGCCAGCAGTAAAGAGAAAATTCGACGATCTGATCCCTCCGAATAAGTCATCGGGTTCACGCTTGTCGTTTGACGCTGTTCCTTCGGGCCGTATCACAACCAATCCGAAGAAAAAGAAGAAGATGTCTTTTAGGAATGTTGATTTGTAGGGGTTTAAAGTTAGGCATGGCCTCGAATACTTCGACGCCCGCTTCTATGATCAAGGCGATGAACTTACGTATGAAATGATTTCCAACTATAAGTACAACACCCAGCATTTGCTTACAACCGTTGGCGCCTTCGAAGCAGGCTTGATGCTTCCCCTCTATAAATCTGGTGATTCCTTTTACTACGATGTTTTAGCGAATCACGATGGTTCTACCCCTCACACGCACTGTCATTCGGTAGTTCAACTTAGTGGGAACTATCTTCGGACTCTTTGAGAAGCTTATCTCCGGAGCAAGGGTAAAACGCCGATGACCTGTTACCTCCCTAATCTTTAGGAGAGAGATTTGTATACTCCGCGGAATTTCAACGCTTCATTTGGAGATTATGTGAATAGTCAGAACCGAAAGCCTTGGAGAGTGGGTTTGCGTACGATGCCTGATCCCCGTGGGGAGGTTCGTCTCGTAAGTGAGGTGAGCGATACAAAGTTACGCTGCGTTCTTGGTACTGAAAATAATGCGGAGCCTACCCCCTTTCCTGGTGAGGAAAAGCTTCGACGTGATCATGATTATGAGTGGTATGCTACTCCCATCGAAGTTATCGGTTATTGGGCCCCTGCTCGTTATGGAAATTTCTGCCCCTGGGAGTTAAACTTTGCCAGTATGAACTTTAATTACCGTACCGAAACCGTCGATCTTGATGAGGTTGTTGAAGAGGAGAGCTCAGACCATGTTCTTCTTCCAAAGTCTTCAAATCCCTCCAGAGCTTCGGGTGCTGCGAATGTATGGTTTATGATTTATTTATTTTTACCGTGTATTTTTCTCTTTGCCCCTGGGACCGGAAATCTTATGTTCACTTGTGTGTTAGGGGCCAAAGAAGAAGAAGATTATCCCTTTGCAATCGTCCACTGTGGAGGTTATTGATTCTGGAGTCCCTGAAGTGACCAGTCCCGCTGGTGAAGAGGAATTAGATGAATCCGAAGATGCACTCGATGAAGAAGATCTAATTGAGACGATCCCTTCTGCAAATGAGGATACCGATGAATATGTTCATGCTGGGGGTGGAAAAGATGGTATTAGCATTGTTCCTGAAACCGCTCCTCTGTCCCCTTCGGTTGAGCATGTCAATACCTGGCCTCTGGTTCTTTGCCGCTGAATATCCCTGAGGTTAATCCTGAGTTTTCTTTTTGGAAAATTCATTCATCTGGAGGTGTGGTGGACATCGGGGACCTAGAGTTTCGATTGCTATCTCCGAATGATGACTGAGAGGTGGTCGTTGAGGGGGAGAGTTCTGATGGTGAGGACGCCGAGCTACGTGCTTTTAAAGAGGCCCGTGGGAAGAAAGTCTCTTAGGGAGGAAAGAAATATGATAATCCTGTTGTGATGGAGGAGCAACATGGTCCCTTTGTATTTTGTGATGTTGTGGGTTACAGAAGCGATGGTGCTAGCATTAATACTACTGGAGGTAGTGCTATCGCGACTTTTGTTTCCACTGTAAAGGATCGTGGAGATGAAGAGAACTACAAATGGTTGAAGGATAAGGGTCTTCTGAATGTTCCTCAAGGTGTCACTCCCTTGCCTGAAGAGAGGCTGTCTGATGCTTTTATCCTTCAACGGATGCAACTAAATTCTCTTGAAAAAGTAGCTGAGCTTTGGGATCGCGATTTAACTGCTGCTCTTCGAATTTGCTACCTAGGGCCCCTACTTCGATTTCTGAGATGATTGCCGTGGCCGATGGTTATGAATATGGTTATTACTAATAGCGTATCCTTTAGGTAAGAGATACGTCATTCTTCGTTGGTTTCCGCTAAATCAACATGTTTCGTTGGTTTCTGCTAACTTTCGGTTTAATTGGTTCGTTCCATCTTGCAAACATCGAGTATAGAAATCATACATTGTATCGATATTTTAAAGTGAAGTCCTTTAAGTTGGAGGCCAAACTTCTTCAGAGGGATGATGAGCTTATTAGTGCCCAAGATTCCATCGTAGCCAAGGATAAGGAGATTTATAAGTTACATAAAGCTTTGAAAGAGAATGAGCGGATTGGTGCTTCCGAAGAGAAGCTTCGCCTGGAGGTGGATGGTCTACGTTCAGATTTGGAAACGGAACGTGCTAAAGTTTCGTCTTCGATAGGTTTATTTTTCCTCCTTCCCTCTCCCCCCTTTTTTTTTTCTTCGAGGGGCGTTGTTTCTGAGTTAGCCAGCCCTGTCTTTAGCGGGTAATGCCAGAAAGTTGACCTAGCTTCGTAGTGAGAGAACTCGCCAAGCTTCTCGAGTTAGTGAGCTAGTATCCCGGGTGATTGAGGCAGAGGAAAAATGGAATTCTCATGCCGATGAATATAATCAGATGTCTACTCAGTACAGGCAGAGGCGTGAGCAGATGGTCGACATGCAGAATAGCATGAACGCTTAGCGTCGTCAGTTTAACGATGCCTTTCTTTGGACTCGGGGTAACCTTAGCGAGGCTCGTACTTTTATTTCTAGATTGGAAGCTAAGGTTGTTAACTTGTGGTAGGAGCTTCGTCAAGCTCAGTCTCCTCAAGATTATGTCCACCGTCTTGTTCGGGAGAGAGACGAGGCTAGGGCCGAAGCCCATGCCCTTAGCAAAGCTTTATCCTCCTCCCGGGCCGAAGTTTCTCGTCTGGCTGAGTCATAACGAGATTTGGAAGTGAATTTGTATAGACTTACCAAAGGGATTAAAGACATGACTAGTGAGGTCAATCGCCTTCATCATTCCGATTCTATGAAGCAGGTAGAGTTGGATGAGTGTCAATTTTCCCTCACAAATCTTCAACTGGACTATAAGAAAATATCGGATGAATATGATTTTCTTGATGATGCTCGGGACGCTATAGTAAATGAATTAGAGATAGCTTCGGCTAATGTCTAAGGTATATGTTCGTTTGTTCGCAATGGATCTCCTCATTTCTTTCTCTTAATCCCCTTTGATTTTCTTTCAGAGCTTGAGAAGCAGCTTCGAAGAGCAAACGAAGAACTTGAAAAGGATCAATCTTCGGCAGAGGTACAACAAAATAAAGCCAAACATTTTGAAGAGTTAGCGGAATCTCGAGACGCGGCAACGAAGAAAGTGTCCCAGGAGGTGGAGAAGCTAACATCATTACTAAGTCAATCCGAATTCAAGGAAGCCAATATTAAGCATAAAGCACGCCGCCAGCTTGACGAGGAGGTGAACAAGACGCTGGCTTCGATCGAACAGTCCCTTCTCAAGGAACATGGTCTCACCAAAAAATACAAACGCGCCATGTACCTGCTCCTTTCATGTTTTCGTCAGGTCCTTCCTCCGGTGAGAGCATTCCTTCATCCCAGGAAGCGCTTCCTTGATATCTTTATTTTTAGACGTCTCTTGTTGTGACTTGATCTTTGTTGATTACTTTGTATGTGGCCCTATTTTCTGTACATTGTCTTTGTTAGAATTTCTTTCAAGACTTGTAATCAACTTCTTATTTGTAATGGATCATCGTTCCGCCTTGGTAATTTACAGTTCTTTTTTACTTTTCACCTGCATTATAAGTTTGTTTAGATATGTGTGAACATTTCACTTATTAGGATAAGAAACGGAGATGATGAAATAATGCCGAAGGTGTATCTGGTGATTCCTTCGATATTTTTTGTGGACCTGTCTCCCCGTTGGCTAATCCTCAGGCCAGGAGGTTACCGAACGGTGGGGGTCAATGTAGCGTTACGGATATGTGATGCCTTATTGAGATATGTACAGGCATCCAGTCCGCTGAACCGTTTTTCTGTCGTTTGGTTGGGTATCCCTTTCTACTGGAATCCTTCCCCTAGGTCGTAGACGCTGATAGGGGAGTCCCGAGGGATTGTATTTTGGTACTTTCCCCAATATCAAAAAAGTTGGATTTGATTGATGTGCTGAGGTTTGCTACTCCTCGTCCAGAGACAAAAACATATTTGGCAGGTACGCCATTTTCTTCTTATGGTGCTCCTATCACAGGTACAGAACCGTGTTGTTTTAAGGATAGTATGGCTTGAGGTACTTAGCGTTCCAGGTGTGCCTTAGGATTTCTCCTTTAAGATTGCGCAGGCAGTATGAACCACTTCCGGCGATATCGTGTATAATGTATGGTCCTCCCAAATTAGGTGCTAGTTTGCCCCATTTTATTTCACGCTGATATTGCGGTATGGTCCGAAGCACATACTGTCCTTCTACGAAGTTCCTAAGATTTACTTTCTTGTTATATTCTCTCGCTAATCTTCGTTGGTAGTTCTCCATCCTTTGTAGTGCCATTTCTCACCTTTCTTCTAGGTCATCAAGTCTTTCTAGCAACATATCTGTGGTGAGATTTTTCTCCCATGCTTCGGTCTTGGTAGTGGGCATGATAATCTCAGTGGGGATGACAGCTTCGGTTCCGTAGGTGAGGAGAAAGGGAGATTCTCCGGTGGATCTTCTCCTAGTGGTGCGGTATGACCACAGCGCATTGTGCAACTTTTCACACCACTGGCTTTTATGCTCATCTAAGGATTTCTTGAGAACTAAGGCCAACATTTTGTTTGTAGCCTCGGCTTGGACATTTCTCTGTGGTTAAATGGGAGTAGACTTTTTCTTCCTTATTTTGAACGTATCAAATAGCATGTCTATGTTTTTTCCATGTAGTTTCTTGTCATTGTCGGACACGATCTCTGCAGGAATGCCGAATCTGCAGATGATATTTTGGAAAATGAATGTGAAGACATCAGAGTCTCTGATTCTTGAAAGAGCTTTAGCCTCTATCCATTTACTGAAATAGTCTGTTTCCACTATCATAAATTGTCTTTTTTCCTGTTCCTTCGATTAAGGATCCTACGTTATCCACCCCCCACTTAGAAAATGGCCATGGTATGTCTACTGAGTTTAAATTAGTTGCCGGAGCATGGATCTTTCTAGCAAACCTTTGACATTCTTCACATCTTCGAGACAGCTTGGCTGCGTCTCCCATCATCTGGGGCCAGTAGTATCCTTGTCTCTTAGCCTTGTCTGCCAGGGATCTCATTCCGTTGTGGTTACCTGCGTCCCCGTAGTGAATGTCCTTTAAGATGTAGTGTCCTTCTTGTCTGGATAACCAGCGTAACAGGGGCCCTATGAAGGATTTTTTGTACAGAATTCCACCACGAAGTTCGTACCTTCCCGCCTTTGCTTGTATTTTTCTTGCTTGTTTTACGTCTGCTGGCACCGTTCCTTCTTCAAGGAACCGGTGGATCTCAGCTCTCCAATCTTCTTCTTTGCTAAAATCTTCGTCCTCCTTTTCCCTTGCTAAGATGTCGTCTTGGTCGATGTCTTCTTCGATGTCCTCTCCCATATACTCATCAACAATGTCCTCCTTTGCCATGTTTTTTCGATTCATAACGAGGGAGAGCTGCGGTGTGATTGATGGTTCATATACTCTGGTTATCTTGATGGATTTTACACCCTCATCTCTTAACATGGATGAAATTTATACCAGAGCATCCGCATGTCTCAGATCCTTTCTACATAGGTATCAGAATTTGATATTGGGTATTTGAGACGCTAAGGTCTGAACCAAAGTCATGTACGCTGAGAGAGTCTCTTCGTAAACATTGTATTCCAGCTCGATTTTTCGGATGACTAGCTGTGAATCACTTGTTAGGCGTACATCTGTTATCCCCATTTCTAGGATCAAACGAAGGGCGTGGACAAAGGCTTCGTATTCCACGATGTTGTTGGTGTGTCCTTGAATTCCAGCCTTAGGGCGTGCACGATCCTGTCCCCGGTCGGGGAGGTGATGACGATGCCTATTCGTGCACCCTCTTTATTTCTTGATCCGTCGACGAAGATCTCTCACCGTCTTTGGTTTGATGGTTTGAGGACATCCAGCGGGTCCTTACCGTCCTCTTCGCCTTCTGCGAAGTCCTTTACTTCTTCGTCATCTTCTAGAGGCAGATTTGCTAGGAAATTTGCTAACACCTGTGACTTCTGTGCGGTTGGAACCTCATGAATAATATTGAATTGATCAAGATGAGTGTTCTATTTTGTCATTCTTCCTACTTTTCCTGTGTTTTTGAGGACTGCTTCCAATGGTTCTTTGCATGGTACGCGGAGATAATGCGTGAGTAAATAGGTTTTCAATTTTTGCGTTGCCCAGACCAGCGCTAAAATAAGCTTTTCGATCTTTGTGTAGTTCATTTCCGCTGAGTTGATGTTTTTGCTCACGTAGTATATTGGTTGTTGCACCTTCGTATTCATTTTGACTAGCACCGCGCTGACTGCATCTTCCGTAGCCGCTATGTACAAGGCTAGTACTTCATCCGGATCGGGTTTTTTAAGGATCGGAATCGTGGCCAGATATTCTTTGATCTTTTGGAATGCCTCTTCACACTTATCAGTCCATTGGAACGCGCTCCCCTTTTTGAGGATGTTGAAGAAATGTTTGCATTTGTCTGAAGACCTAACAATGAATCTTCCCAATGCTGCTAGGGATCCATTTAGCCTTTGAACTTCCTTCAGATTCTTTGGGGATGGCATTTCTACGATGTCTTGGATTTTGGTCGGATCGACCTTGATGCCTCTCTTTGTTACTAGGTATCCAAGGAATTTTACCGAAGTTACATCAAAAGTGCACTTTTCTGGGTTTACCTTCATGTTGTGCTCCCTCATTGCTTCGAAGATATTTCTCAAGTCTCGATGGTGGTCTTTTCGTAGCTTGCTCTTGACGAACATATCATCAACATAAAATTCGAGTGTGATCCCGATCCATGGTTTGAAAATGGCGTCCACCATTCTCTGGTATGTTTCCCCTGTGTTTCTTAGTTCGAAGGGAATCCTTGTGTAACAGTAGAGGCCGTGCGGAGTATAAAATACCGTATGTTACTGATCTTCCTCTGTCAGGGCTACTTAGTTGTAGCCCGAGTATCCGTCCAAGAATGATAATTCTTCGTATCCCTCTACCGCCTCTACCAATTGGTCAATGCTTGGGAGCGGATAACTGTCCTTAGGGCATGCCTTATTGAGATTGGTGAAGTCGATGCATATCCTTACTCCTTCAGTCTTTTTTGGAACGATGACCATGTTCGAAATCCACGTTGGATACTTTACTTCTTTGATGAATCCTGCCTCTAGCAGCTTGCTGAGCTCTTTCTCGATTGCCTGGTGGTATTCTTGTGTCACCTTACGTACTTTTTGCCTGACAGGGGTCGTGCCTGGATTTTTTCGAAGCTCATGTTGAATTACTTTCGGGTCAATTCCTGGCATATCCCCTAGCTTCCATGCGAAGATGTACGCATACTCCTTTAACAGATTTGTTAGAGCTATCTTCCTTTCTTCGTTCATTAGAGTTCCTATCTTGATCATCTTCGGATTGATTTCGGTGCCAATATTAATCTCCTCCGTTGGCTCCACAGGTGTAAATGTGGGTTTTAATTCCCCTACCAGAGGAACGCTCTTTAATTGCTACTTGGCAGGCTCTTCTACCTCCTTAGCCGCTTAGGTCCCCACTTCGTTGTTTAAGACTGTTTTTCCTTTAGAAAGGCTTTTTCCTGAAATTTCTTTGAGGTATAGGTCGATTGATTTATTCTTGGAGATCTCTCGGTTCAGGCTTCTTCGGGATTTCCTCTAGGAATCTTGCTCGTTGTTGAGCTGGTTTTGTAAATCCTGGCATTCTCGGGCAGTGACTTGGCCCCTTTAATTTCCATTACCCCTTCGGTTGTAGGGAACCTTCGGTATTGATGATATGTAGATGCTACCCCTTTGAGCGTGTGCACCCATCTTCGACCAATAATTGCGTTGTATGGTGATAAAGCATCCATTAGGCTGAATCGTGTGTCTATCTTCATGGGTCCCGCATTCACTTGTAGGACAATATCACCTAAAGGCTTCGTGGGTGCTCCATTGAACCCGTAGATGGTGTAATAGGAATACATGAGTTGTTCTTCCCTAATCTCCATTCGTTTAAAGGTGTCATAAAATATGACGTTGACAGAACTTCCCCCGTCAATGAGGATTTTCTTGATGTTGCACCCATCTACGGGCAATGTGAGAACCAGAGGATCGTTGTGGTGTTCCATGTCTTCCTCGATATCTGCGGCGTCGAAAGTGATGGGTGCATCCATCCATTGTTCGTGCTCATCCACTTCTATACCGTTGATCTTGTATAGTTCACAGTAATCCTCGAATTGTTTCCTTAATCTTTTCCCTATCTGGTCTGTCAACGATGGTCCAGTAGCTTCAGAGCATGAGATAGTGTTGAGGGTTCGGTTTCCTTTGGGAAGCTGGACCTGCTTGCTTCGCTTAGCTCTTTCTTCTTCACTAGTCTTCTAGACGTAACGTGTAACAACACAAACGTTTCTATGGTTTCACTTAACTCAATACTGGCTTAGAAGTTAACTTTTGCATTTGAAAGTACCTAAAATTCTAAAATTGGGTGTTATTATCAATTTGGTAGCCTAACTTCCCATATATAATAAATTGCATAACATTAGTTAGCTTTGAACCAACAATTGGGTGCAAAAATCGCTCCACATGCATCCCTCCACATCAAGGTACACGTGTTACAACATATTAGGAGTCTAGTGGGTTATTTGACCTAGTGTATAGAAGAAAGAAAAGAGGATTACTTTTTATGTTTGGGGGGTTTCTCTTTCTTCTCCAGGGAACAAAATTCTCTAACTCTCTCCATGTTCTCACTCACTTTCAATTTTAAGAACCCTAGATAATTGCATAATAAAATTAAGCTATGAAATTCTTTAAAGCTGTGTTGATGTTGTTAAACTATGGGAAAAATCAGCACAAGGGACACTTTCTCTTCCCCTCCATGTGTACTGATTTTCTAAGGATATACAACTCTAGGGTTTTGTGAATCATGAAGGTTTCTCCAAGGAAGTAATACAAGTTTGGAGTTGGAATTATCTTGATGAGGTAGGGGATCTTTCTTACTAGTTCAAGTTTCAAAAAATGTTGTTCCCCAAATTCAAATGAGCCTGATTTGATCAAAGTTGTTTTCCAATGATTTCATCACTTTAAATCATGACATGGGTAGTTAGAAATAACCTTCAATGTTGTGTGTTTGTAGGTACTGAATATCGCAAGATAATAGTTCACGAGTATCAGGAGAAAAGAGTTATAAAATGATACGATGATAGAAGAAGCGCGGAGAAATATGAAGTTTTGCGAGGGTGAAATAATTTTGCGAGTATAAGTTGCGATACTTCGTAACTCATGAACAGATGTATAAATTTTACTATAAATAGGAGTTTAAATGTAAAATTCGAGAGGTTCTTTTGGTGAGTGTTAGAAAATGTTTTAGGAAAGAGAATAGAGAAAGTTGTAACTATTCTAATTCCATTTAGATACTTCTTTGTGATCAATTGAGAACATTAATAAGAAAATTGTTATTCATCATCAAGAACTTCTTGAGTTTTTACTAATTCTATTGAGGGTGTAGTTGTAGGTTATTCTGCAACTACATAATTGGCGCTAGAAACAGGGAGAGAAAGAATTCATGTACCAGAAAAATGACAAGAAGAAGAAACACATCATAACCATTAACTGAAGTAAGAAGAAGTGTAAGATTAGCAGGAGGAGAAGCAAATATAACAGGAGAACCTAGTAGAAGAAGGAGTAATCGAAGAAATCAAGCTCAACAAGTAGAAGATCATGATCAAGTGAGTATACACACTTGGAGAACTAATACACCAGAAGAAGAAGATAGAGAACCACAAATCAGAGAAAATGGGAGGTTGATGGGAGGAACAATTCTTGAAAGAGAAAGGGAGATGCTAGAAACATTGAGACAAGGAATCCAAAAAGAACGAATGATCGAAGCTGAAGAACGTGCCAAATTAACAAGACAAAATCAAGAATTGAGGATGGAAAATGAGATGTTACAAAGGAGGAAATCTCAAAGTGTTGCAAGATCAAATGTTAGAATAGAAATAGAAGGACAAAATTCACCGAT
Source organism: Papaver bracteatum (assembly GCA_023529315.1). Lineage (NCBI taxonomy): Eukaryota > Viridiplantae > Streptophyta > Magnoliopsida > Ranunculales > Papaveraceae > Papaver > Papaver bracteatum. The sequence goes on along the minus strand of JAJJWX010000941.1, from coordinate 508,927 downwards.
AATCAATAATGAAAATGATATGCAAGAACAAGCGCAGAATCAAGGTGATAGAAATCAAGAAAATCGTTTCATTTTAATACCAAACCGCGAACAAAATATGGAGAATTTACGAACAAGACCAAATCATAAAAAAAACAATCAGAATCGAGAGGAAGAACATCAACTTATGGAAGAAACTGAGAGACAACAAGCAATACATCAAAACAATCACGAGAATGGAGTAAGAAGACATGAAGAAGTTCGTAACAAACAAAATGTTGAGTATGAAAGAATTAAGAGAAGAATTGTAAATCAACAAACAGAAGTGGAAAGGAATGAACCAAATTTTTGAATCAGAGTACAAGTAAATCAAGAAGAAATAAGTCACAGAAGAAGGAGAAATGAAGAAGAATAAATTCCTGATATTCGCATGAGAAGAATGAGAAGAATAGAAAGGGAAGAACACGAATTCCAAGATGCTTTACAACTGAACAATTATGATAATTTAGAAAGAATATATTTGCAGAATTATGCAAATGAAAACATTAATGAATAATATGATAGAATGCGAAGGATCGCAAGGGAGGAAGCGCAAGAACGTAGAAGAAGAGAAGCTGCATTAAAAAGACCAATGGATGAGAATTCTGAGGCAAATGCACGAATCTTTCGAGAATTAGCAGAAATGAGAGGGATGATAAACAATAGAAGAGGAGGAGATAGGAGGCAATTAGATGAAGCAATAGAAGAAGCTACGAGGACTCCATTTGCTAGAGAAGTACATTTGGGAGGAATTCCACCAAAATGTAATTTGCCCACACTTATCAGTATTTTTGATGGGACTTCATGTGCTATTCAGCACATTAAAGCATACATAAGATGCATGTTACAATGGTAGAATCATGATGCTGTTTTATGCAAGTACTTCACATCAAGTTTAATAGGGGAAGCTCTAAAGTGGTTCGAAGGACTCCCTAAGAACACTATTACGTCATTCAATCATTTGCAAGCAGTTTTCCTTGGAGCATATATCACAAATCACTCTTCACGGCTTGGTATTGAAGATGTATTTGGTTTAAAACAAAGAGTGGGTGAAAGTCTGAAGCATTTGGTAAGACGATGGAAGACTATGTGCAGTGATATGGCAGGGCATGTAGATGAGAGATACTTGATTCTGTCCTTCATAAATGCGATGTTCGCAACTGAACAATTATATGTTCAAATCTTCAGAAGAAAGAATTCCATAATGATGACAGAATTACGAGAATTGCAAGAAGAATACATTACACTAGAAGAAAAGCAAAACAATATGGAGTCATATCCAGTAACAAACACTAGCAATCAAGAGGGAGGAGAAAATTTACTTCCCAAAATAATCAATGTAGTAGCAGGTACTTCGCAAACATCCTCACAAACTTCTTCGCAAATTTCAGAAGAGAAGAAAATCAATGATAGCCAGCCAAAGATGGTAGCAATGGGCAGTAGAGATCAAGAAGAATATGATAGAGAGAAGAATTTCTATAATCGGATAGGAAATAACCAAATTCCAAGATTAGATCAACAACAAGAAAATTATGGTGGACAAAGGCAAAATTATTTTGGACAAGGAAACCAGAGACAAAATTATAACAACGGTCAAGGAGGTCAAAGAATGGTAAGGGAAGAGATAAAATTGCCACCTTTGAATACAAGTATAGAAAAGATATGGCAAGCAATTATCCTGGTAGAGAATGTACCAACTCCATGGAATATGGGAAAGGAACCACCAATGGGTCCAAGAAGTCATGAATTTTGTTCATATCATCATTTTCATGGACATTCTACAAATAATTGCCATAATATCAAGAGGATAATCTTGCGAATGATTGATCAAGGAAAACTAAATCAATTTTTACTTAAGCAGACACAGTCGCAACAATTACCACAGGCTCCAACCATAACTCGCAGGGAGAACACGACAAAAGAAAAGGGAAAAGAAATCCTACATATAGAAGTGGGGTCAAAAGCAAGGAATGTTTTCTATAATTCCATTGTTCATTCATATAAAACCATAGAGGATTTTCATGATAATGTGTTAAGTAGGGTATATGCGAGGGATGGTGAAGGAAAGGAAGTAATGAACATCGCAAAGATTTCACGACTTGAAGATTGGCAGAAACGTGAAATTTCTTTTGAAGCCACTGAAATTCCAGAAGGTTTTGAAGTACATGATAATCCATTGGTGGTAAGACTGGCAATCTACATGAATATGGAGGAGAACGAAGATGATATGGAGGAAGAGTCAATTGGTCTTAATAGGATTTTGATTGATACGGGAAGTTCTGTCAATATCCTCTTCTATTCTGCTTACAAAACTATGGGGGAAAAAAATGCAGATTTAATACCTTCTACTTACAGAATTTATGGTTTTAATGGAACTGCCAACAAGCCCAAATGAGAAGTGAGCATGCGAATTCCATTAAGTGGAATGCGAACTGAAATTCTGTTTTGTGTTGTTGATGTTGAATCACCATATAATGCTTTGATAGGAAGGCCATGGCTTCACGGAATTCTAGGAGTAGTTTCCACCCTACATCAGTGCATAAAGTTCCCTCATATGCAGGGTATTGGAATTATCAAGGGTGATTGGGCTGAGGGAAAGAAATGTTACGATACAGAAGTAGAAGTTTGCGAAGGAAAAACTGCTGAGAAGGAAAATTGGAGAAAAAGAGCAAAGGTTGTGAAAAGAAGTGAAAATTTAATGGCAGAAGATTAAGGAAAAAGAGAATAAAGTTACGATGATAATCATACAAGAAATTTACGATGATAATAAGGGATTGTGATTTGCGAGGAAAAAAGAAGGTTATCAGTATGTTTGCTCGTGAAAATGAGGTATGTGGCAAAACAAAAAATTTATTTCGTGATAAAATTTTACGAATATTGTTTGCTCGCAGGAAATTGGGAAAAAGTTACAAATTTTCAGAATTTATATTCCGATTAAAATTCCATTAATTTGCGAATAAAAGACCGCAATCTGTGATCAGCCTCCAAAAATGAAAGAGAGCCGCAGAAAATTTTATACAGGCAAACCTTTGTGGCGTACACCCTAGTTCGCGAAGCTATAATTAGTAAGAGGCAAAGTCCTAAAGTACGTCATTTAAGGGGGTACCTATAACGTGGCTAAGGGTAACCGGAACACCACCAAGGGCCCTTAGTACATGGTAAAAATTTTGGGGTACAACCCAATAATGGGGTACCTATCCGGGTTAGACACCTTGGATTCTCACCTAATCTAACGACATTAAACAATATAAAATGCGGTGTAAGAAGATTTAGGCTGGGCGACTAAGGCATACTGTCTTTCCCAAGAAGTGCAGAAAACGATCAAGGCGCCTAGGTACACGGTTGAGTCAAGAGTGCCGGGTGAGGTTGAACCACATCTGCCATTTTTGACAAGTCTTGTCAAATGATGCACTTGGCCCAAAGATACCCCATAGGGTGCAACCTCGTAACTATAAGCCCTATAGGCAAAAAGTATAAGAGGTTGCGATCAAAAGATGGTTGTTGGCAGAACCGGATGGGAAGAGCTAACCTTGTATGGTCGATATACGCTTCCTTGAAGGGGAAATCAGGGGGAAGATAAAGGGCAGCACCCTCCATTAGGGAGCTGATAAGTGCTATAAGACGCAAATGTCACGAGGCTTCTTGTTTGCGAAAACATAAAGGCTTGTAATATTTGTGCAACAAATGAAGTTCTGCGAGCCTTCTAAAAAAAAAAAAAAAAAAAAAAAAAGAGGGGAGAAAGAAAGAAAGAAAAGAATAAAGAACTCGCAGAACATAATAAAGTTAAGATGAGATCAATGGGTCGCTACATGAAAGTGTAGAGACGTCCTGCGATTTCATCGCAAGACGGCAATGTCATGGGGCTTTATGTTCGCAAGAATATTTAGGCCTGTCATATTGTCGCAACAATTCCTGAAGAGGCTAAAATACTATACAAAGAAGTTAAGATGAGATCAATGGGTTTTTGCATGAAAGTGTAAGAACGTCCTGCGATTTCATCGCAAGACGATAATGTCACGAGGTTGAATGTTCGCAAGAATGTTCAGACTTGTCATATTATCGCAAATAATTAATACAAAAGAGGTGGCAAAATAAGACCTTTACTTAGGAAGGCCTGATAAGACCACAGAAATTAATGAAATTTATTGCATCAATATCACTGAAGAAATTATACAAGAATATACATTATGAAGATCTGAAAAGAAGACAACTTCGTCAATATCATTGAAGAAATTTTACAAGAATATACATCAAGAAATTTTGAAGAGAAGACAGCTCTGTCAATATCATTGAAGAATTTTTACAAGAAGTCCTATCAAAAAAGACAACATTATTGAAGAATTTTAATGAAGACTTAACAAAAGATGCGATTTTGATAGCAATCAAATACATATAAGTTCATATTCGTAAAAATTTACGAGAATTACATACTTCTTATACTTCTCCATATATTGAATACTTCCCCAAAAAGTTGAATACTTCTTATAATTCTTCAAGAATATCTCATATTTATTATACTTCTTCAACGAATATTTAATTTTGCGAAGGTTAAAGTACTTATTATACTTCTTCATACAATGAGTAATAATTATTATACTTCTTCATATATTGGGCAATTCTTCATAAATTGAATGCTGCTAATACTTCTTATACTTCTTAAGGGTATTTCATATTTTGTATACTTCATACTTTCTATACTTCAAGGGGAGATTTATTATTTACTTCTCAACATTCCGTAAAAAGCAAAAGGCTTATATTTCTTATACTTCGAAGGGAGGATTTTTTATTCATAATCACAATAAGAAGAAAATTCGTAAGATAAATTCAGAAGGATATTCTAATAGTTCCAGCGATAGTTGATCATTTGAAGAGAAATAATAAGGGGAAAGGGAATACTAAGCTAAGTCTTTAAGATATATTATTTCTCTCCATATGATCAAGTTATGCGAATAAGGGAAATAAACATCAAAGAAAGATTAATTCAAATTAAGATTTGAAAAATAAATTGTTGGATTGATTAAAAGCATAATCAAGAAGAAAGTGTTGTATTGAAGAGAGAATGAAGTTATTCTTCAGGCGATCTGTTCCCATCAAAACGATCTTCTTCTTCAACTTCACTATCATCTTCAACTTCACTTTCAGAAATTTCCAGATATGGAGTATCTTCAGGAATTTCTTCAGAAAGGAGCGTATGGTACTTCTTGAGAGGAATTTCATTATCTTCGCAAATCTTGCGAGTCATCTTAGCTCGAAAACGCTTGACATATAAACTATGGTTATTCTAGGCAATTAGAAGCTGAGATCTCAAGTCAGAAATTTTCTTATTACGATTAGCAAGGAGAGTTTCCAGATCATTATTTATCTTCGCAAGATTTTCTGCAGCAAAGAAAGAAATTAAGGAATTGGTTAGCAAATTACGAAGGAAAAGTAACCAAAATAATTACCATCGCAAAGAATTTACCTTTTAGTTGCTTCTTATCATTACGAAGATAAGAATTTTCAAGCTTTAATTGATTATTCTCCTCAAGAAGAGAAGAATTATCAATTGCGATGCTCGCAGATTGTGAATTATGTTCGTGACGGGATATTAATTCTGCGTTATCAATATTTAAATCTTCTACTTTCTGACGGATACTTGAATTTTCAATCTCTAACTTCGCACAACGATTCAAAGTTTTCTTCTCTGCAAGAGAATGACGTCTTTCCCAATAAGAAGCAGCTGCACAACTAACTCTTCCAACCTAAACAAGAAAAAAAAGGGGTTAGAAATCAATAAAATAAGGAAATAAACAAGGAATAGAGAAGAAACTTACCATGCTGCCTAAAGCATATAATGAAGCAGGAGAGACGAATCTTGAAATTCCTTTGAGGGAATTATTATCAATAACAGTAGGAACTTTACAAGCCTTCGCAATAAGTTTGCGAGCATTCGTTGTAGGAGAATTTCCTAATCCACGAGAAGAATGGAGGAAAGCCTCAGAGATGCTAACCACTGCTGAGGCAAAAGTTTCTGGGATACTATAATTTTCAGTCCCACCTTCATCAACATCATCATCATCTCCTTTGTCAGAAAAGGTATCAGAATTAGAACTAAAGTCCTTCTCAGGAAATTTATCATCTTCATCACCAAGATCTTCCTCAATGTCCTTATTATAAGAAATTACATTGGAATGGGATTTGGTTGAGAGTATCTTCTTTTTCCTTCTCTCGTAAACAATATCTTGAAGTTTCCTTTTTCCTTTGCGAAGAGCATCATCTTGACTATCAGAAGCTTGAGAGACCTTCGCAGAATGAAGAGTTTGTTGCCTCGCAGTAAGCCTTTTAGAAGAAGTAGAACTTTTATTTTCACTCGCAAAGAATCTCGGAAGAAGTGGAACCTGTAAATTCAAATAAGGATAAGAAACAGAGGAAACAATATATTGTTTAGAAAAATACAAGAGTGTTTCTTACCTCATTTGAAATTAAAGGGTAACAAAAAGATAAGGAAGTGGAAATACATACATTTCTAAAAACCCAAGGTTGATAATAGCGATTTACTGAAGATTCGCAGAAGTTATACTATCCCGTAATATAAGAACCTGATAACATTAAAGGGTATTTATACCAATCTTCATCATTAGAACGACGAGGTGTCTTATTATTTCCTGAAGCATAATCAATATCGTGCATGAGAAGATCATCTGCTGCGATATTAGCTTTACGATGAAGACGAACACCCCAACGATTATCTTCTTTCCTCGCAGGAATTAGTGTGTAATTTTTGAAGAAACCCTCAACTGTATAATTCGCAGCAACAATTTCTATATTCTCAAGTCCAGGTTTCCTAAGATCAGTTGAATATAAAGATTTCCCAAAAGCGGCACGATTTGCGAATTCAACTAAGAGGAGAATGCAATCACCAGTCAATTGATAAATGGCACAAGAAAAATTGGGATGGGAAATAATTTCGTAGAATAAAGGAAAGTTAACATCATAAAGAGGAAGAGGAAGACCTGCGAGGATTTGACCTCGTGAGATTAAAACTTTCTGATCATCCCAAACATAGTTGGTAAAGAGCTTCACACAGAGAGAAGACTTATTATCATAACCTTCAATATCAGAAAGAATAAGGTCTCTATCAGCAAGTTCCGCATTAATTTGTTCAATAGTTTTCTTTTTTGGTGCCATTGAATATAAGAGGGAAAATAGAAAAAATAGAAGAGGTTGCAGAGGCAGAAGCGGTGAAGAAGATGAATAAGAGAATAAAAAGCAAAAACAAAGGATAATATTTATAAGAGAGTTTGATGAAGATAAAAATTCATTAATACGAGTAAGCGTGAACGGTTGAAAAGAACGGTTACGAAGAAACGTGTCGAAAGATAAGGAAAAGTAAAAAGACGTGTTGCGAATCTGAAAGGTGGTAATAACTACACTAAATTTACGAGAATAGGGATTCTCATGACATTTCTTCTTCAAAGAATTGACATGAGAAGAGGCAAGATGTATGTACTGAATATCGCAAGATAATAGTTCACGAGTATCAGGAGAAAAGAGTTATAAAATGATACGATGATAGAAGAAGCGCGGAGAAATATTAAGTTTTGCGAGGGTGAAATAATTTTGCGAGTATAAGTTGCGATACTTCGTAACTCATGAACATCTGTATAAATTTTACTATAAATAGGAGTTTAAATGTAAAATTAGAGAGGTTCTTTTGGTGAGTGTTAGAAAATGTTTTAGGAAAGAGAATAGAGAAAGTTGTAACTATTCTAATTCCATTTAGATACTTCTTTGTGATCAATTGAGAACATTAATAAGAAAATTGTTATTCATCATCAAGAACTTCTTGAGTTTTTACTAATTCTATTGAGGGTGTAGTTGTAGGTTATTCTGCAACTACAGTGTTGCTAGTTTGTTTTGAGATTTTTGGAAATTAGGGTTTGTGATTGAAAATTTGAGGCTTTTGATTTATCTCATGATGTTTTTGTAAATTGATCGGTTGGGTAGCTTCCAATCATCATCAAATACTCGAATTTTGAGTTGATTGTAGAAGATGTGGAATTTCAAATGACAATTCGTATTTGAATATTTTATGCACAATCTTGTCAACCCTAGTATGTATATGTTTTTTATACTGATAATTTAAGATCCAGTGGTTGGATTGTCATGAAAGTTGTATAGGTAATAATTCATTACATCCTAGAAGTACCATAAAAATTTCAGGAGAATCGGGTCACGTTCACTAGTTCTAAGATTGAATAAAGTATGGCTGCAGTGTGCAGAATTCAGATCCTGGACAGTCAAGTGTTCATGATATTTCTCATTATCCGTTTATCGGATGAACCTGAAATTTTAGGATGATGTTCATATGTACCCAGGTAACCTATTGTATAAAATTCATGACTGAATTCTGTGTATTATCTGTGAAAGCAATCAGATTGTAAAGCATGTATCTATTTAATAAACCGTTAGAACTTTCTAAATTTTATATATGTTGTTCTAAGCTGAGTAGTAAGGCTATAGTTTAAATTTCAAAGGAATCAGGTAATGTTTACTATTGCAAACATTGGATAAACTGGGACTGTATTTGTAAGGTAGTCATAGTATTGTTTATGTTCAATATAACGGTCAATGGTAGATAGCGAGCATATGGACTTGTTTGAATGTTCAAGGAGGTTAAAGCACTAAAATTTATACTTCCAGGTCATATAAGAGCTGTGTAATTTGTGTAACATGGTTTGGTTATTAGTAATGAATATGGGGTTGAGGATTTGGTAGTCTAGTATTCTCTCTTCTTTGGTGTTCTTGTGGATTAGTAGTGAACAACATGGGGTTGATGATTTTTTCTCTTGAGTATGTATATCATTGTAATTTTTGATAAGGTCTTGTGGGGTAATCAGTTTCAAATATCCTAAATTTTGGGCAAGGCTATAATGGGTGTTTAGAAATTATAGCTTGATCTTAACTTGCTCGTTGTCATAAGGTCAAACTTTCTACCTTGGTCTTGAGAAGGCTAACTAACTCTTAGCATAGAAAAGAATAGATGATTAGATTATATGCCTACTTATTTCATAATATCAGCTTGTTGGATTATAATTGACTACACTTGGATAATGATAATTGATCAGTTAGAGTTTTAAATTTGGGTCTTTTTCCCGAATTTGCTTATATTGTAAGATTCATGAATAATGTTTGTAATGATGATGTATTGTTCAAGGACGTAGTGTAGAATTCGTGGACTACATTTGTGATGGTAAATATCTCTTAAACTTGCGGAATGCTATGAATGGAACTATATACATCTTTATGACAAGCTATATCATTTTCTTGCCATTTTTCTGTTATTAGATAAATTATGTTTATATAGGTGAGTTTGAATTATGTACCTATATGGGTATACTAAGTCTTGTATGATAGGTCAGATTCGGCTAGACAAGAATTGTTTTTAAAACACTTTTATGTTGTAAATGTCAGTGCAATGTAAGTGTTGTTGAGATCTTGGTTTATGCCTAAACCTATTGGACTCTATTAAGTTAGTTGAAAACCCATTGTACCAGATCTGATGTAGAGTCCGGTGTGATGTTGAATATTGATTATTCTGTCAGTTTATGTACAGATGGAATGGGTTGTTGGATAGAATTCTTGTGGCTGGTTTTAAGTGATGAACGTCTTGGACTTTGATTGTTTTGCTTCCCAAAGTGATAAGGAAACTTGGGTTCTTTTAGGAAGAAAATATGCAGGTGTACAAGTTATGAGAGAAACTTAATACGACAAGACAAAATGCATTTCTCAATTTTGTGTGTATGAGTTTTATGGCTGATCTGTATTAATACTACTTGCTGCAGATGTTTCCCTTTTGTTTTTAATTGTACAATCATATATACTTTGGTTAATTAATCATTTGGGGGATATGTACGGCTTATGTTAGACCTACAATACATGAGTACTTTTGATCTCGACTGGAAGGTACAAGCACAAACATGATGATAGTTGTTAAGGTGATTATTGATGATGATATGTGTTAGGGATAGTTGTTGCTATGCAACTCATACTATCCATACCATCTAAGTTACTACTACGATAGAGATAGTTAAGGCCACGATGAGCAGTTCATACTATCTATGTAAGAGTTGATTGCTACCTTAAACCAGTAGTTCATATCAACTGATGAGAGATAATTTCTACTAATAAGAGTAGTTCATATTATCTATATGACGAACTACGGTCGTGCTTGATCCCTTCGAGCAATGGAGAGGGTACGTAGGCAGCCGTTATGCGGTTCAGCACAACTATGCAAGGTTGTTCATATCAGCTGAAGTGTTGGTTGATGCTTGGAATTTCATACCATCCACTCAGAGATGATTGCAACCTTGGCAATATATATCACGTTGGTAGAGATAGTTGCAGCACTGGATATTCATACTACTTACTGAAGAGATGATAGTTGTCTATCTGAGATAGTTCATACTCTTTGATAACTATGCAATCCGTAAGACAGGAGATGGTTATTACTGTTCGAAGTAATTCATATCATCTGTCTAGGCTTGTGAGTTAACAATGGTTATTATCATGAGACGTAACCTACATTATATGAGAGGGATGGTTTTTGCATATGATACATGTTCATACCATCGACCTTCAGATGATTGCTAGCTCTTTGAACAGTTCATATCATCTAAGAAAGATAGTATGTTGAGCTTGAAAGAGTACTGTGAATTGCCAGGCCAGAAATGGCACCCCACCTATGGGTGGCAACCCGGAAGACCGTTTGTTTGATAACGGTGGCTGGTATCGGACTACCCTGGCATTGAATTACCGTTTGTTTGATAACGGCGCGTTCTGTCAGGCCTTAATTGGCACCCCACCTACGGGTGGCAACCCGGAAGACCGTTTGTTTTATAACGGTGGCTGGTATCGGACTACTCTGGCAAGAGACCTTGTGTCTTCACATTAAAGATGATGGAAATCAATTGTCGGTTTAAATGACCCTTCGGAAATATGGTTGCTTTAGTGGCGTATCGGGAAGTCGACGCTTGCCAAGCGGGTCGTACCCAACCTGTTGGAAGCGAAAATTTTCTGGTCCGTCACAGTTGGTATCAGAGCAGTTCCGGTTCAAACAGGACTGTGCGTTTGGAACTCACCAATCTTCTACTCGCGTAGTGAGTACATGTAACTTTCTTTTTTTACTTCTTGTTTTATTTTGAACTTCGTGACGAAGTTCTTTTTAAGGGGTTAATGGTGTAACATCACAAACTTTTCTATGGTTTCACTTAACTCAATACTGGCTTAGAAGTTAACTTTTGCATTTGAAAGTACCTAAAATTCTAAAATTGGGTGTTATTATCAATTTGGTAGCCTAACTTCCCATCTATAAGAAATTGCATAACATTAGTTAGCTTTGAACCAACAATTGGGTGAAAAAATCTCTCCACATACATCCCTCCACATCAAGGTACACGTGTTACAGCATATTAGGAGTCTAGTGGGTTATTTGAGACCTAGTATATAGAAGAAAGAAAAGGGGATTACTTCTCCAGGGAACAAAATTATTTAACTCTCTCCATGTTCTCACTCACTTTCAATTTTAAGAACCCTAGATAATTGCATAATAAAATTAAGCTATGAAATTCTTTAAAGTTGTGTTGTTATTGTTAAACTATGGGAAAAATCAACACAATGGACACTTTCTCTTCCCCTCCATGTGTACTGATTTTCTAAGGATATACAACTCTAGGGTTTTGTGAATCATGAAGGTTTCTCCAAGGAAGTAATACAAGTTTGGAGTTGGAATTATCTTGATGAGGTAGGGGATCCTTCTTACTAGTTCAAGTTTCAAAAAATGTTGTTCCCCAAATTCAAATGAGCCTGATTTGATCAAAGTTGTTTTCCAATGATTTCATCACTTTAAATCATGACATGGGTAGTTAGAAATAACCTTCAATGTTGTGTGTTGCTAGTTTGTTTTGAGATTTTTGGAAATTAGGGTTTGTGATTGAAAATTTGAGGCTTTTGATTTAGCTCATGATGTTTTTGTAAATTGATCGGTTGGGTAGCTTCCAATCATCATCAAATACTCGAATTTTGAATTGATTGTAGAAGATGTGGAATTTCAAATGACAATTCGTATTTGAATATTTTATGCACAATCTTGTCAACCCTAGTATGTATATGTTTGTTATACTGATAATTTAAGATCCAGTGGTTGGATTGTCGTGAAAGTTGGACAGGTAATAATTCATTACATCCTAGAAGTACCATTAAAATTTCAGGAGAATCGGGTCATGTTCACTAGTTCTAAGATTGAATAAAGTATGGCTGCAGTGTGCAGAATTCAGATCCTGGACAGTCAAGTGTTCATGATATTTCTCATTATCCGTTTATCGGATGAACCTGAAATTTTAGGATGATGTTCATATGTATCCAGGTAACCTGTAAGATCAGAATATTGTCACAACAATATTCTTGCGAAATAAACAACAGTTCTACGACACATCAATGATATTCTGCGACACATCTCAAAGTGACGTAAGGAATGACATATCAGATGAAAACGACAGAAACATGAATAAAGTGTGACATTTCTGCGACGAACCAATAAAACCTGCGAATGATTAAGGTGGTGCTAACTGCGATTTATCGCAAGAACTCAGATCCGAAATTAAAGGGAATCTTAACCGTAAATGAGCTGTCATGAACTGTAATCCATTATGTAAATACCTATATAAAGGAAATGAATAGTTCCAGAGAGGGGGATGAATTTTTGAGTGCTAAGAAAGTTTTTAGGAGAGAGAAAATCTTATTAAGTGAATTGTATTCTTGATTATTGTAATCCTTTTAAGATCATATCAATAAAAAGGTTCTTAATCTTCAAATTGTGTCATAAATTCTTGAGTTGGGTGTAGTGTGGGATTTCCTGCAACTACATTTTGGCGCTAGAAACAGGGAGAATCAATTTGATAAATTTCAAACTGCAATCTGAAGAAATTATTAGAATTGAAGAAATGGCTAGGAGAAGAAGAAATACATCAGAACCACCAACAACAGTGAGAAGAAGTAAAAGAATTGCAGGAGAAGGAACATGTGAATTGGAAGGATCTTTAAGGATTAGATCAGGAAGAAGTAGAATGAGAAATGGAGCAGAAAATTCAATTCAACCACTAAATCAACAAACACAAGCACAAGATAGAAATGAGGATTATGATAGAGTAAGTGTGCATAATTGGAGGTCGAATTCGATAGAAGAGGCAGAAAATCAAGAAGAGGAAAGAAATCAAGAAGTGGATGGAGGAGCAATTCATGAAGGGCATGAAGTAGTAGATGATTTGAGACAAAGGATACAGGATGAAAGAAGATTAGAGGAGGAATAACGTGCAAATCTTACAAGACAAAATCATGAACTAAGAATGGAAAATTTGAGGTTGCAAAACAGAAGATCAAGAAGCAGCGTGAGATCAAGTTCAAGATCATATAGAGAAGAAACAAGACAAAATCACCCTATACCAAATATTGGCAAGAATTTGATAAATGATCGTTATATTCCACGCGGTGAGACTTTGGACATTAGATATAATCAAGATGAGGAAGAAAATCAAGAAGAGAGAAGGAGAATGTTACGTGATGAGGAGATTCGAAGAAATCGCAGAATAATTGAAGATGATATTGAGAGGCATTATATTGAGCAAGTACATTTAGTGGGAGAGAGAGGGAGATTGCGAGCGGAAGTAGAAGAACAAGAAATTCAAGCAGCATTGCGTCATAATAATCATGATAATCGAGAAAGACGACGTGCAAAAAATCGTAATAATGGTAATCTCAATGAGGAATATGAGAAAATTCGCAGAGACATAGAAAGGCAACGAAGAGAAACAATAAAAGATGAGAAAATTCGCAGAGAAGAGAATGAAAGACAAGTTAAATTGCAAGTTCAAGAAGAAGAAAATCGTAGAAGAAGGCAAAATCAAAATGTTGGAGAAGAAGCGCCAAATATCGCAAGACAAGAAAGGCATGAACGCAGGCGAAGAGAGGCTTCCTTAAAAAGGCCAATGGAGCAAAATTCTGATAGGAATGAAAAAATCTTGCGAGAATTAGCAGAAATGAGAGGAATGATAAGTAACAGAAGAGAAGGAGGAAGAAGAAAACTTGATGAGGTAATCGAAGAAGCTGCGAAAACTCCATTTACTCAAGAGGTACAATTAGGAGGGATACCTCCAAAATGCAATTTACCGGTGTTGACCAATATTTTTGATGGGACTACATGTGCCGTCCAACATATCAAAGCTTATATTCGATGCATGCTACAATGAGAGAACCATGATGTCGTTCTGTGAAAATACTTTGCGTCAAGTTTAACTGGCGAAGCATTAAAGTGGTTTGAAAGTCTTCCCAAGAATACAATAACTTCGTTCATGCACTTGCAAACTACCTTCTTAGCAGCATACATAAGAAATAACTTTACACGACCTAGAATTGAAGATGTGTTTGGATTGAAGCAGAGAGTTGGCGAGAGTTTAAAACACTTAACGATAAGATGAAGGACAATGTGTGGTGAAATGGCATGAAGAGTAGATGAAAGATATCTCATTTTGTCTTTCGTAAATGCTATGTTTGCGACAAATCTATTATACATCCAGGTATTCAGAGTTAAAAACACAATCACTATGACAGAACTGCGAGAAATGCAAGAAGAGTATATCGCTTTGGAGGAAAAACAAAATGAGATGGAGTCATATCCAATTCTCGCAGGCACAAGTTCAACCGCAGCAAATGGAAGTTTATTACCAAGTATGCTTAATACAGTAGCAAGTACCTCCCAAAATCAGCGAGAGAAAATGGAGATTGATAATCAACGTAAGATAGTAGCAATGGGGAGTATAGATCAGGAGGAATTGGAAAAGGAGAGAAATTTCTATAATCGCAATAACAATAATAAGGTACCAAGGTTTGATCAACTGCAGGAGACTTATGGTGGACAGAGGCAGAATTATTCAAGAGAGCAAAGAGGTCAAAAGATTATATGGGAAGATGTCAAATTGCCACCTCTAAATACCAGTATAGACAAGATTTGGGAAGCGATCATTTTGATGGATAATATACCCTCACCCTGGAACATGGGGAAAAAACCACATCCTAACAACCAAAATCAAGAGTTCTGTCCTTATCATCATTTTCATGGCCATTCTGTGAATAATTGTAAAAATGTAAAAAGAATTATTCTGCTAATGATTGAACAAGGGAAGTTAAATCATTTTCTAGCGAGATATCCACAACCCCAGCAATTTCCGCAAGCACCAGAAATTCGTAGAGTCAATGTTGCGAAAGACGCATAGACATTTGTCATTGAAGTAGGAGCTACAACAAAAAATATATTTTGCAATTCAATTGTACATTCGTAGAAAACAATAGAAGATTTCCATGATAATGTGCTAAGTAGAGTATTTGCGAGGGATATAGAGGGAAGAGAGGTGATGAATATTACGAAAATTTCTCCGTTAGAAGAATGGCAGAAACAAGTTATTTCTTTTACTTCACAAGAAATACCAGAGCCAGGGAAGATGCATGACAACCCGTTGGTGGTAAAGTTAGATATAAATCCAAAGTACAGAGAGGGAGAAGAAGATGATGGTGACGCAGCAAGTGATTCTTGGGCAATAGATAAGGTTTTAATTAATACTGGCAGCTCGGTAGACATCTTATTTTATCATACCTATCGTACAATGGGTGGAAGAGATGATGAATTAATCCCCACAACTTACAAGATCTATGGTTTTAATGGCACTGCGAATAATACAAACGGAGAAATCACTATGGAAATCCCATTGAACAAGATATCTTCAAAAATTAAGTTCTGTGTAGTGGATATCGAATCTCCTTATAATGCCTTAGTTGGAAGACCATGGCTCCATGGAATCTTGGGCATAGCATCAACATATCATCAATGCATAAAGTTTCCACATCCTCATGGTATTGGGATAATTAAAGGTGATTGGTTTGAAGGTAAAAAGTGTTATGAAGTTGACATTAATACTTGCGAAGAAAGGAACGCCAGAAATCGTAATTGGCAACATAACTGGAAGCAAACTCAGAGAGCAGAGAAATTAATGGTGGACAATATAGAGTTGTGGGGAAAGGATATATTACAAGAATAGTTTGTACCCAAAGAATCAATGGTGATTAATTGCGCAAAAACAAAAAAAAAAAGTTTAAATCTTTGCAGGAAAATAAACAAGTGCAAGGAGCTGGGAAAGGATGAAATCTTCATTTCTCGCAAGAAAGTAAACAAATAACAGAATATTGAGAGTAATCATTCGTCACAGAAGAAAATAAGTGAAGCAATGTCATGTTGCGAACAGTTGAAGAACAAAAATAGCAAGAAATATGCAAACAGAATATTAAAAGAAAAACTTTGCTCAAAAATCAGAATTTTTCTATTGAACGACAAAGATGATGATTTCAAATCATATAAGAATTTTTAATGCAAATGCATAAGACTGGCGCAAATCGCCTAAAAACATATAAGAATGGGATGAACTTTTATGGCGTACACCTTAGTTCGCGGATTCTATTCCGTAAGAGGCAATGTCCTTAAAGTGCGTCATAAGGGGGGTATCTCTTTGCATGACTATGGGAAAGGCTATACTGCTGCTGGAACCTATTCATGGAGATTTGGGATTATAGAAAATCCATCCAGGAGAGATAACTTGTATTCCCAACTATATAAGTTTATACCCTGGTTGGGCGCCCGAGAGTTTCTCCTAAGGAATACAAAGTATGATTAAGGCGCCGAGGTACACGTTTGAGTTGTGGGTGCCCGGGATGGATGAACCTACCCTAGCCACCCATGGCAAGTCTTGACTTACGATGTGTTCGGCCCGAAGAAAACCCCACTAGGGTGTAGTCTCGTAACTATAAGCCATATAGGCATAAAGGATAAGAGGCTACGAAAACAACTGGTTGTTTCTAGAACCGGATGGGAGGAGCTAGTCTTGTATGGCAGAAGTACGTATCCTTGAAGGGGCAACCAGGGGGAGAGATAAGGGAGATACCCTCCATTAGGGAGCTGTGTATCAAAAAAGACGACAATGTCATGGGACTTTATATTCGCAAGAATATTTAGGCCCGTCATATTGTCGCGTGACATAGACAGCAATGTCATGGGACTTTATATTCGCAAGAATATTTAGGCCCGTCATATTGCCGCATGACAGGCTAAAAAGCCTAAAGAGAAATGTTAAGATGAGATCAATGGGTTTTTGCGAGAAGAACAAAAGATGAGATAAATGAAATCAATGATAAGAGGATATAAATCGCAAAAACGTCCTGAGATTTCATCGCAAAGACGCCAATATCATAAGTCTTAAAAAGCAAAGAGAGATTAATCTCGCAAGATGGCTTAGACTTATCATATTGTCGCATAGATCAAAATAAATGATAAGACAAGATCAATGGATTATTACATGTAAAAGTAAGAATGTCCTGCGATCTTGTCGCATAAAAGTGGCATAATAAGACCTTTAACTAGGAAGGAAAAATAAGACCACAAGAGAGGTTATATTTGCGAAGCATATAATAGATTTTTTTTGCAGCATTATTTGCGATAATTCATTTATCATATTGCAGATTAATAACAAGGGGCAAGTATGGGAATGATGAATAGAATGGTAAAATTGTTATTCATCATTATATGATAAATTCATATAAATAACAAACAAATAGAAGCAAAAAAGAATTTATATATTGAAAGATATCAGGAGCTGCAGATAATTCGCAGAATATTACAAGTTGCCGCAGATAATTATCGCAAGAAAGAAAGAGAAAAATACAGGAGAAAATCAAAAAGAAAAAACAGAGCTATTTATCTCCATCATTATCTTCATCTTCGTCTTCATCTTCACTATCTTGATCATTAGATCCTTCCTCATCTTCGCTTTAATTTTCATTTGTATCAGCCTCACTATCAGAAATAATTGGTACTTGAGAACTGGCTGGGATATTATCCATAAGACAAGGATATAAACTAAGAGGAAGATCATTATCCTTGCAAACTTTCTCAATAGCATTATTACGAACGGTGAGAAGATTATTACGCAAATTTGAGTTGGATATCTTTATTTTCTCTCGCAGTCTTGAGATTTTTTCATTACGAGAAGCAAGATTTTTCGCAAGACCACTTTTTTATTCTTCAAGTTCTGCTACCCTTTTGGAATGTCTTCCTTCAGATTCTGCGATGATACAACAATAAATTAGAAATTGGTTGGGAATCTACAAGAAATACAAAGATATTAGAGGAACAATAAATAACCTTCTCTTTCATGGATCATTTCTTGTATCAATGTTGCTTGCTCGGTATGAAGACTGACATCTATCGCTAAGTTTTTCCTAGCATTATCGAGAATTGTCGCAGCCCATGCGAATTCATCATCATTTTGAATGAGAAGATGGGAACGGATTTTTTTTTCTCTTTTAAGAAGTTTTATGTTTTCATCCTTAAGTCTATCTCTCTCAAGTTCAGTATCAATAAGGGTATTGCGAAATTTTGATAGAGCTTCAGCGCCTTGAAGAGTAATGTGTTCTTTATCCTTCTCAAGTTCACTCTTCTTGGCTTTTAAGACTTTGATTTTTTCTCTAAATTCATCTCTGCAAGTCTTTAAACTATTGGATGTACTCAAGACAGATCTATAATCCATTCTCATAAGGGAGATATGATATTTAAGCTCATCAAGGGACAAAGTATTAATTTTTTCATCTAAATAATTATTTAAAGCATCATTAAGACGCTCAAGAAGAGTGGTTTCATCTATGGGTTCATCAAAAGAATTAAGAATGATGGCTTCATCAGTAAGATTATAGGCATCTGCAAAATGGTTGCCCAAATAAGCTCAAAAAAAAGGGGGGGGGGGAAGACTTATACCAATAACTTTTTTGCAGAATTTCTCCTTATCAACTAGTTTCTGTTGAAGAACTTGAATTTCTACTTCAAGCGATTTATTTTTATTAAGAAGCTCAGTATTTCCAGCTACTTCCAACTGTTTACATTTTTCGCGAAGAATGGAGATTTCAGCTTCGTATTGCTTATTTTTCTCAAGAAGTTTCGCAGATTCAGATTGTGAATCAGTAAGCCTTTTCTGTGATGATGATAATCTATTTTCTAATTCTGAAGCAACAGAAAAAGAAGCTCTGGCAGTCTATGACAGAAAAGAAAAAAAATAAGTAAGATAAGTAAAATATTTTTGATACTCATGACAAATATAAAACCTACTACAAGAAAAATGAAGGAAAGGGGGATACCAGCGAAGCTAACGCATGAAGAAAAACTGGGTTAATAAATCTTAAGACTCCTTTAAGATCTTTATTATTAGTCAAGATTGAAGCGTCGCAGATCTTTGAGAGATAGTCGCAAGTACGAATAATATCGTTATCTCCAATACCTTGTAAGGGATTTCTAAAAATATTAGACAATTGATCCATTGGAGTCTCAGGTTGAGAAAGACCCATCGCAGACCTAATTCTTGCGGAAGATATATGCATTGAAGTGCCCGCAGAGGCATCATTATTAACTCCACTATTTTTTTCGATTTCATTATCTTTTTCAGCGATAGTAGAAGTTTCTTTGAGTTGAGAATTATCAGAAGGAAGTGGTTGAGTTTTTCTCATTTTCTTTGGAGGACCATCAGTGGTTTGATTTTTATTGCGGCGAGGGGAAGCACCAGAACTTTCATTTGGAGTTGCTACTCTTTTGCCTTTATCTTTGGCTTCAACCACCGCGACAAATGGTATTTCCTTGAAAACAATCACATATAAAGATAAGAAACAGGGGCAACAATATATTGTTAAAGGTTATAGAAGATTGTTTCTTACTTCATCTGTGAAGATTTAAAAAATTTGAAGGAGATTAGGATTCCCAGTATTGACATAGTTAAGCTTCATTCTTTCAATCTGATAAAAGATATCTCAATATAATCAATAAGAATGATACATTTATCTAAATTTGCGAATAATGATAAATGCTGCGAAATATACCTCAGAATTCCTTTCAGGCCAGTTAAAAATCCAAGGACAATACGCCTCAAGATTTGCAGGATTCGCAGGAAGATCGAGAGCGCTAGAGATATATGGACCTTCAAGGAGGAGAGGAAATCTACACCACTTATCATCTTTTGAGAAGCGTGGACCTTGGTTTTTACTTGAATGATAATCTATATCTTGCATAAGAAGTTTATCCTTCGCAACTTTTTTATTCCTATTCAAACGAACAGCCCAACACGTGCTATCTTTCTTCATGGGAATCACTTGATAATTCGCAAAGAAGTTATCCAAGGTATATTTCGCTGGAATAATTGGGGTATCTTTAAAATCAGGATGTTTCACAGATTCAGGATAGCGAGATCCTTTACCAGCTCCACGAAAGGCATATTCGAGAATGAGACGAATACAATCTCCACTTAATTGGAAGATTGCTCGTGAAAATTTAGCGTGAGAAATAATCTCATAAAAAAGAGGGAGATCAGGGTTATAAAGAGGGATAGGAAGTCCAGCTTCTAGTTGACCTAGCGAAATAAGAATTTTCCCATTAGAAGAAGGAAATCCTGAAACTAGATCAATGGAGAGATCAGAATCTGAAGTTTGACCAGAAATCTCAGAAAGTGTGAAACCTAAAGTTTTGAGTTTCTGTTGGTGTTTTTGGAAAGTGGGTTGACCTAATTTTTTAGCAGGAGCCATTTTTTAGTATGGGAATGATGATTAAGATAAAGAAGAATAAAGAAACAAGATTGAAACAGTAGTAGATCCGGAATTTGCGGAAGAAGATGAAGAAAAGAAGAGTTGCAGAGAAAAAATAAAAAGAGAAAGTAAAAAGAAGAGGAGAGAGTAGCAAAGAGGATATTTATAAGAGAAAAAGATTCTTGAGAACATCAATGCATTCAATGAAGAAAAGACGTGAATGGTCAGAATTCAACGGTTGAAAAGAGATGTGTTAAGGAATAAATGAGAGAAGAAACACGCGTATAATATCTAGCGATGTGGATGCAGAGACGTGTTAAAGTGAAGGAAGCGCGAAAAAATAAGGAGTTGCGTCAAATCAAGAAACTTAAATTCTCATATCTTTATCTTCTTCGCAGAAAAGATATGAGAAGAGGCAAGATGTAGGATCATAATATTGTCACAACAATATTCTTGTGAAATAAACAAAAGTTCTATGACACATCAATGATATTCTGCGACACATCTCAAAGTGACGTAAGGAATGACATATCAGATGAAAACGACAGAAACATGAATAAAGTGTGACATTTCTGCGACGAACCAATAAAACCTGCGAATGATTAAGGCGGTGCTAACTGCGATTTATCGCAAGAACTCAGATCCGAAATTAAAGGGAATCTTAACTGTAAATGAGCTATCATGAGCTGTAATCCATTGTGTAAATACCTATATAAAGGAAATGAATAGTTCCAGAGAGGGGGATGAATTTTTGAGTGCTAAGAAAGTTTTAAGGAGAGAGAAAATCTTATTAAGTGAATTGTATTCTTGATTATTGTAATCCTTTTAAGATCATATCAATAAAAAGGTTCTTAATCTTCAAATTGTGTCATAAATTCTTAAGTTGGGTGTAGTGTGGGATTTCCTGCAACCACACATATGTATCCAGGTAACCTATTGTATAAAATTCATGAAGTTCTGATCATTTTAGGTCCCCCAAAGTATGGGAAAATCGGGACTGAATTCTGTGTATTGTCTGTGAAATCAATCAGATTTTAAATCATGTATCTCTTTAATAAACCGTTAGAACTTTATAAATTTTATATATGTTGTTCTAAGATGAGTGGTAAGGCTATAGTTTAAATTTGAAAGGAATCAGGTAATGTTTACTATTCCAAACATTGGATAAACTGGGACTGTATTTGTAAGGTAGTCATAGTATTGTTTATGTTCAATATAACGGTCAATGGTAGATAGCGAGCATATGGACTTGTTTGAATGTTCAAGGAGGTTAAAGCACTATAATTCATACTTGCAGGTCATATAAGATCTGTGCAATTTGTGTAACATGGTTTGGTTATTAGTAATGAATATGGGGTTGAGGATTTGGTAGTATAGTATTCTCTCTTCTTTGGTGTTCTTGTGGATTAGTAGTGAACAACATGGGGTTGATGATTTTATCTCTTGAGTATGTATATCATTGTAATTTCTTAAAAGGTCTTATGGGGTAATCACTTTCAAATGTCCTAAATTTTGGGCAAGGCTATACTGGGTGTTTAGAAATTATAGATTGACCTTAACTTGCTCATTGTCATAAGGTCAGACTTTGTACCGTGGTCTTGAGAAGGATAACTAACTCTTAGCATAGAAAAGAATAGATGATTAGATTATATGCCTACTTATTTCATAATATCAGCTTGTTGGATTATAATTTACTACTCTTGGATAATGATAATTGATCAGTTAGAGTTTTAAATTTGGGGCTTTTTACCGAATTTGCTTATATTGTAAGATTCATGAATAATGTTTGTAATGATGTTGTATTGTTCAAGGACGTAGTGTAGAATTTGTGGACTACATTTGTGATGGTAAATATCTCTTAAACTTGCAGAATGCTATGAATGGAACTATATACATCTTTATGACAAGATATATCATTTTCTTGCCACTTTTCTGTTATTATATAAATTATGTTTATATAGGTGAGTTTGAATTCTGTACCTATATGGGTATACTAAGTCTTGTATGATAGGTCAGATTCGGCTAGACAAGAATTGTTTTTAAAACACTTTTATGTTGTAAATGTGAGTGCAATGTAAGTGTTGTTGAGATCTTGGTTTATGCCTAAACCTATTGGACTCTATTGAGTTAGTTGAAAACCCATTGTACCAGATCTGATGTAGAGTCTAGTGTGATGTTGAATATTGATTATTCTGTCACTTTATGTACAGATGGAATGGGTTGGATAGAATTCTTGTGGCTGGTTTTAAGTGATGAATGGCTTGGGCTTTGATTGTTTTGCTTCCCAAAGTGATAAGGAAACTTGGGTTCTTTTAGGAAGAAAATATGCAGGTGTACAAGTTATGAGAGAAACTTAATACGAAAAGACAAAATGCATTTCTCAATTTTGTGTGTATGAGTTTTATGGCTGATCTGTATTAATACTACTTGCTGCAGATATTTCCCTTTTGTGTTTCATTGTACAATCATATATACTTTTGTTAATTAATCTTTTAGGGGATATGTACGGCTTATGTTAGACCTATTATACAAGAGTACTTTTGATCTCGACTGGAAGGTACAAGCACAGACATGATGATAGTTGTTAAGGTGATTATTGATGATGATATATGTTTGGGATAGTTGTTGCTATGAAACTCATACTATCCATACCATATAAGTTACTGCTACGATAGAGATAGTTAAGGCCACGATGAGCAGTTCATACTATCTATGTAAGAGTTGATTGCTACCTTAAACCAGTAGTTCAAATCAACTGATGAGAGATAATTGCTACTAATAAGAGTAGTTCATATTATCTATATGACGAACTATGGTCGTGCTTGATCCCTTCGAGCAACGTAGAGGGTACATAGGCATCCGTTATGCGGTTCAGCACAACTATGCAAGGTTGTTCATATCAGCTGAAGTGTTGGTTGCTGCTAGGCAGTTCATACCATCCACTCGGAGATGATTGCAGCCTTGGAAATATATATCACGTTGGTAGAGATAGTTGTAGCACTGGCTGTTCATACTACTTACTGAAGAGATGATAGTTGTATATCTGAGATAGTTCATACTCTTTGATAACTGTGCAATCCGTAAGACAAGAGATGGTTATTACTGTTCGAAGTAATTCATATCATCTGTCTAGGCTTGTGAGTTAACAATGGTTATTATCATGAGAGGTAACCTACATGATATGAAAGGGATGGTTGCTGCATATGATGCATGTTCATATCATCGACCTTCAGATGATTGCTAGCTCTTTGAACAGTTCATATCATCTGAGAAAGATAATAGGTTGAGCTTGAAAGAGTACTGTGAATTTCCAGGCCAGAAATGGCACCCCACCTACGGGTGGCAACCCGGAAGACCGTTTTTTTGATAACGGTGGCTGGTATCGGACTACCCTGGCATTGAATTACCGTTTGTTTGATAACGGAGCGTTCTGTAAGGCCTAAATTGGCACCCCACCTACGGGTGGCAACCCGGAAGACCATTTGTTTGATATCGGTGGCTGGTATCGGACTACTCTGGCAAGAGACCTTGTGTCTTCACAGTAAAGACGATGGAAATCAATTGTCGGTTTAAATGACCCTTCGGAAATTTGGCTTCTTTAGTGGCGTATCGGGAAGTCGAAGCTTTCCAAGCGAGTCGTACCCGATCCGTTGGAAGCGAAAATTTTCGGGTCCGTCACAGTTGGTATCAGAGCAGTTCCGGTTCAAACAGGATTGTGCGTTTGGAACTCACCAATCTTCTACTCGCGTAGTGAGTACATGTAACTTTATTTTTTTACTTCTTGTTTTATTTTGAACTTCGGTACGAATTTATTTTTAAGGGGTTAATGGTGTAACAGCACAAACTTTTCTATGGTTTCACTTAACTCAATACTGGCTTAGAAGTTAACTTTTTCATTTGAAAGTACCTAAAATTCTAAAATTGGGTGTTATTATCAATTTGGTAGCCTAACTTCCCATCTATAAGAAATTGCATAACATTATTTAGCTTTGAACCAACAATTGGGTGCGAAAATTACTCCACATGCATCCCTCCACATCAAGGTACACGTGTTACAACATATTAGGAGTCTAGTGGGTTATTTGAGACCTAGTGTATAAAACAAATAAAAGGGGATTACTTTTTATGTTTGGGGGGTTTCTCATTCTTCTCCAGGGAACAAAATTCTCTAACTCTCTCCATGTTCTCACTCACTTTCAATTTTAAGAACCCTAGATAATTGCATAATAAAATTAAGCTATGAAATTCTTTAAAGCCGTGTTGATGTTGTTAAACTATGGGAAAAATCAACACAAGGGACACTTTCTCTTCCCCTCCATGTGTACTGATTTTCTAAGGATATACAACTATAGGGTTTTGTGAATCATGAAGGGTTCTCCAAGGAAGTAATACAAGTTTGGAGTTGGAATTATCTTGATGAGGTAGGGGATCTTTATTACTAGTTCAAGTTTCAAAAAATGTTGTTTCCCAAATTCAAATGAGCCTAATTTGATCAAAGTTGTTTTCCAATGATTTCGTCACTTTAAATCATGACACGGGTAGTTTGAAATAACCTTCAATGTTGTGTTTTGCTAGTTTGTTTTGAGATTTTTGGAAATTAGGGTTTGTGATTGAAAATTTGAGGCTTTTGATTTAGCTCATGATGTTTTTGTAAATTGATCGGTTGGGTAGCTTCCAATCATCATCAAATACTCGAATTTTGAATTGATTGTAGAAGATGTGGAATTTCAAATGACAATTCGTATTTGAATATTTTATGCACAATCTTGTCAACCCTAGTATGTATATGTTTTCTATACTGATAATTTAAGATCCAGTGGTTGGATTGTCGTGAAAGTTGGATAGGTAATAATTCATTACATCCTAGAAGTACCATAAAAATATGTGGTAATTGAACTTTTGTCCTTACTTTTGATGGTCCACACAAATATCCTTATCACATAATAATTTTGTCCCTCTTTATTTATAAGCCCATCAGGGGCCCATCAGCAGTTTTTTTGTTTCCACATTTACCCTCCTCACATATTAACCAATATCGTTTTTCTTTGTTTTTATCAAAACACTCGACACAAATCTCTCCCACCTTCTCCATCGCCGCCACCACAACCACCTCCATCTCCTCCACACGAACCTGTCTAAGTCAGGACAACTCGTTTTTATTTGGTTAAGGTTCGTCACTAGTTTCATCGTCATCATCGACGAATCTTAATTATCGTTTTAATATACCACTTCCGGGTAAGGTTCATCTTCCGGTACTCCAACAGGTGTGCTTCCGATCAACAGTCTGCTTCTCGCTCAATCGAAATCAGAAGTTGAAGAATTATGGTCAGTTGAAGAATTAGTTGAAGCATTTAAGTTAATTGATAAAGATGGTTATGGTAAAATTACCAGATCTGAATTCTTCACCCTCCGGAAGATGTTCAACCATTCACAACAACTAACACAATTACCATATCTGATCGGTAAGTTCCTGGAGTGATGTTCTAGTTTTGTTCAGAAGCTTTATATCATTTTCTATATTATCAAACTCGAGCTGCTTCTTTATCAATCTGGTGGAATAGGACAATTTTTTTTGGAACTGCTCGTCGTTGAGAGTTAGTATATCTCTCAAGCTTCCATCGTAATTCAAAATTAGAATTCAGTTTTGAAAACAGTGTATCTTAACTTGAAAACCCATCAAATTAATTTGAATTTGATTCGTTTTCGATTTTATGTAATCCGCACTTATACTTCTATTTGAGATAAATTGCTTCAGCTCTTGTATGTAGTGAAGTAATAAGGCAATCAACTGTTGAATTTCAGTAACTAATTAAAAATTATGGTTCCCTGTTGTCAGAATCATTATAAAGGCCTCTTGAATCGGATTTCGATTGATGAAGAAGTAACTTGTGAGATCAAGGAAGAGCAGTAGCTGGAAATTTATGAATGCGTGATCACTTGAAACTGCAGCTGCTTTTGATTTTCCATGTGTGGTTTGGTTGATGCTGTTAGTGCAGTGTTGTTAGTGCAGTGCTGAAGAACGTGATCACTTGAAACTGCAGCTGTTTGGTTCATGGGTAGTATTCCCACGTCTCAACGGATTTTGGCGTTGTAAGTGATGTATTCTCTTTATAAAATGATCTACTGAAGTGGTGGACACTTTTATTATTGTTCTTTGAATTGGTAACATTTCACATTGCTAGTTCCATGTTCAATAGTAAAGTGATGTATTCAAGTGTAGTTTCTAATCCCATTAGTAGGCAGTGAAGCAGGCAGTGATATTGGATCAACTATGGTTGTTGATCCAACTGCAATGGATAAACATCCACTATTGATCCAACTGAAATGGATAAACATCCATTGTTGATTCAACTGAGATTGTTTTTGAAGCTGGTCTTGGAGCTATTGGTGTTTATGAAGCTACAGGTAATGAAATATGGTGGTTATATGGGTTGAAGCAGGAAGTGATATTGGATCAACTATGGTTGTTGATCCATATATTTTGGATCAACTATGGTTATTGATCCATCTATATGGGATCAACTATTGTTGTTGATCCTTTGAACTCATGTTTTGTTGTTTAAATCATGTAAATTTGTTCTAATGTTGAACTTGTGGTGCAATGGTAGCATGACTGACTCCATGTCAGATGATGCGTGTTCGACTCACGCCAAGTTCACTCCATTTTACATGGATAAACTATCATTATTGATCCAATTTTACATGGATCAACTTCCATTGTTTATCCACTAAAATTGGATCAACTTCTATTGTTGATCCTTTTTTCTTGGATAAACTAGATAAACTTCAACTGTTGATGGTTTTGTTGGTGAATCTGAAACTGCAGCTGATGAAGTGGTAGCATTTTTCCATCAGCATGGATAAACATCCATTGTTGATCCAACTGCAATGGATAAATTTCTACTGTTGATCCAACTGCAATGGATAAACATCCATTGTTTGATCCAACTGAAATGGATCAACTACTTTTTGTTGATACAAAAAAAATTGAACCAGTGATGGTGGCGGCGGTGGTGGTGGCGGCGGCGGCGACAAATTTGTGGTGGAGGAGGACTAGTGGTGGTGTAATGGTGGCGGTGAAGGAGTGGTGGTGGAATATTGGTGGTGGTGGTTGTTGAACGGTGGTGGTGGTGGAATGGTAGTTTAATGTTGGTGGTGGTGGTGGTGGTGGTGAAGTGGTAGAGGAAGAAATTTGTTGTATTTTGAAATAAAGAAAAATGTTATATGAGTGAGGGTATTAAGGTAATATAATATTAAATGGATAAGGTTATAAAAAAGGAGGGACATAATTAATGTTGCATAAGGATATATTTGTAGGGAGTTAAAAGTAGGGACATATAATTAATATACCCTAAAAATATCAGGAGAATCGGGTCACGTTCACTAGTTCTAAGATTGAATAAAGTATGGCTGCAGTGTGCAGAATTCAGATCCTGGACAGTCAAGTGTTCATGATATTTCTCATTATCCGTTTATTGGATGAACCTGAAATTTTAGGATGATGTTCATATGTATCCAGGTAACCTATTGTATGAAATTCATGAAGTTCTGATCATTTTAGGTCCCTCAAAGTATGATAAAATCGGGACTGAATTCTGTATATTTTCTGTGAAAGCAATCAGATTGTAAAGCATGTATCTCTTTAATAAACCGTTAGAATTTTCTAAATTTTATATATGTTGTTCTAAGATGAGTGGTAAGGCTATAGTTTAAATTTCAAAGGAATCAGGTAATGTTTACTATTGCAAACATTGGAAACTGGGACTGTATTTGTAAGGTAGTCATAGTATTGTTTATGTTCAATATAACGGTCAATGGTAGATAGCGAGCATATGGACTTGTTTGAATGTTCAAGGAGGTTAAAGAACTATAATTCATACTTGCAGGTCATATAAGAGTTGTGTAATTTGTGTAACATGGTTTGGTTATTAGTAATGAATATGGGGTTGAGGATTTGGTAGTCTATTATTCTCTCTTCTTTGGTGTTCTTGTGGATTAGTAGTGAACAACATGGGGTTGATGATTTTATCTCTTGAGTATGTATATCATTGTAATTTCTGAAAAGGTCTTGTGAGGTAATCACTTTCAAATGTCCTAAATTTTGGGCACGGCTATACTGGGTATTTAGAAATTATAGCTTGACCTAAACTTGCTCGTTGTCATAAGGTCAAACTTTCTACCGTGGTCTTGAGAAGGCTAACTAACTCTTAGCATAGAAAAGAATAGATGATTAGATTATATGCCTACTTATTTCATAATATCATCTTGTTGGATTATAATTGACTACTCTTGGATAATGATAATTGATTAGTTAGAGTTTTAAATTTGGGGCTTTTCCACGAATTTGCTTATATTGTAAGATTCATGAATAATGTTTGTAATGATGCTGTATTTTTCAAGGACGTAGTGTAGAATTCGTGGACTACATCTGTGATGGTAAATATCTCTTAAACTTGCGGAATGCTATGAATGGAACTATATACATCTTTATGACAAGCTATATAATTTTCTGTTATTAGAGAATTTATGTTTATATAGGTGAGTTTGAATTATGTACCTATATGGGTATACTAAGTCTTGTATGATAGGTCAGATTCGGCTAGACAAGAATTGTTTTTAAAACAATTTTATGTTGTAAATGTCAGTGAAATGTAAGTGTTGTTGAGATCTTGGTTTATGCCTAAACCTATTGGAATCTATTAAGTTAGTTTTAAACCCATTGTACCAGATTTGATGTAGAGTCCGGTGTGATGTTGAATATTGATTATTCTGGCAGTTTATGTACAGATGGAATGGGTTGGATAGAATTCTTGTGGCTGGTTTTAAGTGATGAATAGCTTGGATTTTGATTGTTTTTCTTCCCAAAGTGATAAGGAAACTTGGGTTCTTTTAGGAAGAATATATGCAGGTGTACAAGTTATGAGAGAAACTTAATACGACAAGACAAAATGCATTTCTCAATTTTGTGTGTATGAGTTTTATGGCTGATCTGTATTAATACTACTTGCTGCAGATGTTTCCCTTTTGTGTTTCATTGTACAATCATATATACTTTGGTTAATTAATCGTTTGGGGGATATGTACGGCTTATGTTAGACCTACAATACATGAGTACTTTTGATCTCGACTGGAAGGTACAAGCACAGACATGATGATAGTTGTTAAGGTGATTATTTATGATGATATGTGTTAGGGATAGTTTTTGCTATGCAACTCATACTATCCATACCATCTAAGTTACTGCTACGATAGAGATAGTTAAGGCCACGATGAGCAGTTCATACTATCTATGTAAGAGTTGATTGCTACCTTAAACCAGTAGTTCATATCAACTGATGAGAGATAATTGCTACTAATAAGAGTAGTTCATATTATCTATATGACGAACTACGGTCGTGCTTGATCCCTTCGAGCAACGGAGAGGGTACGTAGGCAGCCGTTATGCGGTTCAGCACAACTATGCAAGGTTTTTCATATCAGTTGAAGTGTTGGTTGCTGCTTGGAAGTTCATACCATCCACTCGGAGATGATTGCAACCTTGGCAATATATATCACGTTGGTAGAGATAGTTGCAGCACTGGCTGTTCATACTACTTACTGAAGAGATGATAGTTGTCTATCTAAGATAGTTCATACTCTTTGATAACTGTGCAATTCGTAAGACAAGAGATGGTTATTACTGTTCGAAGTAATTCATATCATCTGTCTAGGATTGTGAGTTAACAATGGTTATTATCATGAGAGGTAACCTACATGATATGAGAGGGATGGTTGCTGCATATGATGCATGTTCATACCATCGACCTTCAGATGATTGCTAGCTCTTTGAACAGTTCATATCATCTGAGAAAGATAGTAGGTTGAGCTTGAAAGAGTACTGTGAATTGCCAGGCCAGAAATGGCACCCCACCTACGGGTGGCAACCCGGAAGACCGTTTGTTTTGTAGGAGCGGAATATCACAACAAATGATAACTTACGAAATTGTGGAGAAAAATACATCTTGCGAGCCAAGAACATTTTGCGAGCAAAGGAAATCACGAGAAAAGCAAAAGAAGTTCTCAAAGTAAAGTTGCGAAGGTTCGCATGGTAATTCTCAAGTCCAAAGTTGAGAGACAGTTTAATTGTCAACATTTTGTAAAATCATATAAATAGCCATTTAGGCATGAGAAGAAGGAGAGGTCTTTTTGAGAGAGAGAGGATAATTTTAGGAGGGGAGAGAAAATTTTAGGAGAGATTTATTTTCTTTATCATCTTCTTCCCCAAAAAACTAGAGCTCCAAATATTCATTAATGGAGTCTCAATTGTAAAATCATGTAATCACATACAATCACTAGTGAAGCACCGTGGATGTAGATCACATTGATCGAACCACGTAAAAATCTTTGTGTCTCTTTTTATAATTTTAGTACTTTAATTCTTAGTTTCATATCAAATTAATTAGATTTAGGAATCATTTCAATGGATTCTTATGAGGGTGTAGTTGTGAGATAATTCGCAATTACATAATTGGCGCTAGAAACAGGGAGAGAGTAATGGATTTATCGTTCTTGTAACTTGTTGGATCAAGAATTTCTATGAAGATTAGTTAATTTCCATACTTTTTATTTAGATCTACAAATTTTAGATTCAAAATGGAAAATTCTGTGGAAGAAACCACACTTTCAGGGGATAACATCATCAAAAATTCAAAGACATGAAGAGAATGAGAGAAAAGATTAATTGTTGTGGTGAAATTCAAGGGAAAAATGGAAGTTTTTAGTTGAGGAATTCTGTGCTCAGAAGAAGAAGATGATCGCAAAAATTGTTGGTTCAAGAAATTTCTACAAAGGATCGCAGAAATCTGATAACAACAGGAGCAGATAGCAATTTATGAAGAAATAAAAGAATGACGAGATTAAAGAAAAACGCTGCAATTTTAGTCACCAACTGAGATTTGCAAAGATGGTTCTGAGAATGAATGAACAAAAGAAAAGACACAAGTTCGAGTCATGCGAACAAAATTTTCTTTTTGATGAATTTTTATATAAAGAATAAGAATAGGCAAAATCAAAAATCTAGTTCAAAACCATCAGAAACGGAAGGAAGTAGAGATGGTTTAGTGGTGAAGATAGTAACTTTGACATCGCAAATTCGATTCCTATTCAACTCATTTTTTTTTTTTGCGAATGTATGGAATACTGCAATCAACTCCTATATGAACTTTTTCTTTTGTTCGCCGCCTTGCTCAAGTTGCTGGGAGTCTACGCAGAAAGTTCATAATCTCGAAAGTTTAGTTACAGAAAGTAAAATATTGCAGAAAGGTTCATTATCCCGCACGATGGTTTGTTTGTTCGCAATAAAGATAAACATAAACATTGAGTTTCACATGAGTCGTAATGATCGCCATCTGAAAGGATAAGTTGGATTTATAAAACTATAATGGGAAAATAGAGAAGCTTAGACACCAAACCGTATCAACAATAAATTTTGAATAAGAAAACGATGGGAGAAGAAAATGTATCAGACAAAGGTACATCAACTCCTTGCCCAGAAATGACGAAGGGGTGCAGACTTCATCAGTTGATAACAGCAGCTAGTAAAGATGACATTTACCGTGCGGACATTTTCAGCAAGAAGGCATACTTCGCAGAAATCCAACTAGTTCTCAAAAGATAAGAATGCATACTTCCTAAATCATCACCAGTGTAAAGAAAGCTCAACCAACAGTAAAGATTAGCAGGCACGCACACAAAAATCAACCAACAAGGCTTACACTTGCAGAGCTAACAAAAGAGATGCTGCGTGAGAGGCAACAAATTTTGCTAAAATTACTTCACAAAAGCATAAAAAAGATCTGCGAATAATCAACACAGGTTGCGAACAATACAAGATTTGCGAATGATCAACACAAGGGCATGAGAAATTATCGTAACTAGAGAAAATAATCCATCTTAAACCATGAGCAACTATCAGCAAGCGGTTATATACGAACATGATCCGGCAAGACCGCTATCGGATGAAAGAACACAGTCCCGGCGAAGGAAGAAAAAAGAAGAGTTACGGAAGAAGATTATTTTGACGAAGGAGATAGCAAAGATCAACTTCTAAACTACCAGTGAAATGAGCATTAATAGTTCACTTCGTTCACAAGCAACAGTCAATTCGTGAATATAGCGCGTAACAAGCAATATGAACTAGAGGAAGGCCTAGTTCGTCTAGAACAGGAGAAGCAAAAGGCTTGCTTTCTCAGAACATCACCATCACGTGACAAAAATAACATCACATGTGATTAACTTACCAAATATTCAAAAAAGGAATTGATCGCAAGCTCCTACCAGCAAAGTCACCACATGCGAACAACAAATGTAGCAAAAAGGGAAGTATTCTTACTCTATATTTGCAAATTACTAAAACTATTATTGAAAACATTATGAATATCATCTATAATTTGCTGTTGTTTAGTTTCTTTATGATTTATTAACCATTAATATTATAATCTGTAGGAACATGAAAATGGGGGGAGAAAAGTTAGGTTATGAGACGGAGGCATTTGCAATCTACGATGTTACAAGATATGTTAAACCACTTATTTTCACACTTTGTGTTGGTAATGCATGGGGAGAAGCTGCACTGCTTTTAGCTTCATGTGCCAAAGGAAACTGTTCTGCTCTTCCTTCATCAACAATTATGATGAAACAGCCAATTGCAAGGTTTCAAGGCCAAGAATCAGATATCGATCTTGCAAGAAAGGAAGTAAAAAATGTTAACATAGAATTGAGATGAAAACTGTGCCGTAACTAAATAACTCAAAGCATTCTCAACTGTCAAGGATGCATTTTATATGAAGGAATAAAATCCAAATATGGACGATATTATGTACCATGCAAGGAGAGAACGAACTAATGGTGGACTAAGATGAAGAAGATCATAATAATGTATTTTCACGAATGACACAAGGTAACACATGGAGTTTATGGATGAGTAACAACAAAGAAAGGAAATGAATGAATACAATTCCAAAGCAATGAGTAAATAGGCATCGTCTTCACGAAGTTGGAGCAAACTCCAAAGAAGTAAAGCAACCAGCGTGAAGTTAACGTCAATCCAGTTCGCAACAACTAAGTCCCAAGCAATCAACTCAATTTATATCAATTCAATCCAGTTCACGTCAGTTTGATAAGAAAATGAATATAACTTGCGAAGATAGCAACTCAGGAGAATAAGAGGAAAGGATGAAGGGAAAAAGTATACAAAGGACGATGACATCAGAATAAGTTCTGTAAATTCAACTACATTTACAAAAATAGGAGCTTGGGCAGGTGGTCGCAACAGGAGCTGATAAGATGATGGACGCAAGTTCGAGTCTCCCCATTCACAAATTTTTTTGCACTTCGCAAATGTTTTCCATGCGAATATTCGCAACACCAACACTTCTACTCTTTGCACTTCGCAAATATTTACCTTGCGAACCTTCGCAGAATGAATTTATATCGTAAATATTTCCTTCGCAGATGTTAACTTCGTAAAAATGTTTACTTCGCAGATATTCGTCTACTTCGTGTAAATCATTACTTCGCAGATGTTCGTTTACTTCGTGCAAATTATTAATTCGCAAGATTTTTGGATATTTCGCAAGAAAAAAATGGGAGATTATTTCACAGACATATTTCGCAAGAAATGGCTAGAACAGTTGGTATGACACAACATTATACAAGAGGCAGATCAAGAGATAAAAACAATCCGTAAAAGGTAAGTACCATTTCCTTGAATATTTTATTTACAGAAGACAAAAGATTTTTGATTTTATTTACCAAAAGCGATATGCTCGCAAGATTTCTACAATTTCTAAGGTTTCAAAATATTTCAAAGATTTTTTTTTAGATTGGTGGAAAGCGATACAATCGCAAGATTCAAAAATAAGTTCATCGCAAAAATTAAAAAATCTCAAAAATTTACAAAGACTTCAAAGTTACAAAAAATAGAGAAAATTAAATTTATATATTTCTATAGAATAATTTTGATTTAAGGACGTGATATGAATACTTCTCATACTTCTTATACTAAAGATTTTATGAAAACATTCAACATCTTATATACATGAAAAATTTATGATCAGTTTTTACGAATAAAGAGAATTATGATTCGATTTATAAAAGGTGAAAAAATACCGCCAAAAATCAATTGCGATTAGCTTTCATTAAAGAAAGACGCAAAAATTTATTTGCGAACAAAAGACCGCAATCTGTGATCAGCCTCCAAAAAAGAAAGAGAGCCGCAGAAAATTTTACACAGGCAAACCTTTGTGGCGTACAACCTAGTTCGCGAAGAAACATTTCGTAAGAGGCAAAGTCCTAAAGTGCGTCATTTAAGGGGGTACCTATAACCATGGCTAATGGTAACCGTAACACCACCAAGGGCCCTTAGTACATGGCACACTTTACGGGGTATAACCCAATAACGGGGTACCTATCCGGGTTAGACACCTTGGATTCTCACCTAATCTTGCGACATTACGCAATATTATGCGGTGTAACATGATTTAGGTTGGGCGACTAAGGCATACTGTCTTTCCCAAGAAGTGCAGAAAACGATCAAGGTGCCGAGGTACACGGTTGAGTCAAGAGTGTCGAGTGGGCTTGAAGCACATCTGCCATTTTTGACAAGTCTTGGAAAATGATGCACTTGGCCCAAAGATACCCCATAGGGTGCAACCTCGTAACTATAAGCCCTATAGGCAAAAAGGATAAGAGGTTGCGATCAAAAGCTGGTTGTTTGCAGAACCGGATGGGAAGAGCTAACCTTGTATGGTCGATGTACGCTTCCTTGAAGGGGCAACCAAGGGGAAGATAAAGGGCAGCACCCTCTATTAGGGAGCTGATACGTGCTATAAGACGCAAATGTCACGAGGCTTTTTTTTCGCAAGAACATAAAGGCTTGTCATATTACATAATAAAGAAGTTAAGATGAGATAAATGGGTCACTACATGAAAGTGTAGAGACGTCCTGCGATTTCATCGCAAGACGACAATGTCATGGGGCTTTATGTTCTCAAGAATATTTAGGCCTGTCATATTGTCGTAACACTTCCTGAAGAGGCTAAAATACTATACAAAAAAGTTAAGGCAAGATCAATGGGTTTTTGCATGAAAGTGTAAGAACGTCCTGCGATTTTGTCGTTACAAAAGATGGCAAAATAAGACCTTTAACTAGGAAGGCAAAATAAGACCACAACAGAGTACGCAAATAAATTTGCGAAAATGATTATATGTAAGCAAACAAGCTTACGAACATATATACTAAAATGGAATTGAAATTATGCATCTTTAATATTTTAAGTTATATTATATCATGCGAGACTAATAGTGCAGGAATGGACGCAACTCAAAGTTACATCAATTTTACTGCGGCAAAATGAGCTAAGTAATAGAAACTTGAAATATACATTGCAATAGATAAGTATTCGCATTATACAAGCATCATAATCGCATTATACAAGCATCATACTCGCATCATTCAAGCATCATATTCGCATCATAAAAGAATTGCATAAGCATTTCATGGCATAAGCATCGCATACACATTTCATAACATAATCATTACATAAATATTATATTCGCACAAGTATTTTACAAAATTTTACAGGAAAATACCGCGAAACTTCGCAGAAACATACATAATTCGCAGGATTATTCATAATTCGCAACACTACATTCGCAACACTATATTCGCAACACTATTCGCAGCATTATTCAGAAGTTCAAAAATTCGCAGAAAAACTCATAAATTCGCAGAAATATTCAGAAGTTAGCAGGGTTATCACTTGAGGCAGAGGCAAGATAAGAATAGATACGCAATTTAATCATTCAAAATTTTCTCAAGAATTCTCCTTCATAGATAAAGAACAGAGGCAACTATGGATACCCAAGAAAGTATTTTATGTTCTTTATCTTCTCAGCAAGAATCCTCACCAAAAATGGAGTAATAATTTCACATGAATAGAGGAAATATTTATCACTCTCATCAAGGATATTTCATACTTCTTATAAATTTCAAGGATTAAATACTTTTTATACTTCTTAAGGATACTTCATATTTCTTATATATTTCGAGGATTGAGTACTTATTATACCTCTTCAAGGATATTTTATATTTCTTATACTTCATACTTCTTCAAGATATTTCGCACACTTCATACTTCGCAAGATGATACTTCTAATTACTTCTTAAAGCTTCAGAACTTCGCAAAAGAATAGAGGCAAGTATATACTTTTTGAGTTTGATATTCTTTCGCTCGTTCCTTCATCAACAAAGATCAAAGTCTACTACAATGGATTTTTTCTTAAAGATCGCTCTTCAAGCAATATTCAAGAAAAAAGAGGCATGATGTAGGAGCGGAATATCACAACAAATGATAACTTACGAAATTGTGGAGAAAAAATACATCTTGCGAGCAAAGGAAATCACGAGGAAAGCAAAAGAAGTTCGCAAAGTGAAGTTGCGAAGGTTCGCAGGGTAATTCTCAAGTTCGAAGTTGAGAGACAGTTTAATTGTAAACATTTTGTAAAATCATATAAATAGCCATTTAGGAATGAGAAGAAGGAGAGGTCTTTTTGAGAGAGAGAGGATAATTTTAGGAGAGATTTATTTTCTTTATCATCTTCTTCCCCAAAAAACTAGAGCTCCAAATATTCATTAATGGAGTCTCAATTGTAAAATCATGTAATAACATACAATCACTAGTGAAGCACCGTGGATGTAGATCACATTGATCGAATCACGTAAAAATCTTTGTGTCTCCTTTTTATAATTTTAGTACTTTAATTCTTAGTTTCATATCAAATTAATTAGATTTAGGAATCATTTCAATGGATTCTTATGAGGGTGTAGTTGTGAGATAATTCGCAATTACATGTTTGATAACGGTGGCTGGTATCGGACTACCCTGGCATTGAATTACCGTTTGTTTGATAACGGCGCATTTTTTCAGGCCTTAATTAGCACCCCACCTACGGGTGGCAACCCGGAAGACCGTTTGTTTGATAACGGTGGCTGGTATCGGACTACTCTGGCAAGAGACCTTATGTCTTCACAGTAAAGACGATGGAAATCAATTGTCGGTTTAAATGACCCTTCGGAAATTTGGTTGCTTTAGTGGCGTATCGGGAAGTCGAAGCTTGCCAAGCGGGTCGTACCCGACCCGTTGGAAGCGAAAATTTTCTGGTCTGTCACAGTTGGTATCAGAGCAGTTCCGGTTAAAACAGGACTATGCGTTTGGAACTCACCAATCTTGTACTCGCGTAGTGAGTACATGTAACTTTCTTTTTTTACTTCTTGTTTTATTTTGAACTTCGGGACGAAGTTCTTTTTAAGGGGTTAATGGTGTAACAACACAAACTTTTCTATGGTTTCACTTAACTCAATACTGGCTTAGAAGTTAACTATTGCATTTGAAAGTACCTAAAATTCTAAAATTGGGTGTTATTATCAATTTGGTAGCCTAACTTCCCATCTATAAGAAATTGCATAACATTAGTTAGCTTTGAACCAACAATTGGGTGCAAAAATCGCTCCACATGCATCCCTCCACATCAAGGTACACGTGTTACAACATATTAGGAGTCTAGTGGGTTATTTGAGACCTAGTGTATATAAGAACAAAAAGGGGATTACTTTTTATGTTTGGGGGGTTTCTCTTTCTTCTCCAGGGAACAAAATTCTCTAACTCTCTTCATGTTCTCACTCACTTTCAATTTTAAGAACCCTAGATAATTGCATAATAAAATTAAGCTATGAAATTCTTTAAAGCCGTGTTGACGTTGTTAAACTATGGGAAAAATCAACACAAGGGACACTTTCTCTTCCCCTCCATGTGTACTAATTTTCTAAGGATATACAACTCTAGGGTTTTGTGAATCATGAAGGTTTCTCCAAGGAAGTAATACAAGTTTGGAGTTGGAATTATCTTGATGAGGTAGGGGATCTTTCTTACTAGATCAAGTTTCAAAAAATGTTGTTTCCCAAATTCAAATGAGCTTGATTTGATGAAAGTTGTTTTCCAATGATTTCATCACTTTAAATCATGACATGGGTAGTTAGAAATAACTTTCAATGTTGTGTGTTGCTAGTTTGTTTTGAGATTTTTGGAAATTAGGGTTTGTGATTTAAAATTTGAGGCTTTTGATTTAGCTCATGATGTTTTTGTAAATTGATCGGTTGGGTAGCTTCCAATCATCATCAAATACTCGAATTTTGAATTGATTGTAGAAGATGTGGAATTTCAAATGACAATTTGTATTTGAATATTTTATGCACAATCTTGTCAACCCTAGTATGTATATGTTTGTTATACTGATAATATAAGATCCAATGGTTGGATTGTCGTGAAAGTTGGATAGGTAATAATTCATTACATCCCAGAAGTACCATAAAAATTTCAGGAGAATCGGGTCAAGTTCACTAGTTCTAAGATTGAATAAAGTATGGCTGCAGTGTGCAGAATTCAGATCCTGGACAGTCAAGTGTTCATGATATTTCTCATTATCCGTTTATCGGATGAACCTGAAATTTTAGGATGATGTTCATATGTATCCAGGTAACCTATTATATAAAATTCATGAATTTATGATCATTTTAGGTGCCCCAAAGTATGGGAAAATCGGGACTGAATTATGTGTATTGTCTATGAAAGCAATCAGATTGTAAAGCATGTATCTCTTTAATAAACCGTTAGAACTTTCTAAATTTTATATATGTTGTTCTAAGATAAGTGGTAACGCTATATTTTAAATTTCAAAGGAATCAGGTATTGCTTACTATTGCAAACATTGGATAAACTGGGACTGTATTTGTAAGGTAGTCAAAGTATTGTTTATGTTCAATATAACGGTCAATGGTAGATAGCGAGCATATGGACTTGTTTGAATGTTCAAGGAGGTTAAAGCACTATAATTCATACTTGTAGGTCATATAAGAGCTGTGTAATTTGTGTAACATGGTTTGGTTATTAGTAATGAACATGGGGTTGATGATTTTATCTCTTGAGTATGTATATCATTGTAATTTCTGAAAAGGTCTTGTGGGGTTATCACTTTCAAATGTCCTAAATTTTGGGCAAGGCTATACTGGGTGTTTATAAATTATATCTTGACCTTAACTTTCTCATTGTCATAAGGTCAGACTTTCTATCGTGGTCTTGAGAAGGCTAACTAACTCTTAGCATAGAAAAGAATAGATGATTAGATTATATGCCTACTTATTTCATAATATCAGCTTGTTGGATTATAATTGACTACTCTTGGATAATGATAATTGATCAGTTAGAGTTTTAAATTTGGGGCTTTTTCCCGAATTTTCTTATATTGTAATGATGCTGTATTGTTCAAGGACGTAGTGTAGAATTCGTGGACTACATCTGTGATGGTAAATATCTCTTAAACTTACGGAATTCTATGAATGGAACTATATACATCTTTATGATAAGCTATATCATTTTCTTGCCACTTTTCTGTTATTAGAGAAATTATGTTTATATAGGTGAGTTTGAATTCTGTTCCTATATGGGTATACTAAGTCTTGTATGATATGTCAGATTCGGCTAGACAAGAATTGTTTTTAAAACAATTTTATGTTATAAATGTCAGTACAATGTAAGTGTTGTTGAGATCTTGGTTTATGCCTAAACCTATTGGACTCTATTAAGTTAGTTGAAAACCCATTGTACCAGATCTGATGTAGAGTCCGGTGTGATGTTGAATATTGATTATTCTGTCAGTTTATGTACAAATGGAATGGGTTGGATAGAATTCTTGTGGCTGGTTTTAAGTGATGAATGGCTTGGACTTTGATTGTTTTGCTTCCCAAAGTGATAAGGAAACTTGGGTTCTTTTAGGAAGAAAATATGCAGGTGTACAAGTTATGAGAGAAACTTAATACGACAAGACAAAATGCATTTATCAATTTTGTGTGTATGAGTTTTATGGCGGATCTATATTAATACTAATTACTGCAGATGTTTCCCTTTTGTGTTTCATTGTACAATCATATATACTTTGGTTAATTAATCGTTTGGGGGATATGTACGGCTTATGTTAGACCTACAATACAGGAGTACTGTTGATCTCGACTGGAAGGTACAAGCACAGACATGATGATAGTTGTTAAGGTGATTATTGATGATGATATGTGTTAGGGATAGTTGTTTCTATGCAACTCATACTATCCATACCATCTAAGTTACTGCTACGATATAGATAGTTAAGGCCACGATGAGCAGTTCATACTATCTATGTAAGAGTTGATTGCTACCTTAAACCAGTAGTTCATATCAACTGATGAGAGATAATTGCTACTAATAAGAGTAGTTCATATTATCTATATGACGAACTACGGTCGTGCTTGATCCCTTCGAGCAACGGAGAGGGTACGTAGGCAGCCGTTATGCGGTTCAGCACAACTATGCAAGGTTGTTCATATCAGCTGAAGTGTTGGTTGCTGCTTGGCAGTTCATACTATCCACTCGGAGATGATTGCAACCTTGGCAATATATATCACGTTGGTAGAGATAGTTGCAGCACTGGTTGTTCATACTAATTACTGAAGAGATGATAGTTGTCTATATGAGATAGTTCATACTCTTTGATAACTATGCAATCCGTAAGACAATAGATGGTTATTACTGTTCGAAGTAATTCATATCATCTGTCTAGCCTTTTGAGTTAACAATGGTTATTATCATGAGACGTAACCTACATGATATGAGAGGGATGGTTGCTGCATATGATACATGTTCATACCATCGACCTTTAGATGATTGCTAGCTCTTTGAAAAGTTCATATCATCTGAGAAAGATAGTAGGTTGATCTTGAAAGAGTACTGTGAATTGCCAGGCTAGAAATGGCACCCCACTTACGGGTGGCAACCCGGAAGACTGTTTGTTTGATAACGGTGGCTGGTATCGGTCTACCCTGGCATTGAATTACCGTTTGTTTGATAACGGCGCGTTCTGTCAGGCCTTAATTGGCACCCCAACTACGAGTGGCAACCCGGAAGACCGTTTGTTTTATAACGGTGGCTAGTATCAGACTACTCTGGCAAGAGACCTTGTGTCTTCACAGTAAATATGATGGAAATCAATTGTCGGTTTAAATGACCCTTCGGAAATTTGGTTGCTTTAGTGGCATATCGGGAAGTCGAAGCTTTCCAAGCGGGTCGTACCCGACCCATTGGAAGCAAAAATTTTCTGGTCCGTCACATAACGATTGAGGTCTCCCGTGTCGACTAGCTTTTGGATCATTATTTTAAGATTCTTGCACTTCTCTGTGTGATGACCTTGAAACAGTAATATTCAGAATAATTTTCTAGATTGTTCCGTACGCGGTGGTTGTTTCCCCTTGGACCATGGCCATTCTAGGTTCTCCCGGTTCTTGATCTCTCTTAAGATACGAGCAAAGCTGGTGTTCAGCTTCATGTACACTTGATATTCGAATTTTGGATTATCCTTAGGGCGATCATCCCGTCGCATTCTCTTATCATCATGAACCCGTTCGGTTGTTCGGGTATCCTTATATTTGCTGGCCTGTTCCTCCGTATTGGTACGACGGGACTTGTGTACGTGGGATCTAGGATTTTCTCGCTGGATTTCCTCTAGCCTGGCATGCTTTTCAATAATCACTCGTAGATCTCCTTCGGTGGTGGGTAATCTCCCGTGGATGTCAACAAATAAATGGCTCATCCTGTCTAGGCCCCACTTGTAACAGTTGATACTGATGGCTGGATCAATATTTCCTATGGACTGACAGATTTTGTGCCACCTATCCGTATACTCTCAGATGGTTTCTTTGTATGCAACCGCCAGTGAGAAGAGTTTGTCCATCCCTGTATTGACGGTTTTGTTGTACATGTAAGTTCTCAAGAACTTCTCGGAGAGCTGGTTGAAAGAGTCAATGGTATTGGGTGGTAAGTTATCGAACCCGGATAACGCCGATCCCTTTAGGCTGGAGGGAAGTACCTGCAAATAACAACATCGTTTTGATCCCAGCGGGACAAGGTTCGGTTGTAATACCGAAGGTGAGATGAGGGGTCGCCAGATCCGTCGTAACACTCAAAGAATGGGATATGAAACTTTTGAGGAATGAGCGTTCCAGATAGTCGAGGTGTTAAAGGAGTAGTAGAGGCGTCTCTCATAAATTCTTCTAGTCTTCCTCCACCTTGTCTTATTTTTAGTAGTTGAATCTCTGCCATCATTTCTGCCCGTAGATTTTCCATGGCAAGATGATGTCTATCCTCTACTGTTGATTGTCCGGATCTCTTCTCTTCGTCATCTAAATAGTCCGAGTCGTCGGGAATAGAATCCATGTTTGACATTAGGTCTCCCCTTGCCATTCTTCGCAGCAAAGGTTCGGGGTTATGCTTATTTGCCAATACCATTCTTCGATCATGATTCGGAGGAGGGGCCTTGGAGTTGGCCTCATTTCGACGATTTTCTGCTCCCGCACTCCTCGCTATCATATCCCTCAATTGTTGGTTTTCTTGTGCAAGTAAAGCCATAGCATCAGCGTATATCTTTTGGTTCCTTTTTACTTCTTCAAGCTCCAACGCGAGCTGAGCGGAGGGATTTGACCCTTGGTTTGTAGTTCCTATGTGCAAATGTCCTTCGACAGCTACAATGTGATATTCGTCAACGATTTGTATTAGAGGTGCCAATGGGTCTATCTGATGGTTCTGTATCCTTAGCGCCCGAACATTCGTGTGATCCACTGTAGAGGGATGTTGAACGGCCATCAATGGTTGGTTAAGTTCATCCGTGGGTGGCATTCCTAAGTTGGGCTATTGCATCGTGGATTCTGCCATGCCTTCTCATTGTTCGTTGACTCGTGCTCCTGCCATTATTCTGAGAGCGTCTGCTTTTGTTGCGGCCTCTTTTAATGTTGCCGCTGGTATGGAGCTGGCTTCTAGGAGTGCCGTGCTTTTTGAACCGTATGGATTCTGAACTGGTGTATTCGTCTTCTCTCTTTTCTGTTTGCTGCGCCTCATGACAGGGGTTGTCCTGGGGGCTTCCTTTAATGATGCTTTGGTCTTTCCGATGTCCTTAACTTTGTCCATCTTTAATTCAGTCTGCGGGAATAAAACATTACCAAAGAAGTATAACCCGTGTGTGTTTTGTTAGCACCTTTATCATGAATAAAC
Organism: Papaver bracteatum; assembly: GCA_023529315.1. Lineage (NCBI taxonomy): Eukaryota > Viridiplantae > Streptophyta > Magnoliopsida > Ranunculales > Papaveraceae > Papaver > Papaver bracteatum. The sequence goes on along the minus strand of JAJJWX010000941.1, from coordinate 465,050 downwards.
TCCATAATGGATTCCTCATAAGATTTTCCGAAGGAAGGAAAGGACAAAGATCCCAACATTGCTCAGATATATATCTACTAGGAAACATGTTTTTCTCAAAGATTTTCATGAGAAAAAATGGAAAAACGAAAATTCCAACATTACTCAAACATAGATCGACCAGGAAATACGTTTTTCTCAAAGGTTTTCAAGGAAAAATGGAAAAACTAAGATTCCAACATTACTCAGACATAGATCTACTAGGAAATACGTTTTTCTCGAAGGTTTTCAAGGAAAAATGGAAAAACGAAGATTCCAACATTATTCAGACATAGATCTACCAGGAAATACATTTTTCTCAAAGGTTTTCAAGGGAAAATGGAAAAACAAAGATTCCAACATTACTCATACATAGATCTAACTTTCGATACTATGTATATATCAGGAACATGCAAATTCACAGGAGAAGATAAATCTTTTACCGGGACTACGAGTCCCTGTTTCTAGCACCAGATTGTGGAAACAAAAATAACGATGGTACCTTTGTATATACAAACAAGGTTCACAGCTAGGTCAAATAAAGGTTTGATCTCGAAAAAGAAGATAAACAACAGATAACAAACATTTGAGATACTCTAAGCCCTCGGGCTCATCATCGTTTCTCGGCGATGGGGGGTCAGCGTCGATGGAGACGCTGACTACAAATCCACTCCTTTAAACTTTAAGTGCATAATGTAAATAAGACAATGATTTATGTGGTTCAGCACTAAGGCCTATGTCCACGGGGGTTTGATCTTTACTATTTGTATTTAGAACATTACAAAGCATAGTCAAATGACTCTAGTAATAGGGTTGCGAAGCTAAAAAGACAAAGAACATAACTTACTCTCACAACTTTCCTTTCTTTCTCTCTCTCTCCATTTTATACTAAAATTCGTTGACCCCCTCTCTCCAAGAGGATTGTGGTATTTATAGATGGATTACGAGGGTCCCACACTTCTGATTTTCTTATCCTTATCTTCTCGGGTTTTACGCCAATCTCGAAGATATTTCATTCTAGACCGAACCCTTCTAACGGTCATATGTTGTGTCGATGCGCAGCCTTTCTTTGGTTCCGCCAAGCGCTTAACACGTGTATGGCATTTTGTGCTTTTTGCACTGCCCCAGCGCTCGACCTCTTACTTAGTCCAGAGAGAACTTGACACGTGCATTGTAATAGGTGTGATAAATGCGGGTGGTTGGGTGTGAAGCATGCGTGAGACAGCTGTTTCTGCAGCTGTCACTTCCTCGTCAGTTGCTCTTCATCTCCACCGTCCAATTTGAATCTGCCTCGGGATAGAGTAAAGTAATTTCTAGATCTTTTACAGTGCTTCTCGGATGATCAATCATCAGGTAGTCCTTGACCGGGCGTCGTCGGATCTTGCTGATGATGGGCACGTGGCGGAAGGTGATGAAGTTCTGCTTGTGATGAGGGACACATATATTTGTAGATATTTGTGCACCTACAGCAAGCTAGCAAAAGGACTTGACCAGAATAACCTATGAAGATAAACCCACGAAGTGTTAAACAGTAATGAAGAAAAGGAAGGGAAGGATAAACGAATACACTAAATCCCGCGAAGTTTGATATCCCACGAAGTATCAATTTGCTGAGTAGATAACCGGGTATATGCGAAGTAACATCTACAAATATAGCCTATGCAAAGTCTTGGTTCTAGGCGAAGTGAAAGCAACAATGTCATTGGCAGATTCAGTATCGCATAAATTGGAAAACCATCATCGAGTAATGGAAAAAGGAAGATTCACGGAGCAAAATAACTCAAAAACTTTCGGTAGAGGAGAAAGATGCGAAAATTAAATACATAATTCACGAAGAAATCAATGTCAGCGTTATTTGTGATCATCCACGAAGAGATCCATAGTCTAGAGAAAATAAAGAATCTACAAGCGAAGAAAAAAAACCTAACACGCTTTGTCATCAGATCCAGCGAAGTATCAACGAACATCCAGTATGAAGCGAAGTTCAGCTAACTGAAGCAGATTATTTTGTTAATCAACCAGTACAAAAGCTACAAGCAACGAAACCAAAATGGAAGTGTTTTTATCTTAAATTTCTACAATTATTACAAGGATATTAATTATGAAATTAGTGAGAATATATTATCATAGTATAAATACTTACAAGGAAGAATGAATGGAACACCATGAAGCAGTAGTGATTATCTTGACTCAATATAACATGAATAATCGAACAACATCATGTAAATTTAATTTTTCTACAAGTGTACTTTTAGTTTTGTTGAATACCAATGACTGAAACTCACAGGAGAAAGTGCAATCATCGTAGCTGTAACTACGGAAAATCCATAGCTACACCCACTTACTAATTTGAATGAAACAAAGAGTAAATCGCACAACGAAGTGAAATCAAAACTTTAATTTTTATTATTAGTTAAGTAATAGGAGGATACCAACCACTCAAGAACACTCACAAGAACCCTAAGTTGTCTCTCTTAACAATCACTCTCACACCTTACAAAAATGTTCCAACCCTTTACTCCATGGGCTAAGTCCTCTATTTATATGAGAAAATACTTAATGGGTTACAACTCATTTTACTTCGTTGGGAGTCACATAATTCACATGACTCTGCTTTTTTACTTCGCTAGATCCATTTTCAATAAAGTGTTAGCTTACTTTTCTCCTTATTAATCGGTTGTTGTCGGGGACAACTGTCATATTTCTAGCGTAACAATCCATACTTCGCTTCCTCCACTTCGTATACTTTATATTTTCTTGCGTAACAATCAACACTTCGAGTCTTCTCTTCGCGAGGTATCTTCCTGTGCAAGTCGCCGAAACTTCGTAAACTGATACTTCACTAACTTCAGAACTGACTTTGCAGATCTCATATTCATTAAAGTAGCATGTCACTTGATTTGACTCTTCACTGACAATTCCATGGGAATTAGTAAATAATATCTTGTCTGGAGATTTACTTCGAGGCCTTGTCTAATCTCGTTCAAACACATGGTGAGTAGGTTTTATGTACCTACATTTTGCATTTTCCCATTCCATCCGCGGGGATCAAGAATAGAAAGAGAACTCTGCCTTAAATGTATAACCGCCACATACCCGGATTTCTCTCCATCTTGTCTCCCACGACTTTAGTACCCGTCAGTAATCGGTTCTTCTTCCTGCTTAACTGCTTCTTCCAGTCGTGCCTTGGTTTGTTATAAATAATACGACTTCTCTTTCTTTCTTTTATTTTATGAACCTCAGCTTCTTCTTCTCCGGCGTCGGTGCTCTGTAAAAGTTTCTCGTGCTTCCATTTTCCATCTTTCTCACCAATTCCTTAAGTTTTATCACCTCTCGACTCTTTAAAGTAATGGCTCCCAAGAAATTTCCTTCTCCTACTACATCAAAAACCCATGAAGATTTTCATGCTGATTTCAAGAAGAAGGGTTTATCTTTAACTCCGGCGGTATATTCTTCCGTTTCTCCTCCGATTACGGCAAATAAGTTCATGTAGGTAACTACAGATGGATTCAGGAAAAAACATGGAATTCTACCTGAATGATTACTACATTGGGTCAATTACGTGCCGATCTCGTCTTCCCCTTATACGATGCCAAGAACCCTTTGTTTTTCAAAATTCTGGTTAGGCTCAACAGAGGTGTCTACCAATGGAGTGGAAATTCAATTCGCATTACCAACGAGTTTGTGAGATGCTCCAACGGTGGTGAATCTCAAATTTCGCTGGTAGCGAAGGAATTTGACTCTTTTGACTACTATATCACCACTTTCTTGGAGAATTATGTTGACAAGACTCAATCTCAGAGGAAATACCAAGAATGGGGTATTTCTCTTACCTGTAAGCCTATGGAGGATCCATCCAAGGTCCCTTTACTTGATGTTGAGCCTGTTAGCACTTCGAAGGGTGCTCCAAAGGGCCCTTCTCTTCGCCTGACTAATGATGAAGACTGGATGATGTTTTCAGTGGTGGTTGAAGGCCCTCTAGTCTGGGGCTTCGACAAAAAGGGGAAAGCTCGAACTGGTCCTCTCTCCGAGCATATTCATCTCGTTGCTTATGAACCTGGTAGACTTCGTTAGTCAGAAATGCCCACAAAGGTAAGTTCGTTATACCCCTGGTCTATCTTATTTTTATGTTCAGCCTTTTAAAGTTCTTCACCTCTACAGTAGCCACTTCCTCCTCCGGGTTTAATCAAGTATTGATCGACCCAACTCAATAATGGTTCTGCTGAATCTCCTAGTTGTGATCAGGTATTTACTCTTTATCTTGCTTCAGATACTTTTTTTATTCTCTTTTAAAAACTTCGGTAGCTAATCACCGTATCTCGTAGGAGGATGATCTCGTGGATCCTTAATCCACTGTTCCTCTACAAGTTTTAAGGAAGCGTGATCATCAAGAGGGTGCTGCTACCAAGGTATTTCGTCATTCTTTATATTTCGAGTCCATATATCTTGCCTTATTGACTTCGTGCTTACATACCCATTTGTATTAACTTCATATTTTCTAGGATTCTTCTCCTCAGTCTCCTTCTGCCAATGACCCCCTAAGCGAATTCTTAGGAGGATGATCTCGTGGATCCTTAAGCCACTGTTCCTCTACGAGTTTTAAGGAAGCGTGATCGTCAAGAGGGTGCTGCTACCAAGGTATTTCTCCATTCTTTCTATTTCTAGTCCATGTATCTCGCCTTATTGACTTTGTGCTTACATACCTGTTTGTATTAACTTTATATTTTATAGGGGTTTGGACATGGATGCCTTAATCCACGTTCCTTCTTTCAGGAAGTCTTTAGAATCATATGCTCCCCCTCCACCCAAGGGTAAACCTACCAAGGTTCCGGAAAAAGCCACTTCTTCTCATGCTCATAAGCCCACTATACTAACTACTGTTATTACTGTGGGTGATTCCCCTATCAAGTCGTCTGTCAATCTTGCTGGCGGGTCTCAAGAGAAGGCAAGAAAGGTCTTTGAAGTGGAAGATCCAGCTTATATGCCGGACATGGATCTTCTGAGGAATATGATAGGTGTCTAAAACACCTTGATATTTATCTATTGTTTATGATTTCTTTGCTAAGTTTTCTTGTAAATTATGTATTTTTTGTTTCATTTTGAGTTTTAGGTACTTTGGAGAAAAAGAAGAAGAAACGTCGCTTAAATGGGGCTAAAGTGTCATTTCATGTGCAACTGCTATTGGAAGCGACTTATTTATCATTATTTACTTCTTTTCTATCTGAAAGGTATGTCTGCTTTAGTGATGCGAGTTATGTCTGAAAAGCATGACAGCCTTAGTGATGTGTTGAAGAAAACAAGTGAATATGAGAGGTAAGAGGTGGATGCTCGAGAAACTACTAAAAGCACCCAGAAAAGTGTTAAAGGCACCCCCAGAAATGTCCCAGAAGAGTCGATAAAGTCACCCAAGAGTTTTTCACTATATACATCCCAAACGTTATCTTTGTACCCCATAAAGTGCTATTCGCACCCCAGGAATTGCTAAATATACCCCTGATTGCTATCGGCACCCCAACTGTTGGATAAGGGGCACATCATCTTCAACATTTTGAATTCAACGTTTTGGCGGGAAAACTAGTTTCAGTCAGTGGCAGATTAGGGTTTGAATTTCGAAGGAGTTAGAAAGAGACTAAAGTACTGAAACTCATTGGGTATCTTCCATTGAGATTAAAAGAGATGGTAATGGTCACTGAATCGACCAAAATTGGCTATAATTCGAGATTGGACCAAAACAGTAATATGCAGAAGTAAGGTTCGATAATTGAAGCTGTTCAAGAGAGATCCAATGGCTCAAATCGTTTGTTCTGGCTTATATCAACTAAACAGGGATGCTATGGTGGTGTTATTCGATCTAGTTGGGCTGGATAATCCATTTGAAGCTAATCAGGGAAGTTACTATTATCGGTTTCATCTCTGTAAAGTTCTGTATAGATTCTGGGAAGGGTTTGATGCAATTTAATCACTAGAATTGATTGGTTTGATCATGTTTGGCTTAAACAGGGATGGTATATGACTTAGAATCAAGAAGATAGGGAAGTTGACGTGGATTGGAGTAAACAGGGGAAGAAAATTATTCTCGGCTTTTGTTTATGGAATTTTCGAGTTATCTGTAGAAGATTTATCCTCGTAGGATTAGTATATATCGAGTTTGGTAAGTGTTGAGCACTTAAAGACGCGTAGGAGAATACAAATAAATAAATAAATCAATCCCGAAGGATTATTTCCCGGGAAGAAAAGAAAAGAATAAAAGAAGATAACTTGGGAGATAATTTAGCTTGCAGTGTATAAAAGGGTTATACGAGTTCCAAAAGAGGTCAGACGGAGACCTTGGGAAAGAATAGATAGCTTAGAATCGAGAAATCACGAGTTTCAGAAAGCTACCTGCTGCTGCAAAACTGAAGAACACAAAGAACATTATACTGCCATACACGGTCGCATAGAACTATCGTTCTTCAACGACAAAAGGCATATATCGTACTCAGTTCTGTTGCAGAAGACGTTTAGCAATTGAAGTGGCTGAGCAGTTTTCCTTGCTGAATACCTTTAGCGACTTAAAATCGTTGTAAGCAGAATTTCATTACTTTTAATACAATGATTAATCAATTCTTCTTCAATTTTGGTTCTATGAGTAGCTAAATCTATTCTCTAGGGTTTTGGAAGAAGATATTTTCAATGAGTGAATTTTAGTAATTATTTTCTTTGACTTATTACTCCAATATTGTGTTTTTAATTTGTCTAAATTTTTTCTCTTCTTTATATGCTTCGTAAAAATTGTTTTAGGTAGTTTCTACCGTTCTTTTATAAGCGAAGGAAAATTAGGCCTTAGAATAGCGACGAAAGTCATAAAAAAAAGTACTTGTAACGTTTTATCTTCCAAAGCATGAGATTGGGTTCGAAACTGTTTTGAGTAAAATATGAGTATCTGTCAAAGAAATTGTTATTGAGTTTACAAATTTTGGAAGTAGTAAATCCAAAACCCTAGAATTTTCTCTCATTGGTAAACAAAAATCAATTTTAATTAATTTGTCTTAGTATTTTTTTTTTTATTAATCTGAAACCAAATCTTTAAAAGAGTCCGAGCAACGAATCTTTACTTACCACAACTTAAAACTACATCAGTTTTTGGCGCCGCCGACGCGGACTTGACTTGACTTTAGGTTAGGTTTTAGATTTCTTTTATTTTTTTGTAAATATTTTGGTAGTTTAGAATTTATTTTATTTTCTTTGATTTTACGTTGGGTATATTTTTAGCTTTTGTGTGCAGGTTTAATTTGACATTTATTGGAGAATAAAACTGGACACCAAAAAGGTAAGTAAAGATATTCCAATTTTATTTTCTTTTTCTTTTTCCTTTTATGTAAATATTGATATTTGATAGATTTTTATTTTATTTGTACATAGTTAATTTAGGATTCTTTTTATTTATTTTTTTGTAAAATTTATTATTCGTACATAGTTATTTATTTTTATCGGTGGTTTAATGGAGTGGAAGCTGCTTGATAAGCTACATGACAGGGGTTCGAATCTCTGTAGTCACTGTTTTGGAACTTCCTTCGAAGCTATGATGCCAATCATAAAATAGGCAGTGCCCTATTTCATAGAATATGAGTAGCAATTCAAAAAGGGGTTGGCGCCCAGCTTGTCGCCAGGCTGCCTTCCACCGACCTGTAAACCTAAACTTAAAATATTTTTAAATGTATTAAATGATAATACATATCAAATTTTTTGTAAATATTTTATTTATTTAAAAAAAAACACATGCACACACCAATTACATAGTCAGACACCGAATTTTAGGAAAACTCATGGTTTAGTACGGTGAACCCTTTGGGCGTTATCATCCAAAACACCACAAACCTTATCCTTGTACCCGTGACCAGTCTTTGACTGTAAGTATATTCTGCTTGAGGTAACCTGAGCCTACCAGTTTTAGTCGACCCTGCATTTGCATGTGCACAAAAATGTCGAGTTGGTATTATAAAGACCAATATTATGATTATTTGACTTAGTATCAAAATGGACAATATCCGTACTATGACCGAAGTGTGGATAGTACTTGGGACCACTACCGACCTTCTGAAGGTTATGGTTCTTACCATGGTGATCCCAATTACTATCCGCACGTCCACCAATCATATGAACGGGCGAACGAGCTATATTATAATGAAAAAAATAAGAATTATCCATCTTTAGAGGATTTAATCAAAAAATTGGCACCAGTTCTTGATGAATATAGAAATCTTTCCATAGAAGATGCACTCAAACAGTATGAATTATCAAGTATTTCTTTACAAGAATCACTTAAGAAGTTGAACAAAACTGTATGTGAATCTGAAATAAGAATGAATAAACTGTGTGAGACTCTCAATAAGCAAGAGGACTAAAATGCACCTAAGGCTATTGCTCATAATGAACTTGAATTCCAAAATAGTGTTTCCAATCTTACCCTTGATAATACATATAATTATTCACCTAATTTAGAGGATCAGGTTAGATCAGAAAACACTGAATGTTTAGAAAAGGTGCAATCATCCTCGTATTGTTATGATGATGAGGATAGTGTCGATGAATAATTTGAAATATATAGTCATAGTGACGAAGAAATTGTTACACGAATTGAGCCATATGATTGTAATGTTATTTCTAGTTCAAATCCTAATAATGTTAATAATTATTCAGCTATTCAATAGAATGAGGATTTGACTAGGGATACCATTATTTTAGATGGTGTAGTATATCATTGTGATTATGAAGCTGATGATGGCTTAGAGGAAAGAGTTTATCCCGAGACTAGTGTTTTATAGTCTAGTGATTTGGAAATTATAGTCTCTTTTGAGGATTATAGAATTGTGGAACCACCTAACTTCAACCTAGAATAAATAAAAGACCATTTTCCTAAATCTAATAATTTATAAATTAAGGAAATTGTGACTAGTTTGTCCAAGGACATTGAGAACTCTAAGTTTGGGGGTGAATATCATTTTCCCCGTGGTTTACCTTTGACTCTTACAAAGGTCCCTAATTTGGGACTTAACATATGTGCCTCTACCATCTTAAGAGACTATCTTCATGCACGTTTTCTTGAACCTAGTTATGTCCAAGAAGAAACTTGGTTGATAGAAATCCATCATCTGGTTGATGTGGTTAATCCGGTCCATGATACCATATTTAATTTTGTTGTCCCACCAAAATTTTATTTACCAAATGTGGGAGTATCTCAATTTCAAATGTGTCTATATATAGTTTTTAGAACTAAACCTAATTATTTTAGGAAATTAGAATTGTCGACACATTTCCTTAAGAATGACCGCCACTTTCATTGTGGTCAACTTTGTGAGTCAAATATGATTGACTTTAAGGATCCAAAATTATTCAGGCTATTATTATGTGCTTCTAAGTTTTTATTTGAGTTTTTCCAGACTCTTCAACCTGATCCCCTGGATCCTACCAATGAGGAAACCTGGCCCATGAAAATATTTTATCCAGACCCTTTCATGGAATCTGATCCCAAACCACAGCTAGATGTAGTTGTATTAAAAAGGAAACTAGATAAGGGTGTGCGTTATTTTTTTCATTTTCTTGGCATTCCTTTTATTTGTGGCACCTTTATTTGGTTTTGATGACACACATAGGTTCTGATTATTGCTATATGATTTTATGTGGTGACTAATTCTAAGACGTCTGGCAGAAAATACTAGACTTAGCGCTTTATGGGAGTCAACCCATACATGGTGATGTTAAGGTCCCTTTGGAGGACCCTGCTGTTGTACATTAATTTTGTTTTTGTTTTTATTTTCTTTCTTTCTTGCTCCCATGGAAGGACTGCTACGCTTCATCCAGGTACTATCTTTCTGACTTACCTCTCTATTCCTCTTGTTACTTATATTTTTTTGGTACTGCACTTTAATTTGGAACATTGAGGACAATGTTAGGTTTAAGTGTGGGGGTAAGGGGAAAATTTTTAGTTAGTTTTTAATAAAATAAAATAAATAAACTCCTAGAGATTTGTGCCAATTTAGGGTGACACTAACCAGTCTAAGTGGATGGAAACATCTTGGTTGTAGGAGTAAAGGAACCCAATAACAGAGTTTATTCATAAAAAGACAGAGTTCAGGTGCTAAAATGGAATCATCACACTATGTTCTGTTTTAATTTTATTTTATTTAAAAAATTATATGTTTCTTTAAGTGATTTGGTGGGGCCCACACATCAAATTGTTACCAATGCTGGATGGAATAGAGTGATTGAGTTACTAAATAATAAATAGACCAGACCAAATGGAATAAATTCGATTCAAAAAACAAAAACAAATTAACACTTGGATAGCAATATGTGTGTGTTTTCCCTGTCTCTGTCGCCTAAACAAGCATGGAACGCAAGATCCATGGGAACTATCATGTAATCTGCTTACAAGAAGCATGCGCTTGGATCCAAAATATCAAATCATGCAGTTAATAATAATAAATAAAAAATGAATGAATGAAAAGTTTATTATTATGCAATAAAATTATCGACCACTGGTTCCCTTGTATATGCCAGTGAGATGATCTAGATTTAGGATTATCGACCGTTGGTTCCCTTGTATATGCCACGCTGTGTTGATATTAGTCCAGATCAGTATCTCAATCCATTAGGATTCATAGGTTCATCTTGGCAGAGGCCTTCAGACAGATATGGCAAACATCATTGACCTTAAACAACATTGTTTTGAACTATCTATCTCTATAATCCATCTTCTTAATCTATTCATTTGTGTGATTCCGATTAATGATGTCCATAGTGCGACTATCTAAGTAGAACTCTGTCAATTATATATATATGAATATGACTCGCATCCGGATACTTTCTTTTGTAACCAATGAAAGTAGGCCAATCAAGGAGACTCTTTAGTGTCATTCCTGAGTTCTTCACAGATAGCTAGAGTTTCGAATAAAAGGTTTTGTAGGTACACCTCTGGTAAACCTTCCCGAGACTATAACTCGGCCACTAGGGCCACCTAGGGGTTTAAAGGCTTGTTATACGTGCTAAGTGTGACCGTATCCTTAACGAGATGGAGTTGTATGTTTTAAAAATTATTTTAGTTTGATTTAATCGAGGACTAGCAAAGTCTAAGTGCGGGGGAATTTGATAGTTGTCTAAAACATCTTGATATTTATCTATTGTTTATGCTTTCTTTGATAAGTTTTCTTGTAAATTATGTATTTTTTGTCATTTTGAGTTTTAGGTACTTTGGAGCAAAAGAAGAAGAAATGTCGCTTAAAAGGGGCTAAAGTGTCATTTCATGTGCAACTGCTATTGGATGCGACTTATTTCTCATTATTTACATCTTTTCTATCTGAAAGGCAGGTCTGCTTTAGTGATGCGAGTTATGTATGAAAAGCATAACAGCCTTAGTGATGTGTTGAAGAAAAAAAGTGAATATGAGAGGTAAGAGGTGGATGCTCGAGAAACTACTAAAAGCACCCAGAAAAGTGTTAAAGGCACCCCCCATAAATGTCCCCAGAAGTCACCCAGGAGTTTTTCACTATATACAGCCCAAAAGTTATCTTTTTACGCCACAAAGTGCTATTCGCACCCTAGGAATTGCTAAATGTACCCCTGATTGCTATCGGCACCCCAACTGTTGGATAAAATCGTTTCCGCCGATTTTGGTAAACCCTAAACAAATATGCTGCACGTGAGCACTTTATAGATTCGAGAGATCAATCTGTACAAGTCCGGCCTAAACCAGGAAATGGCCGTTCCATACTTGCTTTGGTCACAAAGTGGAGGATAAGGGTTGATTTGGGGAGGGAAGCAAAGAAAGGTGTTCAGGCCAGAATAATTCTGGGAGAGTAGTGTCTTGACTTGTATCAGAAAGTGAAAGCTTAGGAAGCTTGCAAGAGATGAAAGCTTTTTGGAGAGCTTGCAAAGTTTCCTTTTCTGAGAGTGTTGTATTTTTCTCCTGACCGAGATTTGTTGTCAGGTGGAAATAGGTAAGACCTATTTATACAAGTCGAGATTGAAACGTACCCTGGCCTCATGAAGGAAGAGAGTAAAGGGTGAAATAATGGGAGGAGGTGGTAACCGCAAGGTGTTTATGAGTGAAAAAGTTTTCACCATTATTTCCTCATTTATTTGACCGTTTTATTCCTATTCACGCTTTCTTAATGTGAGCGTAGTGTACGCTGCAAGCTGTGACCGCCAAACCAAGACCCTGGAAAGCATCCCCCAGTTTTTGTTGATGTCTCGAGTGTTCGTTGCACCTTGAGTGCAAGTGGCGCTGCTAGGGGTGCGTGTGGCATGTGCGTAATTCCTTTGTTGCGGGTTGCACCTCGAGCGCAAGTGGCAGTGCCAGAGCTTCTAGTGGCGTGTGTGGCATATGTGCAATGCCTTGGTGGTAGGTTGCACGGTTTTCAAGTTAGGCTACCAGCGTGGGTTTTGGTATGTGCCAATGGCATGCGTGGCCAACTTGGATCATGGCCTTGTAAGAAAAAACTACCAGCAATGCGTGTTGGCATGTGCCAATGGCATGCGTGGCCATTAGGGCCACGACTTGGTAAGAAAAGCTACCAGCGATGCGTGTTGGCATGTGCCAATGGCATGCTTGGCCATTAGGGCCACGTCTTGGTAAGAAAAGCTACCAGCGATGTGTATTGGTATGTGCCAATGACATGCTTGGACATTAGGGCCACGGCTTGGTAAGAAAAGCTACCATCGATGCGTGTTGGCATGTGCCAATGGCATGCTTGGCCATTAGGGCCACGACTTGGTAAGAAAAGCTACCAGAAATGCGTGTTGGCATGTGCCAATGGCATGCTTGTCCATTAGGGACACATCTTGGTAAGAAAAGCTACCAGCGATGTGTGTTGGCATATGCCAATGGCATGCTTTGCCATTAGGGCCACGGCTTGGTAAGAAAAGCTACCAGCGATGCTTGTTGGCATGTGCCAATGGCATGCGTGACCAATTTGACCTAGGTTTTGCAAACCTAGGTGCGGGCGCTACTTGGGCATGGCGTGGCCAAGGTAAGGGTGTTTGGCTTGGCGTGGCGTGACCAACGTAGCTAGGGCCAAGGCAGAGTGTGTTTGGAATGGCTCGGCTAGCTTGAGATAGGTGTGGATGGAATGATTTTCCATTGGCATGGAGGTGCGGCTAGCATGGTTGGCATGCTTTGGCACGTTTGGTGTGACTAGCATAGCTAGGGCCAAGGCAGAGTGCGTTTTGCATGGCGCGGCTAGCTTGGGCTAGGTGTGTCTGGCATGATTTGCCATTGGCACGGAGGTGCGGCTAGCATGGTTGGCATGCTTCGGCGCGTTTGGTGTGACTAGCATAGCTAGGGTCAAGGCAGAGTGCGTTTGTAATGGCGCGTCTAGCTTGGGCTAGGTGTGGCTGGCATGATTTGCCATTGGCATAGAGGGGAATTAGGGTTTTGTTCGTTGTAACCCTAATTTGAAAAAATACCCCCTATTAATTACTGACTACATGCATTTAATGTCCTAATAAATGTGTCACCGGTGACATTAGGTTATTTGGGGTTTTACAATTTTACCCTTTGTTTAAAAACCACCATCAACAACAGGATACTTGGTGAGAGCGGTTTTATATTCATGCTTCAAGCATTTTGTTATAGATAATAACTTAACTAATACTCAAAACTGTTTTATTTTTCTGATCTGCAGCAATTTCTGAAACGGTTTTGATCTCCATCATTTCGTAAGTGCTTTAGATAAGGATGTCAAAATCATGAAAAAGCTACCAAAGGAACTGGCTACTGCTACCAGAACAGTTAAGCATTTCAAAATCTGGTCGGGTATAGAATACTACCAAGATGAGATAGCTCGCATGTGGGATGATTACCATGTCTGGATGTCATTTTATATAGGTTATTGGAGCAGCAAAATCCGATTCTAGTATAGGTAACAATAACATACCTACGGGTATTCAGAAGCTTCGTTACCGCACTGTAGTTGCAGGATTTCCCACACTACACCCTTGTTAAGATTTTTCTATAATCAACTGTGAATTGAAGATGAAAAACGACACTTTATTATTTTGGTTTCAGAAATGTTTACAGAAATGAGAGAATTCAAGATTACAACTATTCTCTTGTAGTTTCTCTCTCCTCAAGACTTTCTTGACTCTCAAAAATACATCATCCTTTTTTGAACATATTGGGTCTATATTTATAGGGTAGTTACATAGTGGATGACAGCTAAGTTTTCCTCTTATTTCGGATTGATTCTGCGATTCTACCGTGATAGTTACAATGTTAAATCTCGCAAGTTTTTTGATCATCGCAAAACAAACATACTCTTCTCAAGTTTTCTTCAATCGACAATTATTATGTCACTCTTTTGAAGGATTTTGTGACACTCATGAAGTATCGAAGATCTTGCGGTGATGCTCGTTAGGAAGTGTCGTTAATCTCGCGAATAATAGGTGTAACGATATTCTGGTCCTACATCTTGCCTCTTCTCATATATTTTCTGCGAAGAAGAGAAGATCATGAGAATTTTAAAATGTTGCAACTATTTATCTTTTCAGATTTCTCTGTTCTGACACGTTTCTGTACCCTTCGCCAGCTGTTTTCACATATTCTCTCTTCTAATGAATTTATGACACGTCCTCTATAACCGCTGCGATCTGACGGTTCATGTCTTTTCTTAGCATTTATTGCGTTCATCTTCTCGAGAAACCTCTTCTTCTATAAATACTCCTTTCATTCTTTTCTTTTCCTCTTTTTACTTTCTTCTTCTTTCTTTGCGTAACTTCTCTGCAAGTTTACTGTTCTTCCGTAAATTGCGCTTCTGTCATCACTGTGATTTCTTTATTATTTTTCAACCTTTTCTTTCATTCCCATACTCAAAAAATGGTTGTTGCTGGTGCTAAAAACTTGACTGATTTTAATGAGATGCGAGAAAATCTCAAAAGTAAAGGTTTTACCTTGTCTACAATTCCAGGTCAAAGCCCTAAATCTGAACTTTCTATCAAACTATTTTCTGATCATCAATGCTCTCGCCAGAAAATCATAGTATCTCTATGTCAACTTGAAGCTGGTCTTCCCCTTCCTCTCTATGACCCAGAACTCCCATTATTCTATCAAATAATATCTGGCGAGAGGTTCTCACGAGCAATATATCAATTAGGTAGAGATTGTATCAGATTGCTGCTTGAATATGCTTCTCGCGGTGCTGATAAAGGATCTTACTATCCTGAAGCTCCGAAGAATCCTCAATTCAAGGATATTCCCATTGTCTCTGCAGATTATACTGTGGATAATTTCTTCAAAAATTACAAGATAGTTCCTATGAAGAGGGATAGTACTTGCTAGGGTGTCCACTTGAAGAAAGAAAAGATCGCTGATGATGAGGCTCTTATGTTAGACATTGATTGGCATACACCTACCAATAAAGTCCCTCGCCACTCCAGTGATGATAAGTGGTTTATCTTTCCGTTATGTCTTGAAGGTCCTTACATATCTGGTTCTCTCCCATTACCTGCGAATCTCTCAGTGTATGAGCCATAGGTCTTTAACTGGCCTGAAATATCTAAAGAAGTATATCCTCTCAACTTTTTGCATTATTATTATTTTCTGTCTTCTTCTTGTTTTTATATTCTCGCTAACTATTTTGATCTTTCGCAGATTGAAAGAATGAATCTCAGCTATCAAACTTTTAGGAAACCCAGCACTTTCTTAGTTCTTAAATCTTTCACGGATGAAGTAAGAAATATCTCTTCATAAATTTTAACAATATATTGTTGCCCCTATTTCTTATCTTCATCTGTGCTCGCAGGAAATTGAAGAACTAGAGACAATAAAACCCGTGAGAACTAAGGAGAAACATTCAAAGGATAAATCTACTGTTCCTCCCAAAGGAAAGTCTTCTTCCCCTCGCGGTGAAGAATCTGGCGATCAGGATAAATCTGTTGTTCCTCCTAAAGGGAAGCCTTATGCTCCTCATGGGGAAGAATTTGGCGATCCTCCTTTGAAGAAAAGGAAAACCCGACCTTCTTCTTCTTCAACTCCTCAACCCACTCCAGAAAATCCAAGTGTTGATTTTGACAAGGATAATAATAACGAGGATTTTAATGGTAACAACTTCCCTTCTATAAAGAATTCTTCTGATTCTGATTCTTCGATGGATCATTTATCCAAATTTTTTGGCAAGAATATGTTTGGTATCTGTTGATGGTGGATTTCTATTTAAAGGCTAAAATTGTAAAAATCCAATTTTTGTAAGCTGACGTCCTTCAAAGGATAAAGCCTTCAGGTGATGAATATTTCTCTCCATGATAATTCATTGGAGCATGTGCAACCATCCCTGAGAATTATAACCTACCCAGAGCGGAGCATGTAGCAACCATCCCGATTTTATGTAGGTTTGCAGCATTACTGCCTTAATTAAAGCCTTGTGTTCGACATGCAAACACCGTAGGCTACCTGACGGCGGGTTATATTAACCCCGTTGAATGCAGGCAAGACTACCCATGTTAGTCTCACCTGCTGAAAACAAACTCAAAAATAAACCTCATCCGTCCAACTTCGCAGGCATAGATGGAGGGTGTAGATATAGATTCAGGGGGTCCTGAGCATGCTACCATGATCACCTCGGAATCACCTTCATGCATGACTGAACGGTCAAGACCAACTACAGTTGGTCCTTCCAAAACGTGCGCTCAAAGTGAGCATGACGCACGGCTGGAACCTAATTAGGGTTCCTTTTAATCGTGAACGTCCAACTTCGCAGGCATAGTTGGACGGCTTAGATTATACCCTAAAAACAAGTAGTGAAGTGATGGTACACCATTGACATTCCCTCTTTCTACCTACATGACCGAATCCCTCATAGGCAAGCCGTGGTGCAAGAAACGATTGCCCAAACAAGGCTAGGTTAACGCATTATGCAGGTTGAGAAGATCCAAAACGATCACGACCATCTGACTTCGCAGGCATAGTTGGATGGCTTAGATTGCGCCCAGGGTCATAGAGCAAGCATGTACATGCTCACTGTCGGCCCAAGATGTTGCATACATGGTCGGTCTCCCCAAAGGAGGAGCACGTAACCCAAAACCGATCGCCCAAAGTGGCCGGTCCAAAATCCTAATTAGGGTTTGCGGCGCATATGTCACAGAAACATCTCGAGCGTCCATCTTCGCATGCTTGGATGGAAGGAAAAGATGAAGACTTAGAAGGAACCGAGCATGCTAGCATGACCACTGTGGGCCCGACTTCACACCTAGTTGATCGGCCAAGACCGGCAGTGGTAAAATTCCTCGGTACGCATGCCCAAAGTTGGAATGTCACGGCCCCTCCATAAGTTCTAATCTCGACCACCTGTCTTTGCCACCTAAAGTGAGTGGCTTTGATCAAATCTTTGTAAGTCAAGCAGGCATGGTCGTGAACACCATTGTAACACCTCCATGCAGGGCCAATCGGTTCCTCCATATAAACTCCCTAAGCATGCAAACGTTTGGGTTGAAAGAGGCAGCATGCGCGCCTCCCATCCAACGATCGCAAGTAGGGTTGCAAGCCATCTCGTACGTCCGACTTTGCAAGCTTGGACGAATAACTTAGGGTGCGAATCAACCAGAAAACAAGGTATCACCATGATCACCATCCGTCACTCTTCTTCACAGGGTGACCGACCAAAGCGTGGCCTACCCTTACATCCTCCAAACGGTCAGCTGAAGATGGCTGCATGCGATGTCATACCAAGTTCACGATTCACCCTGCAATATTTTATGTGGGTCCCACTATCCACACACTCGAGACATTAATCACGTCACAACTGGGGGATACAAACTGGGGTATTGGTCTGGCGGTTTACAACGTGCAGCATGCAACACGCCATCACAAGATCGTGTCAGGGAAACATGGGCAGTTAGCGATGATAGGAGAAGTGGTCAAGAAACCGTGTGACACTAACACACAACTCCACTTCCTCCATCACTCCACTTCCTCCACTTTCCCACGAGAGACGTGATGAAGGATTATCGACTTGTATAAATAGGTTCTCCTCCCTATTTCCAACAGAACACAGAAAAACCAAGTGTTAATACCATCGTATTCAACACCCATAGCCTGCCTGCAATATTTGCTAGCCTGCTCAACCTTTTGTTAACAAGTCACCAAATATCCTTCACCTTCATACTCTCAACACCTTCTTCGCTTCCCTCCCTAAGATCAACCTCACATCCTTCACCTGTGACCGAAACAAATCTGGAACGGCCGTGTCTTCGGTTTAGGCAAGAATTGTACAGATTATCTCTCGAATCAAAAGTGCTCATCATGCAGCACATTTGTTGAAGGTTTAAATTCACTTCTCATCCACACACACCCAAAATTACCTAAACCTGTAGAAGTAGTTTTCTCCCACAAATAGTATCCTAAATGAGTATGGAGATGAAGCTATTAATGAAATATCCAGTCCCTAGCCAATGTCTGCGATGCTCCATACTAGATGACAGTGATACCCTTCGCGGGGTTTCAAGATCGCTGACTCCAAGTCTTTTAAATTCACTTGGCAGCCTAGTATGTTTTCACTTGTTCATCCTTTTTGTGTATCTATTGATAGTTTTGTCAGACATTGATTTATATAGTTCTATCGCAGGTTGGAAGAGCCGCTTTTTTTGTTTCTTCTGATTTAGACAATAGGCGTATTACTTATGAAAATAAAGCTGCTAATCTTCGTCAAGATAAAGAAAAATTAGAAGCTGAAGTTATTGAACTTCGCAGAAAAAATAAGCAGCTGGAAACTGAAGCTTCAGTTGACAAGCAAAAAATATCTGATCTTGATAAAGCTAATCAACAACTCTATGGTAAGATTTATTTCTTTTCTCTTTTAATTCTTCTCACCCTATCGCAGCTTATTCAAGCAAACATTTTTGCATATATTTATGGTCTTACTGATGAGGCTACACTCTTCCAATCTTTTCCTGACCCTGTAGATGATAATACCCTTCTTGCTTGCCTTAATAATTCTTTAACTAATTTCTCAAATGATAAGATTGAATCCCTCTCCATAGATGAACTTAAATCCAAATTTAATCTCTTAAAAATTGAACACAGATTCAATTTGGGTTTGACCAACAAGTATAAGCGCTTTTATCTTGATTCGAAGAAAGAAGTAGAGAGATTAAGAAAAAGGAATAGTGATCTTATTGACGAGAAAGATCTTGCCGTTAAAAATGGCTCCAAGACCCTAGAAAACTTCCATAAAACTCTTCTTAATGTTCAAATGGAAAGAGATAAGCTTATCCGCGAGAATGAAGATCTTCTTGTGAGGAAAACTCAAGTTCGATCTCGTCTTCTTATTAATAGCGATGATGAGTTTGCTTGGGCTGCGAAGATTCTTGATAACGCCAGAACTAATTTAGGTGTAGATGTTAGTCTTCATGCTGATCAAACGGCTTTAATTCAAGACATGATTTCTGAAAGAGAAGGTTATCACTCTTATGATTTCCCTGAATTATTTCCTAATTGAATCATCCTTATTTGTATTAACTTTGTTATCATTTGCTCGCAGCATCCGAAAAGAACTATCGTAAAAGATTTAATGAGTTAGAATAAGAGAAAAACCAACTCGCTGGAAATCTATCTTCTCGTAATGAAAAATATTCTAGATTGAAGGATAAATTGAAAATCTCATCTTCAAATTTTAGTAATGCCCTTCTCCGTATTCGTAATGACGCTGTCAAGCTAGTCTGCGATGATCATGGTATTGCTCATTCTACATACCCTGATCTTGCAAAGGAAATTCCAGATGATTCCCTAAATTTAGTTATCTCTGATAGCGAGGCTGAGGAGTCTAGCGAAGATGAAGAATTATCTGGCGAGGAAGAGAAGTCTAGTAATGAAGAATAATCTGAAAAAGAAAAGAGCTTTGATGTGGGTGGTGATGGGTCTACTTAGTCTTGTTTCTTCTCTTTTTCTTTGTTGTAAATTTTGTGCATTTATTTTTTGCTTCTCGTAACATCGCTGCGAGATTCTCCAACTTGATGTGTAAACTTCTTTTGCTTTTATCTGTATGAATTAGAAAATAATCCTTTTTCTGCAACATAATCAATCAATTATTATCCTTTAATTATTTGTATAAATGTATCATCTAAGCAATTTTATCATATGATGGATGAATAATAATTTCATCATTCTATGCATTCCCATACTTGCCTCTATTATTCATCTGCAATATGAAAAAACTGAGTAGAGATTAGATATTAGTTGTGAATCAAATTAAATTTGCCTCAATATCGGCGATGTTATCGCTAGCAATAATTGCATAACCTTATGATTTATGCGTAGAATCGCAAATCTCATAAATTCTGCGAGCATTATCACAATAATCTTATGGTCTTATTATGCCTTCCTAATTAAAGGTCTTATTTTGCCACATCTTTTCTTTTTGCGACAAAATCGCAGGACGTCTTTACATTTACATGTATTGACCCATTGATCTTGTCCTGTCAATTTTTTCAACATCTTTGCGACAATATGATAAGTATAAACTCTCTTTCAAGAATTAAACCTTATGACATTGTCGTCTTACGATTAAATCGCAGGATGTCTTTACACTTGTTAAATATTCTTGAGATCAAAAAGCCCCATGACATTGTCGCCTTTAAACACTTATTAGCTCCCTAATGGAGGGTGCCTCCCTTATCTTCCCCCTGGTTTCCCCTTCAATGAGGGCACATCGTCCATACAAGACTAGCTCCTCCCATCCAGATTTACCAACAACCAGATGTTTTCGCAGCCTCTTGTCCTTTATGCCTATATGGCTTATAGTTACAAGACTGCACCCTAAGTGGGGTTTTCTTCAGGCCAAGTGCATCATAGACAAGACTTACCAAGAATGGCCATGGTAGTTTCGTACGCCTCGGGCATCATTGGCTCAATCGTGTACCTCGGCGCCTTGGTCATACTTTGCACTTCTTAGAAGAGGTTCTCAGTCGTCCAATCAGGGTATAACCTTATATAATTGGACATCCAAGATCCCTCTCCTGGATAGGTTTTCTTTAACCCCAACATATGCATAACTCAGGTTCCAGCAGCGGTATAACCTTATCACTGAGTCATGTCAAGAGATAATCCCTTATATGACGCACTATTAGGTCTTACATTTGCCTCTTGCGAAATTGTATTCGCGAACTAAGGTGCACGCCATAAAGGTTCGTCCCATTCTATTAATCTCTGCGAAATTTTATTCGCGTTTCTCACGAGCATTGTAACTCTGATAAAATTTCATTTCTTTGATTTTCTTGTAAAATTTTGCAATTCTTTCAAACAAAGTACTCTTTTTCATTGCATTTTCTTCAAACAAATTCTGCATAAGCTTCTTTAAATTTTATCATTTTACCTTTCTACTTACTATTTTCTGATTCTGCTTTTCTGTTACGTTTTGCTGTTTTTTATTTATCTGCGAGACGCTCGTCATCATCTTCCTTTCGCTGCTCTATTGAATCAATCATTAATCTTTCACATCTCTATCGTTGCTTGATGTTGTACTTCCAATTGCTCTTCTTCTCAGCTCATTCCTCGCAATATTTTATATCAATCTCATAACATTTCTTGCTTTCTCCCCAATCTCCCTTAATAACTCCGACACCATTAGGATGAGGAAACTTAACACACTGGTGGAAAGTATATGCTACACCTAATATCCCATGTATCCAAGGTTGACCAATCAGGGCATTGTACGGTGATTCAATATCGACAACACAGAACAAGATCTTGGAAGTTATCCCTTTCAATGGAATCCGCATTTCAATTTCCCCTTCGGGTATATTGGCAGTACCATTAAAACCATAGATTTTATATGTTGATGGAATTATATCTTCGTCTTTTCCACCCATGGTCTTATAGGTATGATAAAATAGTATGTCAACTGAGCTGCCCGTGTCTATCAGAACTCTATTGATAGCCCAAGATTCTTCATTTTCACCATCATTTCTTCCATCTTCTTCTTCTATTTTCTTTGGATTTTATCTCTAATCTTACTACCAATGAATTATCATGCTGCTCTCCAGGTTCTGGTACTTCTTGTGCAGTGAAAGATATAATTTGTTTCTGACATTCTTCTAACAGCGAGGATCTCGCGATATTCATTATCTCTCTTCCATCTGTGTCTCTCGCGAAGACTCTGCTTAGAACATTATCATGGAAATCCTCTATTATTCTGTGTGAATGTACAATGGAATTACAAAACAAATTCTTTGCTTTATCCCCTACTTCTATTACGAATGACTCTGCTCCTTTTACAATATTTATCCTGCGAATTTCTGGTGCTGGAGGAAATCGCTGAGATTGTGGTTGTCCTACTAAAAAGTGGTTTAGCTTTCCTTGGTCAATCATCCTTAAAATTATTCTCTTTACATTTCTGCAATCATTTACTGTGTGACCATGAAAGTGATGTTAAGGACAAAATTCTTGACTACGATTATTAGGATGTGGTTCTTTTCCCATATTCCATGGAGAGGGTATATTTTCAATCAAAATGATAGCTTCCCAGATTTTTTCTATACTAGCATTTAGAGGAGGCATCTTAATTTCTTCCCATATTATCCTCTGATTTCCTTGGCTTCTGAAATTGTTTTGCCTCTGTCCACCATAAGTTTCTTGCGGCTGATCAAGCCTTTGAATCTTATTATTCCCACCGCGATTATAATAATTCTTCTCCCTTTCATATTCTTCTTGATCTCGACTGCCCATTGCTACCAATTTCTGCTGGTTATCATTCTTCACTTTCTCTTGTTGTGTTTGCGAGCTGCTCGCCACATTGTTAATAATTTTAGGAAATAAACTCCCATTTGCTGCTACTGAATTGGTGTTCGCGATGGGATATGATTCCATCTAATTTTGTTACTCCTCCAAAGCAATGTATTCTTCTTGTAGTTATCGTAGTTCAGTCATAGTGATTGTATTCTTGACTCTGAAAATTTGTATATACAGTAGGTTGGTCGCGAACATTGCATTGATAAAAGACAAAATAAGATATCTCTCGTCGACTCTTCCTGCCATCTCACTGCACATTGTATTCCATCTTATGGTTAAATGTTTTAGACACTCGCCAACCCTCTGTTTTAACCCAAACACATCTTCAATACCTATCCGCGATGAATTGTTTCTTATATATGCTCCCAGAAATATAGCTTGTAAATGATCAAAATAAGTTATAGTATTTTTTGTCAATCCCTCTAACCATTTTAGCACCTCGCCAGTTAAGATAAATGCAAAATATTTACACAATACAACATCATGATTCTCCCATTGCAGCATACACCTAACATAAGCATTAACATGTTGTACAACACAGGTAGTTCCATCAAAAATGCTGGTTAATGCTGGTAAGTTGCACTTTGGAGGTATTCCTCTTAACTGTACTTCTTGAGTGAATGGAGTTCTCGCAGCTTCGTCAATAGCTTCATAAAGTTGCCTTCTACCTCCTTCTTTTTTGTTATTTATTATTCCCCTCATCTCTGTTAATTCTCTTAAAATTTCTCATTCGCCGTTGAATTTGGTTCCATTGGTCTTTTTAATGCAGCTTCCCTTCTCCTGCGTTCATGTACCTCTTGTCTTGCGAGATTTTGTGTGTCTTCACCTACACCCACATTCCTTCTTCTGCGATCTTATGCTTCACATTCTTCTTGTAATCGCAGCTGCACTTCTCTGCGAATTTCTTCATTTCTCATTATTTCTCTTCGTTGTCTTTCTATTCTCCTTTGTATTCTATCATACTCTTCTTGGATATTATTATTATAACGATTTTGTATACGTCTCCTTTCTCGATTTTCATGATTATTCTGTCGTACTGCCTCTTGGAATTCTTGTTCTTCTACCTCTGCCCTTAATCTTTCTCTCTCGCGAGCTAGTCTTGCTTGTTCAGCGTAATGTCTCTCAATTTGTTCCTCAATTATTTTTCGATTTCTTTGGATCTCTCGCCCGTGTAATATCCTTTTACCCTCTTTTGGATTATCTTTATCATTTTGGTTGTCTCTCCCCTTTTGATTTCTGTTGTTAAATCTATTATCCAAATTTTCGCCACGCGGATCATGACGATCTTCTATTACCTCTTCTTCTCCATGACGTTGTTCTTCATTTGGATTTTTCACTTCCTCATGGATATTTCCTCTAGCATTTCTTATTGGAGAATTTTTCCTTAATTTTTCTCTTAATGATCTTGAATTCGATCTAACAGTACTTCTTGATCTTCTATTTTGTAACCTCAAATTCTCTATTCTTAACTCGTGGTTTTGTCTTGTTAAATTTGCACGTTCTTCCGCCTCTAATCTTCTTTCCTCTTGTATTCTTTGTCTTGGATCATCTGCTGCTTCATTTTCTCCCTCTTCATGAATTAATCCTTCAACCATTCCTTGATTTCTTTCTTCTCTTCTTCTGTCTCTTAATTGTTGATCTTCTACACCTTCCATCGAATCCGATCTCCAAGTATGCACACTCACTCTATCATAATCCACATTGCTATTTTGTATCGGTGTTTGTTGATCAGGTTGTGGAATTTGATCTTCTCCTTCAATCCTTGTTCTATTTCTTCTTGTTCTTATCCTTGAAGATTCTCCTAATTCATTTGTTTCTTCCCCTGCAAGTCTTTTACTCCTCCTTACAGTTGTTGGTGGTTCTGACGTATTTCTCATTCTTCTAGCCATTTCTTAAACTCTAACAATTTCTTCAAATCTTCAAATTGTAATTAGAGATTTTTTAGCTTGATTCTCCCTGTTTCGGGCGCCAAAATGTAGTTGCAGGATTTCCCACACTACACCCTTGTTAAGATTTTTCTATAATCAACTGTGAATTGAAGATGAAAAACGACACTTTATTATTTTGGTTTCAGAAATGTTTACAGAAATGAGAGAATTCAAGATTACAACTATTCTCTTATAGTTTCTCTCTCCTCAAGACTTTCTTGACTCTCAAAAATACATCATCCTTTTCTGAACATATTGGGTCTATATTTATAGGGTAGTTACATAGTGGATGACAGCTAAGTTTTCCTCTTATTTCGGGTTGATTCTGCAATTCTACCGTGATAGTTACAATGTTAAATCTCGCAAGTTTGTGATCATCGCAAAACAAACATACTCTTCTCAAGTTTTCTTCAATCGTCAGTTATTATGTCACTCTTTTGAAGGCTTTTTTGACACTTGTGAAGTGTAGTTCGAAGATCTTGCGGTGATGCTCGCTGGGAAGTGTTGTTAATCTCGCGAAGAATAGGTGTAGCGAAGATATCTCTTCTAGCAGCATGGTTGGTCCAGGTCTTTAGCAAAGAAGTCTTTAGTCATACAGCGTATCTGTTGCCATACTAGTTGCTAGAGAGATCCACCCGCCAAAAACTTCCCTGTACCAACTGAATCAGAATAGTCACTAAATCCCAATTTTCTTGTAGTGCCAAATTAGTATTTCGGTTTATATCATATAGAGCAATTATGGTTTAGCATATTGATTTCCAACAAGTATATACTTGCGAAGAAAATAATCAAAGAATAATAAATTTGAAAAAGTATATACTTGCCTCTAATTCTTTGTATATTTTCGGAGTATATCCGAGGTCTAGGATATAAGATGCTATTTATTGTTTGTGCGAAGTAGTGGATGCGAAATATATGATGCGAGGTAAATGCTCAAAAGAATAATAAGTTCGAAAAGTATATACTTGCCGCTTATTGTTTTGTGGATTTATGTAGCATACCTTGTGTTATTTGACCTTTTGTGATTATATTCTCCTTGCCTTGATTATTTATTGTTTGTGCCTCAGATTCTTCTTTGCTTTCCATTTCATTCTCATTTCGTCTGTAATTGTACCTCGTTGCCTTTTAGGGCTTGTTCCTGCATTATTAGCCTTCTCATCGTAACATAATCAATTTAATGTAGATATTTTTGTATACAATACTTTGATTGCAAGTATTTCTCATTCAGCGAAGATTTTTCGAATCTTTATGATTATTTATCATTATTTCTTGTAATGTATTCTTTCGTATATATATATATTTTTTTTGTTTACTTCGTATCTTTTTCACTTGCCTATTGCTTTGCTTTGCTTTGTATTTTGCGCTTTTGTTTTGCTTCGAGTTTCATTTTTGCTTCACCTTTATCCTCCTATCAGCGAGCTATTCTATGAGGGCTTGATTTGCCCCCTAATTAGGGACATATTGTCTTCTACTAGTAGTTGATTTCTCAACTATTCGAGGAAACTTACCTGCCATGAGAGGGTATTAACGAGCCTCGTTCTTCTACTCGTTTTCCTCTTTTCTTCCCCATATTTTATTTTATTATTTCGGGGTCTTATTTTGCCTCCTAGTTAAGGTATTATTTTTCCCCACCCCGTTGATCAGGGTTTTTCGACAAAGTCTCAGGCGCTCTTTATTCTTTCGAAGTAAAGATCCATCAACCTCGCCTTAACTCGCTCATTGAGATCTTATTGTGCGACAATATCACAGGCCTATCTATTCCCATGAATACCATCCCAGTAACATTGCCATCTTTTTTTTTGGTCACTCATCTCCCTAAAGGAGGGTCATGTCCCTTTATATTCCCCCCGAGTACCCCCTTGCTTTCGGTCTTAGGTATCAGTTGTTTCGTGACTTCTTATCCCTTCGCCGATATGGCTCTGGGTTATGAAGTCACACCCTAGGTGGGGTTTCTTTGGGAGAGAGTAGAGGAATATCACCAAGCCACCTTCTATCTCCACTGGTTTCGTTCCTACACCCCTTACCGAGTGGTAACCCAATTGGGGCCCTCGGCGGATGAGTCTTATTTTTGACCCTATTTGATGTTACAGAGATTGTCTCTGACGTGTGTTAGGTCTTATTTTTTCCTCTTGCACTGTGTGCGAACTAGGTTGAACGCCACAAGGCCTTAGCCTCCCTAAGCAGAGGTTTTATAACCTCCCTGGAGATTTTTTCTTTTTCATGTATTCTTTATTTCGTAGGTCTTATGCAGCCTCCTAATGAGGTCTTACTTTCCTGATTTGAGGTCTTATTTCGCCCAATATTTTTTTTTTTTTTTGCTTTTTATTCATATTTTCATTTCGTATTCTGCTTTCTTTTACTCATGCTTCATGTCTTGCTCGGTAAATATTTTATTTCATTTCTTTTGCTTTGCTGAGTACAAACTTGTTTCTTCATTTTGCATTACACATCTTTATTTGTTTTTCTTTGCTGATGGCTAAGGATAATACTTCTTTATATATACCGGATTCCAAGGATGATCCAGTCTCCGACCTTGTCTCTCTACCTCGCCGTATATGATATTTACTTCATAATCTGTCTCTTTGCAATGGCAGTCCACGAGTTCATAGGCTCCATTTCCCACCACTCTATTTATGATAAATGGGCCTTCCCAAGTAGGTTCTAGCTTTCCTCCAGGCCGTTTCTGATATGGTAATGTTTCCCGAAAAACTAACTCGCCTGGAACGAAACTTCTTTCTTTTACCCTTTTATTATATTCACGAGATAGTCTTCGGTGGTGATTTGTCATGTGTTGTAGTGCAGTTTCCATATTTTCCTCCAAATCATCCAACTTCGCCAGAATCATGTCTGAATTCAGACCTTTCTTCCATGCCCCCTGCTTAGTTGTGGGAAACATTATCTCGGTAGGTAAAACTGCTTCCACTCCATATGTCAAACAAAAGGGGGACATTCCTGTTGTTTCTCGCCTTGTTGTTATGTACGACCATAGTACCTTCGGTACTTCTTCGCACCAGTCATGTAGGTGACTTTCCAATTTATTTTTCAGAGTAGATGATATTGTTTTATTGGTCGCCTCCGCTTGTCTGTTACTCTGTGGATATTACGGAGTTGACTGTCCAGATTGTATATTGAATATGTTGAACAACATGCTCACATTTTCACCTTCGAACTGCTTCCCATTATCAAAGACGATTTATAGTGGAATCCCAAATCTACAGATTATGCGTTCAAGAATGAAGTCATATACGTCACCATATCGCGTATTCTTCAATGGTTTTGCCTCAACCCACTTCGTGAAATAGTCAGTTTCCACTATTAGGTATTTTCTCTGCTGACTTCCCGTGAAAAATCGCCCCACAATATCTACTCCCCACATGGAAAACGGCCATACACTCAATATTGAGTTCAGACTCGTTGCTGGCGCATGTATGCGCTTGCCAAATCTCTGGCATGCTTCACACCTCATCGAGATATTTTTTGCATGTGTGGCCAGAAATACCCATGTGTCTTGGTTTTGTGATCCAAAGACCTCGTGCCTCTGTGATTCCCGACATCACCATAGTGAACAACTTTTATGATCTGTATTCCTTCTTCTTGTCATAAGCATCACAACAACGGGCCTAAAAATGACCTTCTATACAAGATTCCTTCTCGTAGATCATAATTCATGGACTTCCCCTTGATCTTATGTGCTTCAAATCTGTCACGAGGTAAATCCCATTTCGATAGATACTTATAAATTAGAGCTCGCCAATCATCTTCACTTAGTTCGACAGTTGCATTCTCGTTCTTAATCATCAGGACTTCTTCTCCTTCCAACTCGTTTATGACTGATGGCTGCATTAATCGTTCAATTCAGATGTGCTTCTCCGAGGGGTCTTCAATCATTTATGCTATAAAAGATAGGGGCATCGGCATGTCGGTTATTATCTCTACTCACCTGCCTCCAGATTATATTTGAGTTTTTCTTTGAATATTCTTTCACGAGTTGTAAGTATCGGTTCATCACAACATCATTTGCATGATATCTGCCTTTTATTTGTCTGACCACCAGTTGCGAGTCACTGGTTATTCTTACCTCCTCTAACTTCATTTCGATAGCTAGCCTTAGTGCCTGTATGACTGCCTCGTATTCTGTTTCATTGTTAGTTGATTTATACTCTAGTCGAAAGCAGAACACTATTCTTGCTCCTACTGGCGAAGTAAATACGATTCACATTCCTCCTCCTGCACTGTTGGACGATCCATCCATAAATATTTCCCACCTTCTCGGATAGTTTTATTTTAGAAGGTCCGTGGGATCTGGGCGATCTTCATATATGTCCTGCATTTTTTCCACTCCTTCGTCTTCTCCTATCGGGAATTCGGTCACAAATTCCGCGATTATGTGTGACTTCGTATTTCAACCCAAATTGGTCAATTCGGGTATTCCACCTTTCAACTCGCCCCACCCTCTTCGTGTTCTTCAAAGTTGACTCTATTGGGATTCTAGTTAGAACCTTAATCTTTTGAGTCTGGAAGTAATTATTTAACTTTTCTGATGAGTATACCAATGCTAATATCAGTTTTTCAATATTTGGATAGTTCTTTTCCGCTGCATTGAGAGTCTTACTGACATAAAAGATCGGCTTTTCAAAACCTTTATCTGATCGAAGTAGCACTGAACTTATTGCATTTGGTGTAGTTGCGAGACAGATCAGTAATTATTCGTCTGGTTCATGTTTTTGGAGGATTGACAAGTTGATGAGGTGCTCTTTTATATTTTGTAATGCTTGCTCACATTCTTGTGTCCATGCAAACTTAGCCCCCTTCTTCAAGATATCAAAGAAATGCTTGCATTTATCCGAAGACCTAGAAATGAATCTACCCAAAGCAGCTAACTGTCCATTTATCTTTTGTACATCTTTTACTGTTTCCGGCGAAGGCATGTCCAGTATATCTTAAACCTTGGCTGGATCTACTTTGATCCCTTTTTCGGACACTATGTGCCCTCATGAACTTCGCTAATTCTACTCCAAATATACACTTCGCGGGATTTTTTTTCATCTCGTACATCCTCTGGTATGTACCCATTTGGTGAATATTTTTTCAACCATCCGCTGGTATGTGGCCCCTACATTCTTCAACCCAAAGGGAATTCTCGTATAATAGTATAATCCCCTTGGGGAGAAGAAATCCGTATGCTCCTGATCTTCTTCAACGAGTGGTATTTGATTGTAACCTGAGTAGCCATCCATCAATGTTAATCGTTTGTACCCTGATGCTGACTCCACCATCTGATGTATGTTGGGTAATGGTAAACTATCCTTCGGAGAAGCAGTGTTTAAATCGCTGAAGTCTATATATATCCTTATCCCCTTGGTCTTCTTCGGCACCATTACCATATTTGCAATCCAAGTTGGATACTTCGCAGGTCTTATTATTACCGATTCCAGCATCTTCTGCAGTTCTTGCTCTATCTGCTCATGGTAGGCTGTGGCTATCTTCCGAATTCGTTTCCTTATCGGCTTGATTGCTGGGTTAAGATCTAATCTGTGGCATGTAATTTGTGGATCTATTCCCGGAATCTCATTCATATTCCACGTAAATATATCAAGATATTATTTTAGAAGTTTTATCAATCTTTCTTCTTCGTCCATCTCCATTGTCGTCCCAATATTCACCATTTTTGCCTCTTCTTTATTACCCAAGTTTAGTTCCTTCGTGGGTTCAACTGCAGAGAATTTCATGACTGGTTCTCCGAGTGGAGATGGTTCCTTCAATTGCAATAAAGGTTTATCTTTGTATTCGGGAATCTCACTTGGTATAGCCCATCCCTCTTTTGCTTTGACCATGTATATCATTAATTCTTCCTATTTCTTTGCTTCCAGTACCCTTAGTCTCTGCTCCTTCTTTCTCTTCAGCTTTCCTTCGTAGTTATGAACATCTTTCTCGTTGCAGTCTTTTGCGTCTTTCTGATCACTTTTTATTTCGCCAATTCCACTTGGCATAGGGAACCGTATGGATTGATGGTAGGTTGATGCTACTCCTTTTATCCCTTGCATCCATGGTCGACCAATCAGAGCATTATAGGGAGATTCTACATCCACCACACATACCGTTACCTCGGTTTCCAACTCTCCTGCGAAGATCTATATAACCAACTCGCCTCTTGGCTTCGATGCAACCTTGTTGAACCCATAGATATTGTATGTCGATGGCACCAGGTCTGAGTCTCTATAGCCCATTGTATTCAATGCATGATAAAATAGAATATCCATTGAACTTCCCGTGTCCACCAATATTCTGTCTATCGCCCATATTTTCTTTTTCCTTGTTGAGTCATTTTCCCACTTCGTATATTCTCCGAAGTTTAAAGTTATTACCAATAGGTCCGTGTGCGAAGCGGCTCTGTCTGGTGCATCTGCTGTTGAGAAAGTAATTACTCTTTTTTTTTCCACTCTTCCAATGGATCCTTCTTCGCAATGCTAAATATTTTGTTTCCTTCGAAATCTATTTTGTGAACTCTTTTTAGTACATTATCGTGGAAATATTGAATGTTCTTTACATAATGAATTATAGAGTTACAATTCAGCCTTTGGGTTCCCCTATCAATTTCAATTTTGTATACTTGTGTTTGATTTTGATCGTTCTTATGAGGTGGTGGTGGCGTTAATGGTCCGTTGTTTTCCAAAAAATGCTTGAGCTTTCCCTTTTCGATTAGGCGAAGTCTCATTCGTCAGATATTAATACAGTCATTCGTGCGATGTCCATGAAAACGATGATATTTGTAAAAGTCACCACTTCTTGCGCTTGGTAATGGTTCCACCCCAAAATTAGGTGGTGGAGGAATTTTTTCAGTTAAAACAATAGCTTCCCATATCTTTTCTACTGATGTGTTAAGCTCTGGTAGTGCTACATCTTCAAAAGGGGGTCTCTTTTCTCTATATCGCTGGCTTGGATTGTATCTTCGCTGATTCCTCGAGTTGTCACCCCGTGAATCATATTTCCTTTTCCTCGAATTATTATATCTCGGATGCTGATCGATCCACTCCTGATCTCCACTAGACACTGCTACCAACTTCGCCGGAATAGTGGTTAATGGTTCAACTTCTTCGTATTGCATGCTATCGTCTACTGCATTTGCTACCCATGGTAAAAGGCATGAACTTCCATCCTTGGACTATTTCGGAACTATCTCACTGAATTTCCTTTGCTTTTCTTCTAGCACTACATACTCCTCCTGATACTCTCTGAGTTCGTTCATCGTTATAGTATTTCGGATTATGAATACTTGAGTGTACAAGAGATCAGTCGGATTTAAAGCGTTCACAAATGCTAGGATAAAATTCCTATCATCTACTCTCCGTGTGAGCTCTCTACATATTGTCCTCCATCTCGTTATCAGACTTCGCAAACTTTCCCCTGGCTTCCTCCTCAGGTTAAATAGAGTTTCTATTCTCGTCCTTAGCGAGTTATTGTTGTAGTACCAGAATATCGCCACAGTAATATTCTGGCGAGATTAACAACATTTCTGCGAGCGTCACAGCGAGTTCTCCAACAACACTTTGCGAGTGTCACAAAATAATGACATAACAGTTGACTATTGAAGAAACACAAAAATAACATGGTTGACTGGCGATAGTTACAATGCTTGCGAGAAGGAATAATATAGCTGCTGCGATAATATCGCGAGAGATATCCGAAATTAGAGGATAGCTTAGCTGTCACAGAAATATGTAATTTCCTATAAATAGAGATCCAATAGATTCAGGAAAGGATGATGTATTTTTTGAGAGTTGAGAGAGTATTGAGGAGAGATACAATTTTAGGAGAGAGAGAAATATTTTGCAGAGAGATTTTTAGAGAGAGAAAATGTATTTTTCTTTATCATCTTCTTCCCCAAAACTAGATTTAGAACTCCATTAATGGAGATTATCAATGTAAATCAAATGTAAATTTTAACAATCATAGTGAAGAATCATGGATGTAGATCACATTGATCGAACCATGTAAAAATCCATGTGTCTATTTACAATTTTTATAATTTTAATCATAATTTTAATATCAAATTAGTTTAGATCAAGAGATTATTATCAAGATATTACAAGGGGTGTGTTTTGGGAAATCCTGCAACTACATTTTGGCGCTAGAAACACTACCTGCTTGTTGGATTGAAGAAGATCTAAAGAAATTAGCAATTGATTGATGATGAATTCAATTGGATTTATGAGATACAAGGGAAAATATGTATACAGAGAAATAACAATGAAGAACTGCCAACACAATTTAAGAGAAATGTTTACAGAGAAAGAGAAGCAGAAAATATTGGGAAGCAGGAGCAGATTCGAAGAAATCTTTATAGGAATGAAATAAAATGAATCGGCATCAATTAATTGTTTAAACATGACAAATTCTTTCTTATCTCTTTAATCATATTTTAATAATCTGGATCTGGGAGATTTTGAATTTTTTAACTTTCACACTATGTTTTTCACAAAAATTGTTGTTTAGTTGATGTTTTGAATTCAAAAGAGTTTTGATCATAAATTTACATCCATAAACCTTGAATTTAATCATAATTTTGATCGTATAAACAACTAATGTGAACATGATTTTTGTGATTGAAGTCAAAGATGAAGGAATCAAAAGTTCCAGTGAAATTTCTCTTTTGCGATAAGATGCATCCACCAACTTATCAACATACAACATCAGCGAATAAATGGATTAAATCAACACCAACATTTTAATAGAAAATCTAGATTCCAACGGAGGAGAAAGCACAAAGGACAAAGACAACACATTGGAAAAAGGAAGCAGACTAATGATTTATTCACCAAGTACTTCATCAACAATCGCGAAGAAATCAAAAGAAGTTACACCAACAAATAATTCTACATGACAAAATCTCTTCTGTTTTCTAATTTCATATTAAAAAAAAAAAAAAATCGTACTTTCTAGGTTATGCGGTTTCCAAAATAGAATAAAATTGATGATTATCATTGTTTTCAATTTTTTGAAGTTGATATAAAAACTTGCATTACTCATGGTGATTGCTCGCAGGGAGTGAACTCTCGCAAGAAAGAAAGATAAAATAGCATGGCTAGAAAAGAGAATAGAAAGGGCCAAAGAGAAAGCTTATACAAAGGACAACTAAAAAGAATAAATCACGAGAATCTCGCAACTCTTTCACAAGTTGAAGACAGTACAGTTGGTCAAACTAGAAGCATACAAGTTTAAGGTCGCAGGGTCAATCCTTCCTAACTGCGATATTTTCACATATTTTTGATGAAATGCCAAGGACAAATAAAAGAACAAGAAATAAGCGTTATGCGAGGATGTCGCAAAGAAATACTAGAACAGATGGTTCAGGGTTCAAAGAACAAACAAGAGGTCACGGGTTCAAATTCGCAGAGACACATATTTTTCATTTTCTTCTCATTTTCATTGGCGAATAAAAGCATAAGGAAAAAAGTTCTGCGATTAACTTCACAAAGAAGTTCTTGAACAGTTGGTCCAGAGAACAGTATGTGAGTTTGTGGTCATAGGTTCAAATTTTCCTGCGAGCATAATTTTCTTGTTTTTACAGAGGGTGAGAAAATGAATAATATCACAACATTGTTTCATTATTTCGCAAGCAAGAGGCAGCACAGTTGGTGATCTGCGAAGTTAATGAGTTCATGGTCGCGGGATCAATTCTTGCTTCTCGCAAGTTTATTTTTGTTATGTGAAGCTCGCCAGTCAACCTTTGATTATTTCGCAGAGAAATCTCGCAAACAAGAGAACTAGCACAGTTGGTTGGGAGGCATGAATGCAAGCAGCAGATCGCGGGATCGAGTCTCACCGCAGCAATATTTTTTCACGATTTTTCTAAAGTTGCCTGACGAGAGGATAATAATAATAAGATGACGATAGTATAACCTTCTATCGCAAACAAAATCTAGCACAAATGGTCAATAGCGAAGCTAAGAAGTTCAGTATCGCAGGTTCGAGTCCCTCGCCAAGCATACTTTTTCTTTTTACTCATTTTTGAACTTCAAGGAGCGAAGAAATTGAGTAATATATTGGAACTAGGCCTTTCTATCACAAGCAAAAAGTAGCCCAAACGGTCAGAGAAGGAGTATGCAAACTAGAAGACTTAGGTTCAAATCTCCCTCCTCGCAGAAATTGTTTTGCGAGACAAAGAAAAGAGTTGATGATTATCTCGCCAAGAATGAAGAAAGTTGACCCGAATTTCGCAAGAGAGGGTTAAAATAATTGGTATTGTACAAGAGGCAGATCAAGAATTCATATCTCATTTCTTCTCATTTCACAAGCAAATCAAATGATTCTCGAGAGATGTCAGCAACAGAAAATCGCAAGAAAGCTAAGTACCACTTCCTTGAATATTTTACTTACAGAAAATGAATTTTTTTGATTTATTTTATAAAAAACGATACTATCGCAATATTTCAAAGAGCATTTCTAAGATTTTTAATATTTCAAAAGATTTCAAAAAAATTAATTTAATTTACCAAAAGCGATATAATCGCAAGATTTCTAAAATTTTAAAATATTTCAAAGATTTTTTGATTTGATTGACAAACAGCGATACAATCGCAAGACTTCAAAAATTTCAAAAGATTACAAAAAATGAAATCATCGCAAAAGATTTACAGATCTCCAAAATTTTCAAAGATTTCCAAGATTACAGAAAACGAAATTATCGCAAAAATTTCTAACAATTTCAAAATTTAAGATTTACAAAGAGCGATACAATCGCAAGATTTCACAGATTTCTCTAGAATATTTCTTTTACAGAAAAAGAATTTTGATTTAACAACGTGATACAATCACAAGATTTCAAAGAATATTTCTAAGATTTCAAAAGATTTTAAAGAATATTTACTTCAAATATGATTATGAGAAATGAAAGAATAAATTGACAGAAATGAAAGAATGAAGAAACGCGAGCATCATCGCAAGAAAGGTGAATAAAATTTCGCAGAGACATAAGAATGGGACGAACCTTTATGGCGTGCACCCTAGTTCGCGAATAAAATTTCGCAAGAGGAAAATGTAAGACCTAATAGTACGTCATATAAGGGGGTATCTCTTGACATGATTCAGCGATAAGGTTATACTGCTGCTGGAACCTGAGTCATGCAAATGTTGGGGTTAAAGAAAACCTATCCGGGAGAGAGATCTTGGATTTCCAAATATATAAGGTTATACCCTGGTTGGACGACCGAGAATCTCTTCCAAGAAGTGCAAAGTGTGACCAAGGCGCCGAGGTACACAGTTGAGCCAAGAGTGCCCGGGGCTTAAGAAACACCCTTGCCATTATTGGTAAGTCTTGGCTATGATGCACTTGGCCTGAAGAAAACCCCACTTAGGGTGCAATCTTGTAACTATAAGCCATATAGGCATAAAGGACAAGAGGCTGCAAAAATAACTGGTTGTTGGTAAATACGGATGGGAGGAGCTAGTTTTGTATGGCCGATGTGCCCTCCTTGAAGGGGCAACCATGGGGGAGATAAGGGCGGCACCCTCCATTAGGGAGCTGATAAGTGTCTTAAGACGGCAATGTCATGGGGCTTTATGATCGCAAGAACATTTAGGCCTGTCATATTGTCGCGTGACGTAAATTATACAGAGGCAACAAGCCACAAGAGAAAAAGTTAAGATGAGATCAATGGGTTTTTACATAAAAGTGTAAAGACGGCCTGCGATTTCATCGCAAGACGGCAATGTCATGAGGCTTTGATCTCGCGAGGGAACTTAGACTTGTCATATTGTCGCAATACAATCAAGGAATAATGATAAGGCAAGATCAATGGGTCATTACATGCAAATGTAAAGACGTCCTGCGATTTTGTCGCAAAAATAAAAATTGGCAAAATAAGACCTTTAACTAGGAAGGAAAAATAAGACCAATAGAATAATCTCAAACTTAACTATTTTCTTTTAAGAATGCAGGAAAGATTTTCTCTTCGCAAGAGAGATATCAAGTACTATTTAGAATCTCTTAGAAATACTATTCAGAATTTCTCAAGAGGATTATCTACAATCTCGCAGCACTATTCATCATCTCGCAGAACTATTCATCAGCTCGCAGCACTATTCATCAGCTCGTAGTACCATTCACAGCACTATTTACGATACTATTCGCAGCACTATTTCAGGAACACTATTCATAATTTCTCAAGATTATTAAAAAACTCGCAGACACATTCAGAAACTCGTAGATACATTTAGAATCTTGCAGACACATTCAGAAAATTGCGAACTCATCCAGTACCTCGCAGACTCTTCCAGAATTTTGCAGAAAATGTGATTATGTTCTTTATCTTCTCGGAAAGAATCATTTCCAAAATGGACAGGGATTTTCACCAAAAATGAAGTAATAATTTCGCATGAACAGAGGCAATATTTATGACTTTCATTAAAGGACGAATACTTCTTATATTTCTTCAAGGATACTTTATACTTCGCGTACTTCAAGAGTTAATACTTCTTATTTACTTAGCAAAGATATGGAACTTCACAAAAGAATAGAGGCAAGTACGTACTTTTCAAGTCTAGTATTCTTTCGCTCGTTCCTTCATCAACAAAAATCAAAGACTACTACAACAACAGATTTTTTCTTAAAGATTACTTTTCAATCAATATTCAAGAAAAAAGAGGCAAGATGTAGTACCAGAATATCGCCAAAGCAATATTCTGGCGAGATTAACAACATTTCTGCGAGCGTCATAGCGAGTTCTCCAACAACACTTTGCGAGTGTCACAAAATAATGACATAACAGTTGACTATTGAAGAAACACAAAAAGAACATGGTTGACTGGCGATAGTTACAATGCTTGCGAGAAGGAATAATATAGCTACTACGATAATATCGCGAGAGATATCCGAAATTAGAGGACAGCTTAGCTGTCATAGAAATATGTAATTTCCTATAAATAGAGATCCAATAGATTCAGGAAAGGATGATGTATTTTTTGAGAGTTGAGAGAGTCTTGAGGAGAGATACAATTTTAGGAGAGAGAGAAATATTTTGCAGAGAGATTTTTAGAGAGAGAAAATGTATTTTTCTTTATCATCTTCTTCCCCAAAACTAGATTTAGAACTCCATTAATGGAGATTATCAATGTAAATCAAATGTAAATTTTAACAATCATAGTAAAGAATCATGGATGTAGATCAAATTGATCGAACCATGTAAAAATTCGTGTGTATATTTACAATTTTTAGAATTTTAATCATACTTTTAATATCAAATTAGTTTAAATCAAGAGATTATTATCAAGATATTACAAGGGGTGTGTTATGGGAAATCGTGCAACTACAATTGCTTATGTAAGTTGTTAAAAATATTCTTTGTAAGTCTTTAAATGATGAAATCTACCCCTCACCTAGCCCATCAAACCACTTCGATGCTTCCCCAGTTAAACTCGCAGGGAATTAATTGCATAATACAGCTTCGTATTTAGCCCACTGCATCAAAGAAAGAGTATACTGCTTCAAATGTTGCACTGCACTTCCCGTTCCATCGAATACATTCCCGAAGGTAGGTAATGAACGTCTCCCTGGAATTCTTTCCTCCAGTAGTTTGTGTGAGAATGGGGATCTGCCTTCCTTCACTATCGCCTCAACCAGTTTTACTCGTCCTCCTCTTCGCGAGTTGGTAAGTAATTACCTCATATCTTGTAATTCGTTCATAACTGATTGATTGATCTCATCCCTTCCGTCGTCTTGCCTACGTCTTCTCCTTCTTCTTTCTCGTCTATCATCTTCTTCTCTCCTTTCTTCTTTTCACCTCATTCTCTCTTCTTCATGCCTCCTTTCTTCTTCTTCCTCATATCTTAGCCATTCTTCGTCGCGCAGTCTCTTTTCCTCACGAAGTATTTCTTCTTCCAGCATTCTTTATTCTTCACGATGTCTTTCTTTTTCATGAAGTCTCTCCTCTTTGCGTGTTCTTTCTTTTTCGAAACGCTGCCTTTGATCTTCCCATCTAGTTTCTTCAAGTGCTCTCCACAACCTTCTTTCTTCGCTACTTTCTCTTCTGTGTCTCCTCCATCGTTCTATTACTTCCTATCCTTGTTCATTCTCCATGGTCCTCCTCCTTGACGTAAATTCCTGCATGTTCCCGTGTCTGTCTCTTCACCTTGTGGACCATGAATAGCTCTTTCTTTGTTAAGTTTGTGGTTTTGCTGCATCAAGGTGACGTTTTGCCTCATGAGTATGGTTCTTTGTTCCGCTAGAGCTCCCTCTCTTTCTCTTTCCAACCGAAGTACCTCCCTGATCTTCTCTATCGTCATATTTTTTTCATTAACGTTCTCTTCTCCACCTCCTCCTATTGGCTCCTCCTCCGTGTTGGCAGTATGAATTGATCCTTTACGGTAGCGATTGTCGTTTTCTTGACGATCTACACCATGTCTTCCTCACGCGTTTGATGTTTCCCCTCTTACCATTCTTCCTCCTCTCCTTTCTGCTAATCATAGGCTTCTCCTCGATGTAATGATGTGTTGCACCCGATCTAAAACTCTTGCCATTAACAACTTCCACCAGATTTATCTCTACTCACCGATCTATCAACTGCTTCTCTTGACTAGACCTAACTTATTTAGTTTTTGGATGATAAATCTCAGATCTACTTCTTTCCCTCAACTCCTCCACAATCTCTAAGTTACTAGTCTCTAGTTTTATGAAAGAAAAACTCACTAAATGATTTCTTGATGAAAACTCTAAAGATGATTACAATTCTATCAAACTATCCCAAGTGAGAGTAAACTCTCAACATGAGATCCATGTTTCTGGGCGCCAAAATGTAACTACGGAAAATCCATAGTTACACTCACTTACTAATTTGAATGACGCAAAGAGTAAATCACACAACGAAGTGAAATCGAAACTTTAATTTTTATTATTAGTTAAGTAATGGGAGGATACCAACCACTCAAGAACACTCATAAGAACCCTAAGTTGTCTCTCTTAACAATCACTCTCACACCTTACAAAAATGTTCCAACCCTTTACTCCATGGGCTAAGTCCTTTATTTATAGGAGAAAATACTTAATGGGTTACAGCTTATTTTACTTCGCTGGGAGCCACATAATTCACGTGACTCTGTTTTTTACTTCGCTAGATCCATTTTCGATAAAGTTTTAGCTTATTTTTCGCCTTATTAATCGGTTGTTGTCGGGGACAGCTATCATATTTCTTGCGTAACAATCCACACTTCGCTTCCTCCACTTTGTATAATTTATATTTTCATGCATAACAATCCACACTTCGGGTCTTCTCTTCGCGAGGTATCTTCTTGTGCAAGTCGCTGCCTACTTCGTAAACTGATACTTCGCTAACTTCAGATCTGACTTTCCAAATCTCATATTCATTAAAGTAGCCTGTCACTTGATTTTACTCTTCACTGACAATTCCCTCTCATTCGAACACGTGGCGAGTAGGTTTTCTGTACCTATAGTAGCAAACAAAAATCATCATAGAGGTTTGACGAAGCACTACTAAAGATGAATATCTTCAACAAATATTAGCAAAAAATAAGCAGAAATGAAGAAGGTGCAGCAGAATGAAAACCAGACAGGATTTCCATCAACAATATAGCCGCATAAGCGAAGAACAACAAAGAAGAAATAAGAATTAACTCAAGAAAATAAATATAACACACATCGAATTAACTAGGGCCAATAAACCATCTCATAAAGAAGGATACATCAAGGAAGGAGTCAGCCATTCCAGTAACTTCGACAAAGTCAGGATAACTTTTGAAAATATCTATATCTCAGTCAAAGCAGAGGATCATCAGCGAAGTAAGACGATAAAGGCTCAGCTCGCCAACAATATTCAAAGAGTAAACTACTTCGTCAATTAGCTGCAAGTTTCAGTCAAGTGTTTTATAAACGAATGAACAAAACTTACCAGTAGTGCAGCGAAGAAAATACACAGCTTATCAACGATGTGTTAACATATCAAATCCGCTTTGTTGCTATGACATTCTCACGAGTCCAAGTTTCACAAATTTGATTCGCAAAGACGTAGAAAGACATAGCTAGTAAGCCAAAACTTTCCATTCAAATCAATGAAGTAACATCGACCAACCCACCTCATTAATTCCAGGAACCAGACATATCTCGTCAGCTTAATACCATTTCGTCAAGCTAAAAGAAACACATCAAGTTCTCATGGGATATGAGCAGCATAAAAGGGAAATTTTCATACCTTCTTATCTAACAAAAATTGTTAATAATTTTCAAAATATCTCGAAGATAATACCTGTTACGTATAATTTATTATTACCAGAATACAATGAGCAAGTTATGATCATTTACAACTCTTACTCACTGAAATCCAAAGTTGTAGGTGTAACTACGGAAAATCCATCCGAAGTTACACCCATATCTCTATTTCTTGTTCTAAACATATTTCTACTTCAACTTTTGAAATAATTTATAGATCTAACTTTTGAACACTAAAATGATAATTTGAAATTCTAAAATCATAAAAGAGACACACAATTTTTACGTGGTTCGATCCATAAAGGGATCTACATCCACGGATTTCACTAGAATATTTTATGTTTACCTTTAATTTACAAAGGAGACTCCATTAATGAGTTTTGGATCTCTAGCTCTAGTTTTGGGGAAGAAGATGAGATTAAGGGAAAATGAAATTTGATCCCTTCTCTCTCCTAGATATTTTTTTGATGTACTAGAGAGTAGAAATGGATTTACATTTGTATCCTTTGCTTTCAAACTAAGCTATCTTGGTTAAGATGCTATATATACTATCTTAGGGATGCTAAGTTACTCCACCATTCATATTGCGCCACGCGTCGAGTGTGATTTTTGGTAGCTACATTTTGCCCTTTTTTTTCTTGAGTGTTGCTTGAAGAATGATTCTTAAGAAAAAAATCCATCTTCGTGTAGTTCTTTGGAGCGAGACGTGTGGTGCTTGAGTAGATGACTTTGATCTTTGTTGATGAAGGAACGAGCGAAAGAATAATAACTTGAAAAAGTATATACTTGCCTCTTATTCTTTGGCGAAGTTCTGAAGTCTTGTCGTTGTATTGAAGTATCGTTTCCGTAGTATATGAAGTATAAAGTATAAGAAGTATGAAGTATGCGAAGTATGAAATATAAGAAGTATGAAGTATAAGAACTACTAATCCTCAAAATATGTAAGAAGTATTAGTCCTCAATCTTGTTGTTGTTAATTACAAGTTGTTGTTGGAGCGATTCATTGCTCTTGATTTTTCCCTTGCATTCTTGGTTGTTGATTCTTCATGTTGCTGAGTATTAGCGAGGTGTCGTGTAACATGTAGTGAACTAATGTTGTCGAGGTGGCATTTGATTCGTATACTTTATTGTTGTTGAGGATTCTTGTTGTTGACGAAGTATGGAGTGTGCGAGGTATCTTCATGAGTGAGTATACCGAGTTTCTTCTTTTCGAGCTCTAATCATGAAAGTTGGTTTTGATAATTTTCTTCTGAGTTTCCTTTTCTTCATCCTTGTGCGAAGTTCAGTGTAAGTACTAGCTTAAGCTTTACCAATGATAACTTTGTGTTTATGTTTCCTTTGATGACGAGTTGATGGTAGCACTTTTTGTTCTTTCCTTGCCTCATTGTAGATTTTCACATGATAATGGTTCATTTGTAGCTTAACATCCTCATAATTTGATTCATATCAAATCCAAAAATTTTGAAAAAATTTCCGCGAAGTGTATAATATGCATTTTCCCATATATGTGTGCCTCCTTTTGATTTGGTAGATGAAGGAACTAAATCTATCCGAAGTAAAAGTAAAATGCTTCCTCTTTATTGC
The DNA here is from genome assembly GCA_023529315.1 of Papaver bracteatum. Classification (NCBI taxonomy): domain Eukaryota; kingdom Viridiplantae; phylum Streptophyta; class Magnoliopsida; order Ranunculales; family Papaveraceae; genus Papaver; species Papaver bracteatum. The sequence goes on along the minus strand of JAJJWX010000941.1, from coordinate 422,551 downwards.
CATTATTTTACTTGTTGTCTTACTACTATATAACAAAGTATTGAAGAAATATCCTCCTTGGTTCATATAAACACGAAGTATCTTTAGAAGTATATAATCCGAAGTATAAGAAGTATTCTTAGTTAACAATCTTCAGGAAGCACTCGTGGCGATAAGTATTGTCTTTAAGAAGTATGAATAATAAGAATTCCAAATGTGTACTAAATATGATGCATGTTCAATGAATGTATGCAATTAGTATATTCTATATGTGTGTGATGAGCGAATGCTATATGTATGGTATGCTTTTTCTATATGTATGTGATAAGTGGATGCTATATGGAGATAATATGTATTACTTAGCTTATTGAGTCTTGCGAGTATCGATCTTGACTTGTGTTTATCTAATTCCTCATCTCGTGGATTTAACTCTTCGCGTATTTATTGCTCCTTGCGAAGGAAAATCTCAAGGAATAACAAAAACAAAACAATCATATTAGTTCTTGCCTCTTATTCTGTCATGTATCTATGGGGTGTACCCATCTGTGTGTGGTGCCTAACCTTAACAGGGTGTATTTATCCTTGGGAGTAAAACTGTTAGCCTTAGCCAGTGGGGGGGTGACACTTGTCTGCCATCTGTTTGTCCTTATCCTTCTATTTTGATTAGTGAGGGTTTTAAATGATGTAAGAACATATTTGTGTTGGTTAACAAGTTAATGAATTACCGTTTTAGCTTAAATTAGTTCTCTAATCTATCTCTCTTAAGGCTGATTCCTTGAATCAGATTTCTATTATCAAGTTTGTATGTTATTTTGTTGTGGATACACAACAATTGGTATCAGCATCCATACCTTCCTATCATGGGTGGGGAGAAGAATCCAACAATCAAAGAAGTGAACGAAGATTTACGTCGACTGGAGATTTCGTTCAAAGATCAAATAGATAAAATCAACGACAGGTTAGATACGTTTTCGACACAGGATCGTGAGTTCAAATCTTCACTATTAACTAAAGATAATTTCATCAAACTTATGGAAACCCATTCTAGTAAACGAGCTGAAGATCATCGTGATACAAATGGAGAAGGACAGTACTCTCATAATTCTCATCAGGGCGGTTCCATGTTTAATCTTCCACAGGGGAATATGGATTCCAACTATAATCCTCGAATGCCCAAGTTAGATTTTCCAAGATTTGATGGAGAAAATCCCAAAGGGTGGATTCAAAAATGCGATCGCTATTTCTTCCTCAATAACATCAGGGATGAAAATCAGAAGGTGACCATGGAGGCTATCCACCTAGAAGGAAAAGAAGATAAATGGTTAACCAATTTACAATCCAGTAGATCCATCACCTCTTGGTATGAACTAGCTGAACTTGATTCTTTTCGATTTGAAAATCCTACTAATGAAAATATTTTAGGGAATTTCAATAAATTATCTCAAACCACTACTGTAGAAGATTATTTTGAACAATTTGAGAACCTCAAGGCCCTGTTGTATCGTCATTATCCGATGCTGAATGAGCACTATTTTGTCATGAGTTTCATTAGTGGATTGAGGGATGACATTAAGCACTCAGTCAGTATGTTCCACCCCTCCACCCTAATGCAGGCCTTCTCACTTGCCAGAATGCAAGAACATAACCTAGCCAACCAACATAAATTTAACAAGCCTACCAACAAATTTTTATCTAGCCCCTTCTCAAGAAATAAACAACCTCTCACACCAAATTACCCACCCAAGCATGTGGACCTCCCTCCCTTACTTCCCCTACCCTCTATCCCTCCCTTAAAACCATCACCATATCAGCTTCCTATTCGGATATTAACACCTGACCAAATGTTAAAGCACAAAAGAGATGGATTGTGCTTCAACTGCGATGAAGTATACAAACTAGGGCATTTCTGCAAAAAACAACAACTATTCCTAATGATATCTGAAGACTCAGCAGCTGAATTCAGTGAGTAGGAAGAAGAAATAGCTCCACCAGAAGACATACCTACCTTAGAAAGCGACATGGAAATATCTCTCCATGCTCTCACAGGTCATACAGCTGGAGAAACCATTAGAATCCCTGGTACTGTCCACCATAAAAAAATCTCCATCTTAATTGATACTGGCAGTACCCACAGCTTCATTGATAGTGATTTGGCCAAATCACTAGGGTGTGTTATTCAGCCTACGGCCAACTTATTGGTTACTGTTGCAAATGGGGATAAGACAGTCAGCTCCGACATTTGTACTAACTTACACTGGCATATGCATAATCATGATTTCATTGGCGACTTGAGGCTTCTGCCTTTGGGGGGTTGTGATGTTGTTCTAGGAGCTGATTGGCTTAAGACATTGGGAGATATTTTTCTTAATTTCTCCATATTGAGTATCTCTTTCAGGCACCAAGGGAAAACCATTTCTTTAGTAGGTACTCCTTCAACTCCCACTCTTAAAATGATAGATACAACTGAATTGCAAGGGTTCTTTAAGCAGCACTCTCATGGGGTTATAGGACAATTATTTTCGGTCTCTCTTGCTCCTCCTCAAGAACCTCCACCACCAGTTATCTCTGACATTTTACAACCATTTCAAGATTTTTTCTATGAGCCTACTTCCCTTCCACCCCAGAGATAATTGGACCACTCCATTCCCCTTACACCCAATTCAACTCCTTTTAAACAGAGACCATATAAATGCCCATATGTTCAAAAGGAGGTCATTGAAAAGATGGTTCAAGAAATGTTACACAGTGGGGTTATCCATCCAAGTCACAACCCTTTTGCCTCTCCCATACTTCTAGTGAAGAAGAAAGACAATAGATGGAGATTATGTGTGGACTACAGGCAACTCAACAGCATCACAGTAAAAGATAAGTTTCCCATTCCAGTTATTGATGAACTCCTAGATGAATTATTTGTCTCTTGTGTCTTTACTAGAATTGATTTGAGATCTAGCTATCATCAAATTAGAGTCACATTGGCTGATATTTACAAAACAACATTTAGGACCCATCATGGCCACTATGAATTCACAGTCATGCCTTTTGGCCTCACTAATGCCCCAGATACTTTTCAAGCTTTGATGAATGACATCTTTCAACCTTACTTGATGAAATTCATCCTTGTTTTCTTTGACGACATTCTAGTCTACAGTCCTGATATGGAGACTCATGCTACACATTTACATCTGACCTTATCTTTACTAAGAAAACATCAGCTCTATGCCAAACTCTCCAAATGTTGTTTTGCCCAACCAACTCTAGAATATTTGGGATACCTCATTTCTTCTCAAGGGGTTATGGCAGATACTGCTAAGATCTCTGCTATGACTAGCTGGCCAACACCTTCTACCATTAAAGAACTCAGAGGGTTTTTGGGCCTCACTGGATACTATAGGAAATTTTTCAAAAACTATGGAGTGCTTAGTAAACCTCTTACTGACTTACTTAGAAAGAATGCCTTCAATTGGTCACCTGCTGCTACTCAAGCTTTCAATCCTCTGAATCTAGCCATGACTACTACTCCAGTCTTAGCTTTACCATATTTTTCTAAAACATTTATATTGGAGACTGATGCTTGTGCCACTAGTATTGGAGCAGTACTTATGCAGGAATCCAGACCTTTATGCTTCTTTAGTAAACCCTTTGTCCCTAAGTACATGGGCCTTTCTACTTATTAAAAAGTGCTCATTGATGTAGGATCTGCAATTGCTAAGTGGAGGAATTATTTATTGGGCCATCACTTTATTATCAAGACTGATAAAGAGAGCATCAAGTACTTTTTGGAGAAGAAAATTACTACAGGCATACAACAAAAATGGCTTATGAAATTACTAGGCTATAATTATGAAATTCAATATAAGAAGGGCATTGAAAACAAGGTAGCTGATGCTTTATCTAGAAGACATCACAATGACAGCTCTTGCTCCACCATCACCATCTCCAGGCCATTCTGGAAGCAAGAAGTCATCTCCAGCTATGTGGAAGATCAGGGGGCTCAACAACTTATTTCTTAGATGCTTCTAGCTCCAAATTCCATCCCCAATTACACTTATCATGCTGAAATTCTGAGATACAAAAATAGAATCTATATTGGCTGCAGCAATCATATCATACAAAACATTCTTCTAGCAACACATGTTTCTGCAGTTGGTGGCCATTCTGGAATTCAGGCTACCTATATGAGAACAAAAACTCATTTCTTTTGGCCTGGCATGAAATCTGAGATTTTTACACTAGTATCTTCTTGTGATGTTTTCCAAAGACATAAGGGAGAACACACATGGCCTGCAGGTTTCCTTCACCCTCTACCAATTCCATACCATGCTTGGAAGCATATCAGCATGGACTTCATTGAAGGCTTACCCAGGAGTGAGAGAAAGGAAGTAATTTTGGTGGTTGTTGACATGTTTACAAAGTACAACCATTTTATACCCATGCAACATCCCTATACAGCTTCATCAGTGGCCAAGGATTTTATGCATCACATTGTCAGACTGCATGGTTTACCTACCTCTATCATCTCAGATAGGGACAATATCTTCACCAACAACTTTTGGAAAGACTTGTTCAAAAATTTGGGTACTGCCCTCAAGCTAAGTACTGCTTACCACCCTCAGACATATGGACAGACTGAGTGGGTCAATGCCTGCCTTGAAAACTATCTCAGATGCATGACAAGTCAACAACCTAAAAATTGGATGCAATAGCTGTACTTAGCATAATGGTGGTATAACACCAGTTTCCATACTAGCCTCAAGATATCTCCTTTTAAGGCTCTTTATGGTTATGAAGCTCCACACTTGGATTTCCCAACCTCTGTCACTACTGCAATTGATTCTGTGGAGAAATACCTTACCAAAAGAGAGAACATTCTACTACTTCTTAAAGACACACTCACCAAGGCACAGGAGAGGATGAAACATTTTGCTGATGCTAAGAGAACTGATAGGGTTTTTGAAATAGGATATTTGGTTTATCTTAAATTGCAGCCATATAGACAGGTCTCCATGTCTCTCATAAGCAACTTCAAACTCTCTGCTAAATATTATGGCCCTTTCACTGTCATTCATAAAATTGATTCTCTTGCTTACAAACTGCAGCTACCCCTAGAGGCTAGAATTCACCCAGTATTTCATGTTTCACAACTCAAGAAGAATATTGGTGTTGCTCACATTCCCTCCCCTACACTACCAGTAGTTGATCATGAAGGACAGGTCATTGTCACTCCCATTGCAGTTCTGGATTCCAGGAATATGATCAGAGGTAACCACACTGTAACTCAGCTCCTTATCCATTGGTCTAACTCATCAGCAGAGGAGGCTACTTGGGAAGATGCTGCCAATATATCAGCTCACTTTCCTTCTTTTAATACTTGAGGACAAGGATTGTTTCATGGGAGGGGTATTGTCATGTATCTATGGGGTGTACCTAACTGGGGTGTACCCATCTGTGTGTGGTGCCTAACCTTAATAGGGTGTATTTATCCTTGGGAGTAAAACTGTTAGCCTTAGCTAGTGGGGGGGGTGACACTTGTCTTCCATCTATTTGTCCTTATCCTTCACTTTTGATTAGTGAGGGTTTTAAATGATGTAAGAACAGATTTGTGTTGGTTAACAAGTTAATGAATTACCGTTTTAGCTTAAATTAGTTCTCTAATCTATCTCTCTTAAGGCTGATTCCTTGAATCAGATTTCTTTTATCAAGTTTGTATGTTATTTTGTTGTGGATACACAACATATTCTTTGTGGATTTTCGAAGCATACCTTGTGTTTTTGGTTCTTTGTGTTTCTATTCTCCTTTCCTCGACTATCTTTCATTTTGAGTTTCAGATTCATCTTTTGCATTCCTTCACATTTTCATCTCGCCATCAATTATATCTCGCTGCCTTTAAGCTTGTTCCTGCATTATTAATATTCAAATCATAGCATAATCAAGTTAATATAAATATTATTGTATGTAATGTTTAGATTGCAAGTATTTCTCATTCGATAAATATTTTTTGAGTCTTCATGATTCTTTATCATCATCTTTTGTATAATTTCTTTTTCGTTTACTTCGTGATTCTTTATAACTATTCATTTAATTTCTTTGAATATGATTCATGAGTTCAAGCATGGTCATGTGCTTGCCTCTTGCTTTGATTCTCCTGACTTATGTTTTACCTCAGGTCTCATATTTTGCCTCATTTCCCTCTTCCTATCGGCGAGCTATTCTATAAAGGGCTTGATTTGCCTCCTAGTTAAGGTCTTATTGTCTTCCAGTTGATTTCTAAACTATTCGAGGAAACTTACCTGCCATTGGGAGGGTCTTAACGGGCCTCATTCTTCATTGCCTCTTGTCTTCCCTACGTTCTACTTATTATTTCGGGGTTTTATTTTGCCTCCTAGTTAAGGTTTTATTATGCCCCACCACGTTGATCAGTGCTTTTCGACGAAGTCTCGGGCGCTCTTTATTCTTGCGAAGTAAAGATCCATCAACCTCTCCTTATCTCGCTCATTGAGTTCTTATTGTGCGATAATATCACAGGCCTACCTATTCCCGTGAATACCATCCCCGTAATATTTCCATCTTTTTTTGGTCACTCAGCTCCCTAAAGGAGGGTGTCTTCCCTTCTCCTCTGAGTACCCCCTGGATTTCGGGCTTAGGTATCAGTTATTTCGTGACTTCATGTCCCTTCGCCGATATGGCTCTTGGTTACGAAGTCACACCCTAGGTGAGGTGGTTTTTGGACCGAGTGGAAGAATAACGCCAGGCCATATTCTTTCTCCACTGGATCGTTCTTACACCCATTACCGAGTGGTTACCCAAATCGGGGGCCCCGGCGGATGGGTCTTACTTTTTCCCCTAGATGATGTTACCGAGATTATCTCATGACGCGCGTTAGGTCATACTTTTGCCTCTTGCACTTTGTGCGAACTAGGTTGCACGCCACGAGGTCTCAGCCTCCCTAAGTAGAGGTTTTACGAGGTCTTACTTTTACCTTTTTCTTTTGTATATTTTTTGTTTTGTGGGTCTTACACAGCCTCCTAGTGAGGTCTTACTTTTCGGCCAATTTTTTCTCTTTTTTCTTTTCTTTTCTTTTCTTTTTCTCTTCGATTTTATTTGGCTCGTAGCCTTGTTCTCTTTATCTATTTATACCGTTCGTGCTTGCTGCTTTGTGTTGCTTTTGTGCTTGAAATGATATTAGAGTTGTTAAGTCGCTGTTGCGAAGCTGGTCTGCTGTTAATTCATGCGAGGTGAGACCACTGAAGTTGCGAAGAGGTTGATGATTACACTCACCGAAGAGGCAGGCTTTAGCATCCCTAGTTTCATTTTTCCGCCACTAGCTCCATTAGGTTGTTGTGAACGGGACCTGAGCGTTGTGAACTGATGGAATTGGTGTTAAAAGTGGACGAGGTGGGTTGAGATGGGTTTGATGATCTGACGATAATTTTGATATACTGACGAGATGGATGTGATGAACTGACGATGTAATCTTGACTTCCGAAGTTGTGACTGCGGTTGGATCTTAGGACTGGTTCGTTCTTCGTCCTCAGGTCACTTGTAACTAAAGAAAATCCATAGTTACACCCACTTACTAATTTTAACAAATACAAAGCTAAACAAGTACTAGATATGACTCCAATCTTTTACTTTGATTGAATTTCTTTTATATCACTAAGTTACAAGCCGCTCAAGAACACTAAAGATCCAGATTACTCTCTTACAAATGTTCTCTATACTCTCCCCTTTTCGAGAATCCAACCATTTCCCAGAAAGATAGGTCCTCCTTTTATAGTTAAAAGTTACATAATGGAGTACAGCTCGATTTACCTCGGGGACACACTTTTTACTTCACTCAGGGCAACTTTATGCTTCCTTTACGCCTTAAAGATCGGCTATTGTCGGGGAAAGCTGTCCCATTTCTTGCACAACAATCCGCATCTCGCTGAGTATACCTCGGGAGCCTTGCCATTTCTTGTACTGCAAGTCACACTTCGCACGGTTGACTTCGTATGCATCTTCATTTCTTGCCCAACAATCCACATCTCGTTGAGTATATCTCGGGAGCCTTACCATTTCTTGTACTGCAAGTCACACTTCGCGCAGCTGCCTTCGTAGAATGCATTACTTTACTAGCCCATGTTATCTCGCAGGTCTGTTACTTGATTTGACTTCTCACTGACGCATTACTTAGGGAATGGTGAATAATATCTTTCTTGGAGATTCACCTTGCTGTCTCGCCCAGTTTACCTCGGACACGTGGCGGGTAAACTTTCTGTACCTATATTTTGCCTTTTCTCATTCCGTTCGTGGGTACCAAGAGAGGAAAGAGAATCTTGCATTAAATTCGCCACCGCCACGTACCCGGAGTTTCCGCTATCTTGTCTCCCACGATTCCCATCAACAGTTACCTACCGGTTCCTATTCTCGTGTGACCGTTTCTCTCGGTCATGCCTTTGTTCTTTATAAATATCCATCTTCCCCCTTCCTTTCTCTCCTTTTCAATCTCTAACTCCTCCTTCTCCAACACTGCCTCTTAACAAATTTCGCCTAATTTCTTTCTACTACTCTCGATTCTTATTCAATTTCCCTGCTTCATTATTTCTTTCTTCAACAATGGCGCCTAAGAAATTTCCCCCTCCTACTACATCAAAGTACCTCGAGGATTTCCAGGCTGATTTTAGGAAATTAGGTTTAACTCTGTCGCCGACGGTGGATTCTTCAGTCACGCCTCCGGTAGTTGCGACCAGATAGATGAAGCTGAATTGCCATTGGATTGAGGCAGAAACATGGTCATCCACCAGGATGATCACTACTTTAGGTCAGCTGAGAGCGGGATTAATCTTCCCTCTGTACGACACTCAGAATCCACTTTTCTATGAAATTCTTGTCTACATCAACAGGAGAGTTTTTCAGCTTAGCGGGAACGCAATTTGAATTGTTAACGAATTTGTGAGGCGCTCTTCTGGTGGTTCATCTCAGATTCCTGCTGCGGCAGAGGATTTTGACTCTGCCGATTACAACATTGCTTCTTTTTCGGAGAATTATATCGACAAGGCTCAAGGTCGAAGAAGGAAGTATCAAAAGTGGGGTATTGCTTTATCTCGGAAGTCCGTGAAGGATCCTTCTAAAGTTCTCCTCCTGGATGTTGAGCCCGTCATTTCTTATAAGGCTGCTTCTAAAGGTCCCTCACTTCGCCTGTCTAATGATGAAGACTGGATGATATTCACAGTCGTTGTTGAGGGCCCTCTCATCTGGGGTTTTGATGAGTCAGGAAAATCTCGGGATGGCCCTCTCCCAGATCATGCTCATCTTTCCGCTTATGAGCCTTGGAAGTTTTGTTGGTCCGAGAGACCCTCCGATGTAAGTTCTCTAAACTTCTTTCCCATTTCATTTTCATCCCCTTTATCTGAGTTTCCTATTTTTCGTAGTATGTATTGCCTGCTCCCGGCTTGATCAATGATAGATCGTCCTATGCCAAGAAGTCTACTGCTGGATCTCCTGTTTTTGATCAAGTACCTTGCTTTTTATTTCGCTTTTGGTGTTTTAATTTTTCCTTTGAAATCTAATTTTATGTTTATCAGGAGGAAGAGTTCGTAGAGCCTCCCATCGTACCTCCTCGTGTTTTTAGGAAGCGAGAACGTCAGGAGAGTCCTTCTGTTGCTTCTGTTACTCAGGTATTTCTCCGCTATATTTACTTCATGAAGACATTCCTTTTCTCGCTCCCTAGCCTTCATTTTATCCGAGATACTAATTCCATTTTTCCAGGTTCCTTCTCAATCCATCCCTATTACCGAACCTCCTAAAAGGCGCAGGGTCCTAAATATGGGGGAGCTCACCCGCATTCCTTCATCCAAGAAACCTGCAGAATTTCCTTCTCCTTATCCAAAGAGCAAGCCTGAAGTGCCTCAGGAGGCCTATCCTCTCCATAAGGTCCCAATGCCAACTCCACACATCACTGTGGACGACTCCTCAGATAAATCATCTGCCGGCCCTTCTGGTGAGAAAGCTCGGAAAGTCTTCGAAGTTGAAGATCCAGCCTACACCCCCAATATGGACTTCTTGAGGAATGCCTTCATTTTGAATCGGAACGCTCCCTCTGCCAGATCTACAGCCATGGAATCTGTGATCTCGTTTAGTTCTGACACTTTTCTGGATCGGGATCAATCCTTCATGTAGAATGCTTCCTTGAATCTCTCTACCAACCAGCATGCCGCTATTATGGCCTTGGTAAGTGCTACTGATCCTGAATGCAATCCATGCATGAATCCCTGTCTTACTTCTAATACTTCGCAGGAATTCAACCGTCATATGAACCAACTCTTGGAGATGAGGGTTGCTCGTGAGGATTTGAAGACTGTTAAGACCTGAATCCAGGAGCTTAAGAATGATCTCACTGATGAGAATGAGCGCTCGGCCAAGAAGGATCAGAGGATTTCGGAACTCAGCAGTAAGTTTAACCTTTTCTCAGTCTTTAATTTTGTCTCGTTCCCGTATTTACTATTCTGTTATTTTCGCCAAGCCCGTTCTGCGAAGTATTATATGAATTTTGAAGAAGCCAAGTCGACTGCCGATGATTGCCAAGATGAACAAGCAAACCTTTTGTCCCAGATTAATTTTTATTTATCTGAAAATGAGATCTTGAATGAACAGCTGTCAACGTCATATTCCTTGGCTGAGCGTCTAGCTAATGAGTCCGCTAATAATGAGGAGTTGAACCTCCATCTCCACGAAGACAATGAACGTCTAAAGATTGAACTTTGGAGGGTCAGTAATTCCCTCACAACTTCCCGTAACATACATTCCTCGTCCATGAGTCAGGTTAAGTGACTGGAGGAGGATAAAGACAGAATAATTAAGAGAAACGACAAATCCGAGGTCCAACTTCGTAAACTCAGAAGTGAGCTTTCCGAGTTAGGGTCCAAATATGAGAAGCTGAAGACCGAGAATACTGGATTAAGGGATGAGAATAATAGGTTAAATAGTGATATGTCCTCTATCCTGGCTCGCTTGGAGAGATTCCAAGGCAAGAAAACTGTCCCTGCTCCTTCTGTAAAGAAAAAGCTCGTTTCTCCTCTGAGGAGTGGTAAACTCGTCATTGGGTCTCCTGTTGATGACGACGCTTCGCTCGACCTTAATGAGGATAAATCCTCTCGTGATATTCGCGACTTTTTTGAATCCGAAACGTCGAGGCTTGACTCTCTGAACATGGATCTTCAGAAAATTTTAAGTTCTGTAATTTCACAAAAAGAAGGTAGCTCTAGGTATCCATGCCATACTTCGTGTTTTGCTTCATTTAACTTGCTTCTGACTTCGCTGTTACTTCACAGAATCCGAGGAGAGTTTGAAGAATCAAATTCTGCACCTTTCTCGACAAAAGGACGGTTTTTCCAGAGAGGTGTCCAGTCTGAAGGAAAGCCTTGCATCCTTGAATGAAGATTGTGACCAGATGGAGAAGGATGCCAAGATAGTTGCGAAGTTTACTCGCAGAAACACCCAAGAGGAAAAGGTAAAATTTGTCACTGAGCTTTGCAGTTCCCATGGCATCGACATTCCTCACATGGACCTCGAGGTTTTCTCTGATGATGATCCTACTGTCAATGCCGAAGCTGAGAGCGAAGATACAGATACCGATGAAGACATTGGGGGACCTAACCACGAGGTTCCTCAAAGAACAGGAGGTATCAATGGTGCTGGGGCTGGTGCCGGTGCTGGAGCTGGCAACAATATTGGGGTCCCAGGATCCGGTGAAGGTCTTGATGAAAAAGAAGCTAACAATCCTTGATCACTCTCTTTGATATTTGTTTGATACTTTATTTTTTCGCCTGTTTGACATTTTATCTGGGCGCTCCCAATCTTGGGGGGCATGACAAATTCTGCTCTTATTTTGCCTTAGTATATTAGTTTTTCCTTTAGTTTCTTCATATTCTTACTTCGCTCTGCTTTCTGCGCTTACCATGGTTAACACATATAATCTGCATATCTAAAAATGGTTGCCTTGCCCTGATATATCGGAATCAATCCGATATACCAAGTATATACTATAGCGAAGGAAATAATTAAAGAATAATGAGTATACTCAAGTATATACTTGCCCCTTATTCTTTGGGTATTTCCGAAGTAAATATTCTCTTACCTTTTGCGAAATAAATGCTCAAAAGAATAAAACCTAATTTAAAGTATATACTTGCCTCTTATTCTTTCGTGGATTTATGCAGCATACCTTGTGCTCTCATCTACTCATGGCTTTACTTTTATTGCCTTAGTCGTCCATCTGCGACTGATTCCGCATTGTTATCACCTCGCTGAAACTATTAATGTTCAATTCATAACATAATCAAGTTAATATATATATATCGTCATATGTAGTATTTCAATTGCAAGTGATTCTTATGCAATGTAAGAAGTACTTCTTAAGAGTGTGACTTGCGTAATATGGATTATGATGGATTAATCTTTGACTTGCAAATATTTTTGTGATCAAACTTTGTAATGTGCTTGCCTCTTGCTTTGCTTTGTATCTTACCTTTTTGTTTTGCCTCAGGTCTCATCTTCTGCCTCACATCACTCCCATCAGTTCGGGATCTTATTTTTCCTCCTAGTTAAGGTCTTATTATGCCCCACCCCGTTGGTCAGGGCTTTTCGACGAAGTCTCAGGCGCTCTTTACTCTTGCGAAGTAAAGATCCATCAACCTCGTCTTATCTCGCTCATTGAGGTCTTATTATGCAACAATATCACAGGCCTACCTACTTCTGTGAGTACCAGCCCCATAACATTGCCGACTTTTGTGGTCACTCAGCTCCCTAAAGGAGGGTGCCGTCCCTTCCCCTCTGAGTACCCCCATGCTTTTTGGCTTAGTTGTCAGTTATTTCGTGACCTCGTGCCCTTTCACCTATACGGCTCTTGGTTACGAAGTCACACCCTAGTTGAGGTGGTTTTGGGACCGAATGGAAGAACTACACCGGGTCATCTTCTTCTCCACTGGCTCGTTCTTACACCCCTTACCGAGTGGTTACCCAATTGGGGCCCCCGGAGGATGGGTCTTACTTCTTTCCCCTAGCTTATGGTTGTTAGACATATCCCGAGATTATCTCGTGATGCGCGTTAGGTCTTACATTTGCCTCTTGCACTTTGTGAGAACTAGGTTGCACGCCACGAGGTCTCATCCTCCCTATGTAGAGGTTTTATATAGGTCTTACGATCTCCTATTCTTCTGTACATATTTTCTGTGGGTCTTATGCAGCCTCCTAATGAGGTCTTACTTTTAGCCCTTGCATGCATATATATTTTTTGAATTTGCATCTCATTTTCTGCTTTGTTTCTGTTGCTCTTTTGATTATGAAAAATAAACGCTTCATTCCATTTTCTGGTTGTTAACAAAATGATATATATATATATATATATATATATATTATTATTTTTAAAACAATTCTTTACGAATCTCGGCTTCTCAAGGATAATACTTCTAGATGTAAATTGGATTCCATGGATGGTCTAGTCTGCGACCCTGCCTTTCTGCTTCACCATATATCACGTCTTCGTTGCTATCTGTATATTTTCCTTCACAGTCCGTGAGCTCATAATCTTCGTTCCCTACTCTTCTTTTCACGATGAAAGGTCCTTCCCACGTAGGCTCCAGCTTTCCTCGAGTTCCCTTTTGATACGGGGGTATCTCTCGCAGAACTAGCTCCCCTGGAGCGAAGCCTCTTTCTTTAACCTTCTTGTTGTACTCGCGAGATAGTCTTCGGTGATAGTTTGTCATGTGTTATAGAGAAATATCCCTATTCTCCTCCAAGTCATATATCTTTGCTAAGATCAGGTCCGAGTTCAGGCCCTTTTTCCAGGCCTCTCATTTTGTGGTTGTAAATATGATCTCAGTAGGCAGAACCGCCTCTACTCCATATTCCAAACAGAAAGGGGACATTCCGGTTGCTTCTCGTCTGGTGGTTCTGTATGACCATAGTAACTTCGGAACTTCTTCGCACCAGTTATGGAGATGCCCGTCTAACTTCTTTTTTAAAATGGATGCTATCGTTTTGTTCGTTGCCTCCACTTGCCCATTAGTTTGTGAGTATAGCGGGGTTGACTTCGCACACTGTATCTTAAAAGTACTAAGCAACATATTCACGTTTTCTCCCTCGAATTGCATCCCATTATTAGAGACTATTTGCAGAGGGATTCCAAATCTACATATGATGTGCTCAAGCATAAAATCATATATGTCGCCTTCTCGTGTATTCTTCACAGGTTTGGCTTCAACCCACTTCGTGAAATAATCTGTTGCCACTATTAGATATTTTCGCTGCAAGTTTTCGGCAAAAAATGGCCCCATGATGTCTATTACCCACATGGCGAATGGCCACACACTTAACACAAAATTCAGGTTCGTCGAGGGTGCATGTATACGTTTTCCGAATCTCTGACAAGCCTCACACCTCGTCGCTACATTTTTTGCATCTTTATGCATGCTCGGCCAGAAGTATCCTTACGTTTTGGTTTTATAGGACAATGATCTGGTTCCGCTGTGATTTCCAGCATCATCGTAATTTATTGCCTTCATGATATGCATTCCTTCTTCCTGTGACAAGCATCGCAGTAGCGGTCCTATGAATGATCTCCGATATAGGATTCCTTATCTTAGCTCATAGTTTGTGGATCTCCCCTTGATTTTGTGTGCCTCAAATCTGTCCCTTGGTAAATCTCCCTTTTCAAAGTACTTGTGAATAGGTGTCCTCCAGTCATCTTCTCCAAATTCGTCAGGTATGCTATCTTCTATTATCATTATGGATTTTTCATCTTCCAACTCGTTAGTTACTAATGGGTGCATTAACCTTTCAATTCAGATATATTTCTCCGAGGTATCTTCGATCATTGATGCGATGAAGGCTAAGGCATTTGCATGCCTATTATTATCTCTACTTACTTGCCTCCATATTATATTTGGTATTTTCTTTGAATACTCTTTCACGAGTTGCAGATATCGATTCATCACAGCATCACTCGCCTGGTACCTTACTTCTATCTTCCTGACCACCAACTGAGATTCGCTGGTTATTCTTATTTATTCCAACTTCATCTCGATGGCTAGCCTTAGATCTAGTATGACTGCCTCATATTACATTTCGTTATTAGTAGCTTTATATTCCAGTCGAAATCAAAATACCGTCCTCGCTCCTTTTGGCGAAGTAAATACTATTCCTATTCCCCCTCCAGCGCTGTTGGATGATCCGTCCACAAATATTTCCCATCTCCTTGGATGATTTTCTTTTAGTAGATCTGTAGGATCCGGACGCTCCTCATATACATCTAACATCTCTTCCTCTCCTTCATCTTCTTCTATTGGGAACTCGACCAGAAATTCTGCGACTATGTGTGACTTCGTCGAAGTATGGACTTCGTATTTTAAACCGAATTGATCAATTCGGGTATTCCATCTTTCAACTCTCCCAACTCTCCTCGTATTCTTTAAAGTTGACTCTATAGGGATTCTGGTTAGAACCTTTATTTTGTGAATCTGAACATAGGTTCTTAATTTCTCTGATGAGTACACCAACGCTAGAATTAACTTTTCTATCTTTGGGTAATTCTTTTCAGCAGCATTGAGGGTTTTGCTGACGTAAAAGATAGGCTTTTCGATGCCTTCATCTGTCCGAAGAAATACTGAACTTATTGTATTCGGTGTAGCTGCGAGACAAATCAGTAATTCTTCGTCTGGTTCGTGCTTTTGGAGAATTGATAAGTTGATAAGATATTCTTTTATATTTTGCAATGCCTGTTCACATTCTTTTTTCCACGAAAATTTTGCCCCCTTCTTCAAGATGTCGAAGAAGTGTTTGCACCTATCCGAAGATTTAGAAATGAATCTACCCAAAGCTGCCAACTGCCCATTTAGTTTTTGCACGTCTTTTACCGTTGCTGATTCTATACCAAATATACACTTCGCAGGATTTATTTTTATTTTGTACGCCCTCATCTGTTCGAAGATTTCTTTTAAATCCTCAACATGATCCCCTGACTCCTTAGTTTTTACCAGCATGTCGTCGACATAGACTTCCTGTTTATTATGCACCCATTTAGCGAAAATCTTCTCGACCATCCGTTGGTAGGTTGCCCCCGCATTCTTCAAGACAAATGGAATTCTCATGTAGCAATACAACCCTCTAGGGGCGAATAAATCCGTGTGCTCTTGGTCTTCCTCCGCGAGCGGTATCTGATTGTATCCACAATAACCGTCCATCAACGTTAGACAGTTATACCCGGATGAAGACTCCACCATCTGAGGTATATTGGGTAGTGCGAAGCTATCCTTCGGAGAAGCAGCATTCAAGTCACTAAAATCTATGCATATTCTTATTCATGTAGTCTATTTTGGTACAATCACCATGTTGGATACTTCGCGGGTCTTATTATTCCCGAGTCCAGCATTTTCTGTAATTCTTGCTCTATTTGCTCGTATTTCGTATTCGTTTCCTTATTGGATTGATTGTTGGGTTTAGATCCAGTCTGTGACAAGCGACTTCGGGGTATATCCCAGGCATCTCGTTCATGCCCCATGCAAAGATATCAAGGTACTCTCTTAGCAGCTTTATCAGCCTTTCTTCCTCGTCTGCCTCCATCCTTGTCCCGATCCTCACCGTTTTTTCTTCATCTTCGCTACCCAAGTTTATCTCTTGTGTGGGTTATACTGCTGCGAAGTTCATGATCGGTTCTCCGAGTGGGGACGGTTCCTTTAATTGTTATAAAGGCTTATCCTTGTCTTCAAGAATTTAACTGGGAATAGCCCACCCTTCTTTCGCTTTGACCATATATACCATTAATTCTTCTTCCCTCTTTGCTTCTTGCACTCTTTTCTTTTGTTCCTTCCTTCGCCTTATCTTCTCGTCATAGTTATGCACATCTTCGTCGTTGCACTCTCTGGCTTATTTCTGATCTCCCTTTATCTCGCCGATTCCGCTTGACATTGGAAATCGGATAGCTTGGTGGTAAGTGGATGCTATTCCCTTGATTCCATGTATCCATGGCCACCCAATCAGAGCGTTGTAAGGGGATTCCATATCCACCACACATACCGTTACCTCGGTTTCTAGTTTCCCTGCGAAGATTTTCACGACTAGTTCCCCTCTCAGCTTTGATGCCACTCCGTTAAACCCATAGATATTATAAGTATATGGCACTAGGTCCGAATCTCGGTAACCCATTGTTTTAAATATGTGATAAAAGAGTATATCCACTGAGCTTCCCGTGTCCACCAAGATCCTGTCTATTGCCCATATTTTCTTTTTTCTCGTGGAACTTTTTTCCCACTTTGTATGTTCTCCGAAGTTCAAAGTGATCACTAAAGGATCTGTGTGCGAAGCTCCTCCCTCTGGGGCGTCTGTTGCCGAGAAGGAAATAATTCTTTTTTTCCATTCTTCCAATGGCTCCTTCTTTGCAATGCTGAATATCTCATTTCCTTCAAAATCTCTCTTATGAACCCTTTGTAACACATTATCATGAAAGTTACGTATATTCTTCGCATACTGAATAATGGAGTTATAATTTAACCTTTGGGTTCCTCTATCGATTTCGATTTTGTATACTTTTGTTTGATTTGGATCACCTTTTCGAGGTGGTGGCGGTGGTAAGGGTCCTGTGTTAGCCAAAAAATGCTTGATTTTCCCCTTTTCGATTAGACGAAGTATGATTCGTCGGATGTTTCTGCAATCTTCCGTGAGGTGTCCGTGAAAACAATGATACTTGCAAAAGTCAATATTTCTCATACTTGAAAAGGGTTCCACCCCAAAAAATTTCGGGGGAGGAATTTCTTCTGTTAGAACAATTGATTCCCATATCTTCTCAACTGTGGTGTTAAGTTCGGGTAACACTACGTCTTCGAACTGTGGCCTTTTCTCTCCATATCGTTGTCCTGGATTATATCTTCGGGAATTCCTCGGATTATCTCCTCGGGATTCATAGTTCCGAGGTCTGGGATCGATATACCTCGGATGCTGATCTATCCACTCCTGGTCTCCACTGGACACTGCTACCAACTTCGCGGGTATTGTCGCTAACGGTTCTGTGTCCACATATTTCATATCATTTTCTATTACATTCGCTATCCTTGGAAGCAAACGCGAGTTCCCATCCTTGGATTGAATCGGGGATGCCTAAATAGCCTTCCTTTGTTTTTCTTCCAACGCCACGTACTCCTCCTGATACTCTCGGAGTTCACTCATCGATATTGTGTTGCGAATTACGAAAAGTTGTGTGTGCAAGAGGTCGGTTGTTATTAACGCATTAACGAAGGCCAGAATGAAATTTATCTCATCTAACCTCCCAGCTAGTTCACTGCATACCGTTCTCCATCTCGTAATTAGACTTCGCAGATTTTCGCCTGGCTTCCTTCTCAAGTTGAACAAGGTTTCTATTCTGGGCCTTAACATGTTATTGCTTATGTAAGTTGTCAAGAATACTCTCTGCAAATATTTGAACGACGAGATTGAACCTTCCGCTAACCCTTCAAACCACTTTGAGGCTTCCCCGGTTAAGCTAGCTGGAAAATACTGGCACAGTACCGTTTCGTACTTCGCCCACTGCATTAGTGAAAGGGTGTACTGTTTTAGATGCTGTACAGCATTTCCTATTCCGTCGAAGATACTTCCGAAGGTAGGCAGTGAACACCTTCCTGGGGTTCTTCCCTCCAGTACTTCGCGCGAGAATGGCGATTTGTCAGCCTCCACAATTGCCTCCGCCAGCTGCACTCTTCCTCCTCTTCGTGGATTGTTGAGTAATGCTTTCATCTTATGTATTTCGTTCATGACTGTTTGATTGACCTCGTCTCTTCCTTCTTCTCGCCTTCACTTTATTCTTCTTCTATCTCGCTCATCATCATCTTCTCTCCCTTCTTCCTCGTGTCTCCTTCTCTCTTCTCGATATCTCTCTTTTTCCTATTCCGCATATCTCCTCGCTTCCTCTTTCCATTGTTGTTCACATCGTCTTTGTTCTTCCCGGGATCTTTCCTCCCTTCGTATCCTTTCATCTTCTCTTCGCCTTTCCTCTTCCCGAAGACTCTCCTCCTCCCGAGTTCTTTCTTCCTCAAACCGCCGCCTTTGGTCTTCCCACCTAGTTTCCTCCAAAGCTCTCCTAAGCAACCTTTGGTCGCTGATTTCCCTTAGACGCCTCCTCCCCCATTCTCCTCTTTCTCCTCCTTGTTTATCTTGCGGTATTCCTTCCCTCTGGGTTACGTTTTCTCCCATACTGGCTTCATTTTGTACGTCATGAACAACCCTTTATTCATTGAGTTGGTTGTTTTGTTGCATCAGGATCGCATTCTGACTCATGAGTACGGTTCTTTGCTCCATTAGTGCTCTCTCTTTTTCTCTTTATAAACGCAGCACCTCTCTGATCTGTTATAATGTCATATTTTCTTCACCGGCGTTCTCCTTTCCATTTCCTTGAACGGGTTCTTCTTCCTCCTCTATTTCGGTGTTAGCGGTATGGATCGATCCTTCTCGATAACGATCCTCTTCTCCCTGTTGGGCAGCATCTTGTCTTCCTCATATGCTTGACGTTTCTCCTCTCTCCATCCTTCCTCCTCCTCTTCCTGCTAGACGCAAGCTCCTCCTTGATGCAATGATATGTTGCGCTCGTTCTGGTACTCTTGCCATGGATAGTCTGCTAAACTTTCTTTATCCGATTCACCGTCTTTGACCGTATCTAACTTGCTTACCTTCAGGAAAGCAGATCTCAGATCTACCTTTTCTCTCCCAATATTACTATGTTTTCTTAATCACTACTCTCCAACCCTTATGAAGTAATAACTCACTTAATGATTTATGACAACAGATCTCTCAAACTATCTCAAGTGAGACTGAAATCTCAACTTGAGATCCCTGTTTCTTTGCGCCAAAATGTAACTACAGAAAATCCATAGTTACACCCACTTACTAATTTTAACAAATACAAAGCTAAACAAGTACGAGATATGACTCCAATCTTTTACTTTGATTGAATTTCTTTTATATCACTAAGTTACAAGCCGCTCAAGAACACTCAAGATCCAGATTACTCTCTTATAAATGTTCTCTCTCCTCTCCCCTTTTCGAGATTCCAACCATTTCCCAGAAAGCTAGGTCCTCCTTTTATAGGTAAAAGTTACATAATGGAGTACAACTCGATTTACCTCGGGGACATACTTTTTACTTCGCTCAGGGCAACTTTATGCTTCCTTTACGCCTTAAAGATCGGCTATTATTGGGGACAGATGTCCCATTTATTGCACAACAATCCACATCTCACTTAGTATACCTCGGGAGCCTTGCCATTTCTTGTACTGCAAGTCACACTTCGCACGGTTGACTTTGTATGCCTCTTCATTTCTTGCACAACAATCCACATTGTAGGGACAGAATATCGCAAGATATTGGGTTACGAACATAGTAACAAATATGAGAGAAAAGTGTCGCAAGATAATGCGATAATAGAAGAAACACGGGAAAAGTGTGAAAATATTACGAACATAGAATAAATTTACGAATAGAAGTCGCGATACTTCGCAAGCTATATATAGTTGTACAGATTTCACTATATATAGTAGTTCAATTGTTAAATTGGAGAGGTTCTTTAAGTGAGTATTAGAAAAAGTCTTAGGAGAGAGAACAGAGAAAGTTGTAACTGTTCAAAATTCCATTAACATACTTCTTTGCAATCAGTTGAGAATATTAATCAGTAAATTGTCATTCTTCATCAAGAACTTCTTAAAGTTTTATGAAATCTACTGAGGGTGTAGTTGTAGGATTTCCTGCAACTACACACATCTCGTTGAGTATATCTCGGGAGCCTTACCATTTCTTGCACTGCAAGTCACACTTCGCGCAACTGCCTTCGTAGAATGCCTTCCTTTACTATCCCATGTCATCTCGCAGGTCTGACACTTGATTTGACTTCTCACTGATGCGTTACTTAGGGAATGGTGAATAATATCTTTCTCGAAGATTCACCTTGCTGTCTCACCCAGTTTACCTCAAACATGGCGGGTAAACTTTCTGTACCTACATCAGTAGTTTAATGTATTCTTCCTGCTTCGTTGATTCTGCTCCGCTGGGTTGTCGACGAGGTGACGAACTGGATGTCTTACTTTGCAGGTGGTCACAAAGTCGATCTTTGCTGGGTTCTCTTGATGGAGTGAGCTTGTACTATATCTTTTCGTTCCTAACTGATCTTGGCTCCTTTACTCATATTATTTCCTCCTCACTCTCCATCTTAGTTCATGAGCCGTACTCACTTCTTATCAAGAGATTCGTCACCATCTGCTGATGATGCTTGAAGTACTCATGGTGAAATTAATTCGCAGGCCGTTCTATCATCTTCGCTGGAATTGTGGATTTAATGAAGATTATCCTTATTCGTTGGTGGTGGGTATACTTTATCAAAACGGTTGACGAAGTAAAGTTTTAATGTCATTGCCCTTTTCTAGTTCTCCGTTGGTAATTTTGAATACCGGAATCGTGATAACTGCTTTGCTCTTGGGTTTCTTCGTGAACTCCTCCTGCCGTGACGAGCTGTGGAGAATAGGTCCTTCGCTAGGGCTGCTGGTGAAGATTATAATCTGGTTCATCTTCGCTTGATCTTTCAGAGAACAGTATATTCGTTGTTGTTGGGTACTTCGCATTTATAATTTATATAGACTCTTGAATTTTGATTCCACTATTCTTTTAGGGTGCCTGAAGTAGGATCAAATTTGTTCTATCCTTGCAGTAGTAACTTCTAAGTTCAGTTTGTTTTTGCTCGTGATAGATGTTCACATCTGCTTCTTTTGCTCATCTTTGCCTCGCTGGACTTAATTACTTCTTCTCTTATTTTCCTTTGCCTTGGTTCCTCATCTGTTTCATCTCATGATTAATAAATACTTAATTAATTTATATATCACATGTAAAGAATGAGAGTTGGTACTAAATAATTGCTTCTGTTTGCTACTTAAGATGCATGATTCTAATAAGAACATAGCTGCACTTATTCAGATAATTTTAATGATTAGAGAGAGGGTGAGAATACTTCCCCTTTGCGGATTTTTTCGTGACTCTTGAACTTGTATTGTGGTTCCTATCAGAGTAGACGAACGATGTGGTGTATTTGAGTTTGATCGACAAAGAACTGTCCTCCAGGTTAGTATCGGAGTGAGATGCTTCGCTGTATCGGAGACGGCGAGTTGGCTTGTTGTTCGTTTTCCTACTTCATTTCGCCCACGTAGCTTATTAGATGCTTTTGATCTTGACGAAGTAACTTTACTACCGTGTCCTTCCTTTGATTGATACTTAATTGTTGACGAAATATAACTTCAGCATTGTTTCTTTCTTTATCGAACTTCTTCAGTAGCTTTACTATTGTAGCTTACTATTTCTTTCTTTGTTGATCATTCCGGCGAGATGAGATGTTGACTAAATTAACTCGATTATTGCATCTCTTCTCTTCATTGAGAGTTACGAGTTGATTTACTGTGTTGATATACGAGTTTATTTCCTTGTTGGAAGTCCCAAGTTTGTCATTATGTGTCTTTGGGTACCTGTGGCTTGTTATTATTTGAGTAAGGTGTAAATGGAGATCCATATATAGTTCATATAGTAAGGTCCATATGTATAGTCGGTCTTATGTAACGTGTCCTGTAAGCCAAAGTCTCATATGCTTAATATAAATACTTGTCTCGACCACCCTATTAGGGTTAAGAGAGTTTATTCAATTGTTCATGGTACCAAGAGCCAGAACGATCTCTCCAAAACCCTAGCCTCAATTTTTTTTTTTTTTTTTCCACAACCCTAGCCTGCTCTTCATCATGTCTTCTTCAGCTTCTTCTACCTCCAGTTCTATGGCCTCTGATTTTAGTCATGGTTCTCCAACCATCCCCGCTTCTACCTCTCAAACTGTAGGCTCTCTCATGTCTACTACTTCGTCTTCTCTGTTTGACAAATCCCCTTTCATGCCTTCTTCGACAAAAATAGTTCTCTTGGATAGAACTAATTATCTTCTTTAAGTCTCAGATAACTCCTATTCTCAAATCTCAACGACTCTTCAAATACCTTCATGCATCTTATGAGATACCAGCTGCTGAACTTGTTGATGCCGAAACTGAAGCTCGAACTCCTAACCCAGCCTATGAGGATTGGGAAGTTATTGATCAAACTATTATATCATGGATTAACTGCTCCCTCACTGAAACCATGAAGTCTGAATGTGCCAGACGTGGAAACTCTCGTCAAGTATGGAACTATCTTCGTTCTACTTATGCAACAATCAACCCAGCCCGTATTCTACAACTAAAAGCGAATTTATCAACCATTCAAAAGGGTAACTCTTCAATCTCTGAATATATTCTAAAGATTAAGGAAATCTCTGATTCCTTGGCAGCTGTTCTCCAACCAGTTTCTGACCTTGAACTCGTCTCCACAACTCTCCGTGGACTGGGTGCTGATTGGTCTAATATCTACACCGCCGTTATAGCCCGCACTACTCTTCCAACCTTTACTGAACTTCATGCCTTGTTACTTCATCATGAGTCTCATCTTCAATATTTGCAAAATCTGCAAACTCAAGCTGCTGATGTACAAAACCCAGTCTCCTTCTTTGCGGGTGCTCCTACTGGTCGTGGTGGTTCTCCTGCTGATATTCGAGGAACTGCTAGTTGTGAATATATAGATGAAACTGATTTTGGATCTAGGTTTGTGTATACAAACGCAGTATTTACAGAAGAACAAAATTTAATTTGTAAGAATTATTTTTGTTTTAGAACTTGTAGATCTGTGTAACCAAGCGTGAAATCTAAGAGATAAGAAAGAGATTCGCCCTTTTAGGATTAATTGTTGGTGAAGACCCGTTTAATCTCAACTTGCTGCCGATTCTCTTTCTTTTCAAATTTTTGTTTCTGTTTCTCCATTGAAGATTTCGAGCACCAATACTGAATATTCTTCGATCTATCTTGTTTTAACCGGTCAGGTATGTTGTCTGATAATACAAGTTTTTCACTGAAACCTCCACTTTGCCCCTGAAACTTAAAGATCTATGGAAATCTTCATTGAAATTTCTTCTTGAACCACCAAAATAAGAGGTAGGATAAATCCTTTACTCATCCCTGTTTCTGGACGCCAAAATGTAACTACGGAAAATCCATCCGAAGTTACACCCAAATCTCTATTTCTTGTTCTAAACATATTTCTACTTCAACTTTTGAAATAATTTCTAAATCTAACTTTTGAACACTAAAATGATAATTTGAAATGCTAAAATCATAAAAGAGACACACAATTTTTACGTGATTCGATCCATAAAGGGATCTACATCCACGGATTTCACTAGAATATTTGATGTTTACCTTTTATTTACAAAGGAGACTCCATTAATGAGTTTTGGAGCTCTAGCTATAGTTTTGGGGAAGAAGATGAGATTAAGGGGAAAAGGAAATCTGATCCATTCTCTCTCCTAAATATTTTCTTTTTGTACTAGACAGTAGAAGTGAATTTACATTTGTATCCTTTGCTTTCAAACTAAGCTATCTTGGTTAAGATGCTATGTATACTATCCTAGGGATGCTAAGTTACTCCACCATTCATATTGCGCCACGCGTCGAGTGTGATTTTTGGTATCTACAGTAGGTGCATAAAGTTTATTCAGGAATCATGGATGATGAGCAAGGGATATTGCTGACAAAGAAATAAACACCAAAGGAGGGAATGACTCATTGACGCCGTCTGATACATCTGTTACGGGCATCCAACTCAAAACCAATTGGCAATGAGTGGAGAGGCTCTAAGGGATTATAAACTGCAAGATCTTAGATGCCCAGACAATGTGGGACTAATAATCTCAACACGCCCCCTCACGTGTAGCCTCGTTGGGTCTAACACGTGGACAATTAAATCGGGTGACGCGGAGTAAAGGCGCGGTCAAATGACTCGTCGCAAATAGCCTGCTCTGATACCATGTTAGAATACGGGCATCCAACTCAAAACCAATTGGCAATGAGTGGAGAGGCTCTAAGGGATTATAAACCGCAGGATCTTAGATTCCCAGACAATGTGGGACTAATAATCTCAACAACATCTAATGAAGAATAAAACAAGGAAGCAACGAGGAAGAGAATGAGTCTAAACCACCAGCGATCAGTACATCTCGTGAAATAAGACAACACATCAACATTTCAAGCGAAGAGCGAAGCAAAGGGAGGAGATATTACGAAAAATCTACAGTGAGAACGAGGAGATACTTCGTGAAAGTCAAGCAAAGGGATACTTCGTGTAATAAGAAAGCAGTAGCTAGACAAAGAAGAAGGAATATCAAAGAAGTTTACTCCGACAAAGGTTCTGGCTAACAGTTCACTTCGCCGCATGTAACGAAACAAAAGCTCACTTCGTCGAGAGTAACCAAAGAAGAGTGGTAGCTCGCAGAAGCAATCAACAAGAGAAGAAGCAGTTATCCGCCAGACAAAGAAATTTAAAGAGAAGGAGGAGGACATCATATATGAACCAAATGTAACTAGGATGGCATCATTAGAAGAAGGAACGAGCTCAATTTAGAGATGAAATTTCAGCAAAACGATAAACTACAATAGTGTATCCAACAGAGAAGAAATGTAAAGGCAGACATCAACATTGCAAAGTTAGTCGAAGCATTAAAGCGAGAAGAAAATAAGAGATTAGCTCACTTCGTCATTGGAACGAGTCACGGCACTTCGGATAAACGATAAGAATATAAGAGATTAGCTCACTTCGTCATTAACTTCTGAGAATTGCCAGTATAATCACGAGCATATACTCATGATCAACTACTTAGGAGAAGCAGTATCTATTTTAAGCCCAACTTGAGAAGCGAGAAGAAAATGGTACGACCTCATTACTTAGGGAAGAACGATCATCACCACTAACCGATAAATTTTTTTTTTTTTTAATAAACAAACCAGGGCATTCCCTGAGGTTACATAACATAGTTCAAGTTTCCACCTAGGAGAAGACTCACCAAAACAGAGTTTATGTGTGGATCCAACTAACCGATAACGTCAGCATTATTCCTTCGACACATTAATTCATCAGTAAGATGCTCTGTTCTAGCAAAGTTCGTAGTCAATCCAACTCAACCAACGAGTCCACAACCCCAACCAATGGAGACAGTAACAAGAGTCAGATAAAAGAAAATTCACAATCCAAGGGAACAAGATCGAAACAGCAACAACTAAATGAAACCTCTTCTTAGTCCAACAACATATAGCTTCAGCTCGCAACTAAAGTAGATACCAAAACCCATACTAGCGTGGCAACACATGAAGGAGGGAGTAACTTAGCATCGCTAGGATAGTCTACATAGTATCTTTGCTTAGTATCCTTAATTTGTAAGTAAAGTACATTTATGTAAATTCATCTCTACTCTCTAGTACATAAAAAAAAATATAGGAGAGAGTAGGGATCATATTTTATTTCCCTTAACTTAATCTTCTTCCCCAAAACTAGATCTAGATAGCTCTAAAAAACTCATTAATGGAGTCTCTTTTGTAAATCAATTACTTATGTACACATCAAATATTTTAGTGGAGAACCATGGATGTAGATCCCGTTATGGATCGAACCATGTGAAAATTGTGTGTCTCCTTTAGATATTATCTCTTTTATATCCATTTTTATGTGAGATTTGTTTAGATTTAGAAATTGTTTATGAGTTTAGATCTTGGAAATTATTCAAGAACACGAAATAGAGATTTGGGTATGCTGTGGGATTTTCCGCAGTTACATTTTGGTACTAGAAACAGGGGTCTTGGTAGGCTTATAAAGAGTACCTACAATTATAAACTGCAAGTGTACAGTGCCTTATTGTGTATAGTGCAAATACAGGTCGATCCTCAGGGACATGGTAGGTGTAAATTGAAACCAAAGTCCTACTACAACTGATTTAGAGTAGGATCGACCTGTATTTGCACTAATTCATCTCTGCTTTAATCACAACTAAGTATTTCTCCAAAGAATTAACTGTCTAGTTAAAGCACAACTAATCTAAGGATCAATAATAATCTAGTTTAGCATGAGTTTCAGCACAATCAACACTGTGGTATTCTAACTACAATGGATACATGGCATATACTGTGAGAGAAAAATGTTGAAGCACTATGATCAATTCTATCCTAAGCAGTTTTAAACATTCAAAAACAACACACAAAGTATGAATAACATAGCAGCAGGCTAGGGCTTCATCTAAACCCTAGCAAATGAAATTAGAACATGATGAACATGATGAAAACACAATTGTATTAAGAAACTAATTGAACCAGATAGTCTTGGATGATTACAACACAACAACCCTATTTGTACACAAAATTTCTCCGAATTCACCTTCAATTCGACAACTAACAGTAACCCACTTACCCAAAACGCATATTCTGACAATTTTTATCTTCAATTTGTCTCTGCAAGCTTACTTTCCAGCTAACCCTAATCTTATCTTTGTCAATCTTAGCTTATAGGGTTACTGTTTTTGATAAGGGAGAAGATAAGATGGAGAGAGATAGAGAGTGATAGTTTGATTGTGTTAATGGAGGTGGCTGTGAGCAGAGATGGTCGGGGGGATGAATCTGAATGAAGAGAGCTGCAAGTGGCGCTATAGAGAATAAAGAGAAATTGAGAAGAATATGGGGTTCTGTTCGATAAGGGGAAAGGGAGAAATAAGAATGGGGCTTGGGTGTTGGACGATGGCAAGTGTGACGTTATGAAGTTGTATCTGATCCGACGGTTCAGATATAGGTACGGGTTTGGGTTTGGGTTTTGGGTTCGGGTCTTGGATAGCTTAAGCTCATATTTTCTTCAAAACAACTTCTTCTTCCAAGCCCATTGCTAGGTTCACTTTGCAAGAAAATTGCAGTTGTTCTTCGAGTGATATTCTTCCACGTTTATTTACTTCCTTTACGCCTCTAACCACCAAATTCCTGCTCTTTTGGTTTCTCAATTCATCCAAGCTTTATTTAGTACCTAAAAACACAAAATTAATTAGTATAAATATTTATTCTTGAAAACAATGAGAACTCCGAATTCGGGATAAAATAGAGAGTTAGAGCACAAATGGTGAGTTAAATGCCGGTAAAAAGATGTAGAAATATGAAATATTTGGCACTCATCAAATACCCCCAAACCTGAACTTTACTTGCCCTCAAGTGAAACAGAAATTAAGAAATCCTAACTATACCACTGTCGCTGGTCTCTCGAATGCATTTAGCGTATGCACTAATCCATTAAACCCCTAGGTGTCCCTAGTGGACGAGTTGTAGTCTCGTAAGGGCCAACCAGAGGTGTACCCACAAAACCTTCTCCAACTTCAGAGCGTAATAGAGTCCCAAGCATCCAAGAAGCTATGAGGACATAAAGTTTCTGCATGCTAGTAATAAGAAGTTAGAAATACCAAAGAACGCATTCTCATCCTTAAGAGTTGAGCGAGAAGTAACCATACCATATGAAAGAGTTCGGGTTCGAGAGTGATCACAAGCCTCGACTTCTGCCTTACCAATAGGGTTTTATGATAATTACACTCAAAAAGACCGCTTTTTAGTCTCTCATGTGCGCAGGTAGGAATAAACAGAGAAATCCTTCACACGTTGAATGAAGGGAAGGAGAACCTTCCAAAATAATTTCTGGAGACTCCACAGAAGTGTGGACAAAAAGAATCTTTTTAGGATGATATCTAAGAAAGGAAATCAATCA
This sequence comes from Papaver bracteatum, assembly GCA_023529315.1. NCBI lineage: Eukaryota > Viridiplantae > Streptophyta > Magnoliopsida > Ranunculales > Papaveraceae > Papaver > Papaver bracteatum. The sequence goes on along the minus strand of JAJJWX010000941.1, from coordinate 393,892 downwards.
TTAGCAAGGATCGGAGTACTCACTTACCTTCACATCCGATAGGCAATCAACATCACTCTCACAACATCCATATAAACGTCTTCAATCTTCGGTCTTCGGTTTGTAGATGATGAACTTATGAACTTCGTAGAACCTTGACAATTTCTAATTCTTCTCTTCAATCACTTTCCCTGTTGCTTGAATTTTTTTCTTAAATTTCTTCTTTACCATGGTGTTTATTAAACACAACTAAAAATAAACTGTAATAAATATTATTATTTTTTTTTAACAGGATGATTATTTTTTTGATGATTTTTTTTTTATACAAACTAAAATTATCAAAGTAATAATGAAACTACTAAAGCCATGGATGAAAGACTTTATCACTTAATTCTTCACAACCTATATCGTCTTGATTTTATGAACTTCACTATTTCTCATCTTTTTATGTTTTCTTTGCTCTTTGTAAGATATGTCTTCATATGTGTTATAAAATTCTGCTCTTTGTACTGTATCCTCACTTTGAATAGGAACTTTTTACTTTTCCTTGAATTGTTGCATGTAAACCTTGGACTAATTCAACTTTCTTCATGTATTCTGATGCTGTTCAACTTTGTTGATGATGTTGTGTTTCTATGGATCTGCTGATGTTGTCTATAGAGAGAATGGTGTTGACTGCAAATCAAACTACAAGAAGGGGTTTTCATCTTTAGACGTCATCCTCATGATTAACAAGATTAGCACTCAAGAGATCAAAAATAGTGCTGAAAGTGGTGCGAAGTTGGGTAGCTCACCATTCCTACCCGGAATTTACGTACGGTGACACACTCTAAAATATTTTTTAGATAGTCACAAAAATGAAGGTTGGTGCCTCTCTTGATGTAAAATAGGTAGTCTCCACTAAGGGTGATCACAACTCTACTACCAAATATCTTTGCAGCAACTAATTTTCCCACTGGCATGGTTAAATCCAAGTTTAAAGCTCTAACAACTAAGAAACCCGATTGTGTTCTCCAGTATTTCCAAGTTCAGTTATTTCGGTCAGACTCTCTATGTAAACATAGCTAGAAGCATGCTAGTGACTCTAAAATTTCTAAAATTTAGAGGTTTTATGCAAGTATTTACAAAGAGTTCTGAAGAGATTTTTTTTTTTTTTTTTTTTTTTTTTGAATAAGAAGACTAAAACTAAAATAAGAAGACTAAAAACTCTATGTGCAAAAACATTCCCCCAAACCTAAATCTAACATTGTCCTCAATTTGTCAACAAATGATAAGAAATTTAAACAGCCACATACCATGAGAACTATGCTGAGTAGAGAAAAGGGAAGAGATTACCGGATGCAAAAGTATGGTGCTAAACCATAAGTGGATGAATGCTTTGAAAGCAAACAACATGAGCTCAAGACAAAAATTTTGGTTAGCACACATAAAATATTATACAAAAAGAAAAATAAAAGGGAAAGAGAATGGATTTTTAGTCCATATGTATGTACACAATTGAACTAGTTTAGTACACATAGACGGGGTCTTCCAAGTCAGTGGTCTCAACCTCTGTTGGAAGTGGCTCAAGAAATGGTTTCAATCTCTGACCATTGACCTTTAATATGTTCTTGTTTGCTGTATTTTCAATTTCAACAGCTCCATGGGGGAAAACAGTACGTACTAAGAATGGACCTGACAATCGAGAACGTAACCTTCCTGTAAAAAGATGCAAACGAGTGTTGTACAATAAAAAAATTTGACCAGGTGTGAAAGACTTGCGCAAAATGCGCTTGTCATGAAATACTTTCATTCTATGTTTGTACATTTTGGCACTCATTTCTTAATTCTTCTAACTCATTGAGTTGAAGTTTCCTTTGGGTACCAGCCTTATCAAGATCAAAGTTCAATTTCTTAACAGCCCAATATGCACGATGTTGTAACTCTATAGGTAGATGACAAGCTTTACCATACACAAATCTATAAGGGGACATGCCAATATGAGTTTTGTATACAATTCTATAGGCCCACAAAGCATCATTTAAACATGAAGACCAATCTTTCCTAGTAGGATTAACAGTCTTTTCAAGAATATGCTTAATTTCCCTATTAGAAACTTCTAATTGGCCACTGATCTGAGGATGGTATAGTGTTTCTACCTTGTGAGTGATTCCATACTTGCGCATAAGTGATTTAAAAGGTCTATTACAAAAATGAGTACCACCATCACTGATTATTTCTCTAGGTGTTCCAAAACGAGAGAAAATATTTTCTTTAAGAAAAGAAAGAACAACCTTATGATCATTTGTTTTGGATGCAATGGCTTCTACCCACTTAGAAACATAATCAACAGCAACAATAATGTATAGCTTACCTTCATAGTTAGTAAAGGGACCCATGAAATCAATACCCCATATATCAAACAGTTCAACAATCAAAATAGGTTGTAAGGGCATCATGTTTCTTCTTGAGATACTTCCTAATTTCTAGCATCGGTAACAAGCAACACAGAATGCATGACTATCATTGAATAATGATGGGCAATACAAACCACTCTGCAAGATCTTTGCAGCAGTTTTCTTGGCACTAAAGTGGCCTCCACATGCATGGTCATGACAGAAAGAGATGACATCTTTTTGCTCAGAATTGGGGACACATCTCCTAATGAGTTGGTCAGGGCAGTATTTAAACAAGTACGGGTCATCCTAAAAGAAATATTTCACCTCAGACAAGAATTTAGAACGGTCTTGTTTAGACCAATGCATAGGCATTCTTCTTGTAGCAAGGTAGTTAACAATATCAGCAAACTAAGGCATTTAAGATACAAGCATCAATTTTTCATCAGGGAATGATTCTCTAATATGCAATGATTCATCAACATATTCGACATTCAACCTAGATAAGTGATCAGCAACAATATTTTTAGACCCTTTCTTATCTCGAATTTCGAGATTGAACTCTTGTAACAAGAGTATCCATCGAATTAGACGAGCTTTAGCATCTTTCTTAGATAGAAGATATTTTAATGCAGCATGGTCAGAATAAATGATGACTTTAGACCCTATCAAATAAGATCTAAACTTATCTAATGCAAACACAATAGCTAGGAATTATTTCTCAGTGGTTGAATAATTCAGTTGCGCATCATTAAGCGTTTTACTAGCATAATAGATCACATAAGGAAGTTTTTCTACTTGCTGACCTAAAACAGCTCCTACAGCATAGTCAGACGCATCACACATAATTTCAAATGGTAAGGTCCAGTTGGGTGGTCTGACTATAGGGGAATATGTAAGAAGAGATTTCAATTGCTCCCATGCTTCCTTACAAGCATCGTCAAAGACAAACGCAACATCTTTTGCAAGAAGGCTACACAAGGGTCTTGAAATTTTACTAAAGTCTTTAATTAATCGCCGATAAAAACCGGCATGGCCCAAGAATGACCTTATCTCCCTCACAAAGCGAGGTTGAGGCAAGTGTTGAATGAGATCAACTTTAGCTTTATCTACTTTTATGCCTTTTTCAGAAATGATATTCCCTAGATCAATGCCTAAGTTAACCATGAAATGACATTTTTCCCAATTCAAAACCAAATTATTTTCTTTACATCGAATCAGCACAAGAGTAAGATGATGCAAACATTCATGAAAAGAAGACCCAAAGACAGAAAAATCATCCATGAAAATTTCAAGAAACTGATCTACCATGTCAGAAAATATGCTCATCATGCAGCGTTGAAAAGTAGCGGGTGCATTACACAACCCAAAAGGCATACGACGATAAGCAAATGTTCCATAAGGACAGGTAAATGTGGTCTTATGTTGGTCTTCGGGTGCTATGTGAATTTGGTTATAACCTAAATAGCCATCTAAGAAACAATGGTGACTACGCCTTGATAACCTTTCTAGCATTTGTTCAATGAAGGGAAGGGGAAAGTGATCTTTTTTTGTTACTGTGTTCAATTTCCTATAGTCAATATAAACTCGCTACCCTGTGGTCACACGGGTAGGGACAAGCTCACTCATTTTATTTTGAACTATAGTAATGCCAGACTTTTTGGGTACAACTTGAATGGGACTGACCCACTGGCTATCTGGAACTGGGAATATGATACCCGCATTAAGAAATTTCAAAATCTCACCTTTAACAACATCTCTCATGTTGGGGTTAAGTCTCCTTTGCATTTCCCTAGATGGTTTAGTGTTTTCTTCAAGATTTATGTGATGCATGCAAATTGTGGGACTTATACCTTTAAGATCTGAGATGTTCCAACCTAATGCCCCTTTGATGTTCTTTTAGTACTTCTAAAAGCTTACTCTCATGTTCTATGTCTAAACATGATGCAATAATAACAGGCAAAATATCAGAAGAACTTAAGAAAACATATTTTAAAGTATCAGGAAATGGTTTTAAATCAAGCTTAGGTGGTTCTACCAGAGATGGGGCAGTTTAGGAATCAGAAAGTGGAAGTGGTTCCACTGCATTCTGCCATTTAGCAATGTCCATGGGTGGCACAGATTCAAGCAAAGAGTGTACTTTACTAATGTACTCAGAATCAAAGAGATCTAAGTCGAAGTTATCTAAGCATGCTTTCAAAGGGTCCATAGATAAAATACCAGGAAATGAGTCTTGGATCAGACTATCAATCATGTTAAGCTCATGCAATTCATTATCATTACAATTCATGGGTAGCTGGTTAACATGAAATACATTCAACTCCACGGTCATGATGCCAAAAGATAAATTCAATATTCCGCTACGATAATTTATGCATTTGACGTTGCCAAGAAGGGACGTCCTAAGATGACAGGAATATGATTTTCAGGATTTTGCACAGGTTGAGTATCTAACACAATGAAGTCCACAGGGAAATAAAATTTATCAACCTTGATTAACACATCTTCAATAATACCACGAGGGATTTTCACATATCTGTCCGCTAATTATAGCGTAACAGGGGTGGGTTGCAACTCCCCAAGACCTAACTGCACATACACAGAATATGGCAGTAGATTCATACTAGCACCTAAGTCCAATAAAGCCTTTTCGATTGTATGATCACTTATAGTGCAAGAGATAGTTGGACTACCTTGGTCTTTAAACTTAGGTGGGGTCTTGTTTTAAATAATTGAACTCACTAGCTCAGTAAGAAAGGCACGCTTATGCACATGAAGCTTTCTATTTTGTGTGCATAGATCTTTCAAGAATGTAGCATATGTAGGAATCTGCTTGATTGCTTCAAGAAAAGGAATATTTATATTGACTCGTTTAAACATCTCTAACATCTCATTGTATTGGGTGCCTTTCTTTTGTTGCATAAATCTTTGAGGAAATGGAGCAACAGGTACATGAGATGGTGCATGGACATTAACATCAATGGAATTCTTAGAGTCACTATCATGCTCAGATTCATTTTCCACAACGGGCGTTTTCTGTGGAGTTGTATGCACTGGTGAGTCTGATTTAGACTCACTCGACTGTGGTACACCTACATTGTTCTCAACAACTTTACCACAAATAAGAGTGGTGACATCATTCACTTGATCATGTGAAGACTCATTGCAAGTTGAAGTACTTGCCTGAAATGCACTCTTTGGATTTTGTTGGGGCTGACTAGGGAGTTTACCTTTTTCTCTCTCATTCAATGCATCACAAATTCGACCCATTTTAAGTTCTAAACTTGAGAAATGTTGGTCTGTGGTCTTTTTAAGGTGCAACAGATTTTGGTTCCACAGACCGACACTATCTTCAAAGCTAGGCTTTTTCTCTACAGGGTATTGTGTGTGTGTGATTGCACTTGAGGATATCTGGGATATGAGTATCCTTGATTATTGCTAGTTGTTCCCCCTTGTACATGCCCCTTAGACCATGAAAAGTTAGGGTGATTTCTCCACCCTGGGTTGTATGTCTGAGAATAAGGATTGTTCTCTTGCCTATGGTACCAAGCATTGGATTGCTCAAGTCTAGACTCATGAAATGCTTGTAGGTCTGGACAACTATCCACTAGGTGGTATGAGCTATGGCATACGGCACAAGTGGAGATTTCAATTTGGTCACGGATAGTAGGGGCAGTAGTTTTCACATTCTTCTGCAGCTCTAGCGCTTCTACTCTCCTAGCGAAAGATGCAATCTTTGCATTTCCCTCAAAGTCGGACTCGATTATATGGACATTAGCTACACGGGAAGTCTTTTTAGGTTCACGGATGGATTCCCACTGCTGAGTCTTTTCAGCGACTTCAATTAAGAAAGTCCAAGACTCATCAGCACTTTTGTCAATAAATGCACCATTGCACATTGACTCAACTGTTGTTCGGGTCCTGACATCTAGGCCTTCATATAAAATTTGCACAAGTCTCCATTTTTCAAAAACATGGTGATGACATTGGAGCAATAATTCATTAAACCTCTCCAAATATTTGGTTAGAGTTTCTCCATCTAATTGCACAAAACTATTCAAACTTTGACGAATGGTCGCAATCTTATGATTGGGGAAAAACTTTTTGAAAAACTCTTTTGTAAGGTCATCCCATGTACTAATTGACTGTGTCTGCAAAGCATACAGCCAAGACTTGGCCTTTTCTTTCAAAGAGAAAGGAAATAGTCTCAGTTTGAGGGACTCTTCCGGCATTTGGTTGAAACGCAGAGTCCCACAAATTTCCTCAAATTCTCTTACATGGTGGTAGGGATTTTCAGCATCAACCCCTCTAAACATAGGCAACATATGAATGGTACTTTCCTTTAGTTCAAACTGACCAGCAGCAGCTGGTAAAATAATGCACAAAGAATGGCTTGCCCTTGTAGGGTATATGTAGTCCTTGAGACTACGGGGTTGGTTCAGTTCATCACCCATTATTTCAGATTGGTCAGGTATGGCTATAGGTTCGTTTACTACAGCAATGGGTATTTCTACAATATCTTCTTGATTGATCCTAACAAGTCGATTAATTTGATCTCTAAAAGACACAATCATAGCCTAGCATGCATGCCAATCAACATGTTATAAAAAACGGACAATCAGGACAATCACAATTTAATGCTCACGAGAATCTAAAGATAATTCATGCACTCAGAACCAATATGTTGTAGAGACTAGATGGTACACAGTTCACATTCAAGGTTCAGAAATGATACCGCCGGTACAGTACCGGGTGTAGGCTCGACAACAAGTATGTTATGCTCCTTCTTCTCCTTTTCCTGGTCTTGCACAGCAGTATTGCAGGTACCTGGTTGTTCAAAGATATTTTCAGTAACCAGAAGTATGCAAATAAAGCAAAGAAATAATGAAAGTAACTCTTTTTTTTTATGAAAATGGGGAACCAATACAATGAGATGCAGGGTGGTGAGAACTAGCAGAACCTAATTATATATTACAATTCTAATGCTTAACCTACATATGCAAATTTTATGAAAAGCTACAAATCTAATTTATGCTAAATTATTCACAATTGGATGCTAACTGATAACAAGCTACAAATTTAATATGCTGTAACTAAACTAAGAAATCTAACAGGCGTACAAACTTTGCTACGGAACACCATTGGCTACAGATGCAGCTGACTCGAAATGACTGAAAAATAAAAACTACGGCTAATGGAGATTATATAAACAGATGCATGGACGACTAATGACCTACAACAAACAATTCCTAACTAAAACGTGAAATGAAGAAAAATAAAAACAACAACTTTTAATCTGCTACTACTAAAAAAAAAAGAGTAAAGGACGGAAACCTCAATCTAATACTTCTGATGGAAACAAAACAGTATGCAATGCTATTTTACCAAACTAAATGAACTGGGAACAATACATAGGCTACAGGATAAACACAAGACAAAAATCTACCTGAAATGTAACATTCACAAGCTATATGATGGATAAATTCTACACTAAAACAGCAGATATTACAAAAGTGCACAGTGAACAGTTAACAAATACGTACTGTTTTATAAAAACTAATAGGTTACAGAATGAAACTTAGCAAAATGAAAAGAAAAGATACAAATTGCAGGAATACGGGATTTTTACAGGGTGATAGTGATTATGTTATGCTACGGACAAGCTTATAAGTGGGAAACAAGACTAATCAGATGCAAATAAGTACAGAAAAATGAAATGACTAAAACCTACGAAGGAAAATGGATTACTATTAAGTTAAACTAAAGACAACGAAAACAAATAACAGATATGTGAAAAGCTAAGTTGTTATGCACATAAACTATGAACTACAATTAACCGAACTAATATGCAGTCTATATGAGACACTGCACTGTGGCTAAATCACAAACAAAATGCTAAAAATATTAATTAACTAGGAAATGCTAAGAGAAAGGTAACACTAATCTAGACTTTTAGAACAGACAGTATGGAAACGTGCCGATGGTTTATGTTATAATTTACAAAGATGAAAGGATGTGGTACATGTGGATTCAAACACAAGCTACTGACATAAAGTAAAATCTAAACTATAAAGAAAGGTTAGAAAATAGCAACACTAAGCAAGACAAATAGTTAAGAAATAAGACAACTTAAACCAAAATGTAAAAGCTACAAAAAAACTTAATTTACCACCTACAGCTACAGGATTGATCTTCCTAAGCTAAGGGAGAAGGAAAAAAAATGCCTAGTTATCTAATACAGTACAGCTATAGAACTAATACACTAAAGTCAAAATCACGGTGAAACAAAAATTAAATAAAAACAGGAACACAGGTATAAATTATCAGATTTTTTTTTATATAGAAACATGAAACAAAGGTATAGCTAAGAATGGAATGACTGGGAATTTGCAAACTATAGAAATTAATAAACCAACTAAGCTAAAACTAGCACTACAGAGATCAGATGAAAGGTATATACACAGATGATTGAGTTAACTATGTTAAAGACGAGCTAGAATCTAGAACTGAAGCAAATATGTACAGAATTTGAACTGAAATCTGTAAGATGGAACAAAAGATCAGCTACACCGCCACCGAGTCCCCGGCAACGGCGCAAAAAACTTGGTAGGCTAAGAAAAGATACCTACAATTATAAACTGCAAGTGCACAGTGCCTTATTGTGTATAGTGCAAATACATGTCGATCCTCAGGGACAAGGTGGGTGTAAATTGAAACCAAAGTCCTATTACAATTGATTCAGACTGTAACCAAAAGGGATTTGTTTGTGTCGATACGACGAGATATTGGCAGGGACTTAAAACAAAAAGTAAATAGAAGTAAAAGATGCAAATAACACAGGGTGTAAACACTGAGAATGTGGATACTAGGGCCTTCAAATACACCACTAACCTACACTATCTATTCAACTAGTAGTATTATTATTGTCCTTATAACAGATTCAAGTTTACCTTGTATCTAAGGTGTTTCTCCGATGGATAATTTAATCGCAACTAAAGTATTTCTCCAAAGCATTAATTGTCGAGTTAAAGAACAACTAATGTAAGGATCAATAATAATCTAGTTAGCATGAGTTGTAGCACAATCAACACAGTGGTATTCTAACTACAATGGATACATGGCATACATTGTGAGAGCAAAATGTCGAAGCACTATGATAAATTCTATCCTAAGCAGTTTTAAACATTCAAAAAAAAAACACAAAGTATGAATAACATAGCAGCAGGCTAAGGATTCATCTAAACCCTAGCAAATGAAATTAGAACATGATGAACATGATGAAAACACAATTGTATTAAGAAACTAACTGAACCAGCTAGTCTTGGATGATTACAACACAACACAACAACCCTATTTGTACACGAAATTTCTCCAAATTCACCTTCAATTCGACAACTAACAGTAACCCACTTACCCAAAACGCGTATTCTGAAAATTTCTATCTTCAATTTGTCTTTGCAAGCTTACTTTCCATCTAACCCTAATCTTATCTATCTCAATCTTAGCTTCTAGCGTTACTGTTTTTGATAAGGGAGAAGATAAGATGGAGAGAGATAGAGAGTGAGAGTTTGATTGTGGTAATAGAGGTGGCTGTGAGTAGAGATGGTCGGGGAGATGAATTTGAATGAAGAGAGCTGCAAGTGGCGCTGTAGATAATAAAGAGAAATGGAGAAGAAGATGGGGTTCTGTTCGATAAGGGGAAAGGGAGAAATAAGAAGAGGGGCTTGGGTGTTGGACGAGGGAATTAGAATTTGATGTCTCGAGTGTGATGTTATGCAGTTGTATCTGATCCGACGGTTCAGATATAGGTACGTGTTTGGGTTTTGGGTTCGGGTCTTAGATAACTTAAGCCCATATTTTCTTCAAAACAACTTCTTCTTCCAAGACCATTTCAAGGTTCACTTTGCAAGCAAATTGATGTTGTTCTTCGCGTGATATTCTTCCACGTTTCTTTACTGCCTTTACGCCTCTAACCACCAAATTCCTTCTCTTTTGGTTTCTCAATTCATCTAAGCTTTATTTAGTACCTAAAAACATAAAATTAATTAGTATAAATATTTATTCTTGAAAACAATGAAAACTCCGAATTCGGGATAAAATGGAGAGTTAGAGCACAAAAGATGAGTTAAATGCCGGTAAAAAGATGTAAAAATATGAAATATTTGGCACTCATCAGGTCTACCTGATTTTTTTGAATCAAGAGAGTTCTATTGAAGTTACTATTAGCAACAAGTATCTTTGGATCTTCAAGTATTAGGGGTAAAAACGAAAGTCTCAGTTGTAGATATTCATCTTCAAGCAACAAATATTGCTATAACGAAAGAGGACGGAGAAAAAAGGACGATACAAGATACTCGTTTAAAGAAACAACACAGCACAAAATTAAAAGGATCATCGTCAACAATAGATTAAGAATAAAAATCTTTCTCTCTAACTCATTTATTTTCTTTTGAAATTTTTTAGATTTGATTTTAAGAGATTTTAAAAAATCTTTATGTTCTTCAACAAAAACCTAATTTCCTTTTCAGAAACTCAATTTAAATCAAGATTTGATTACAGATTTGCAATCCATAAAACTCGTTTTACAAACCCATTGAATTGATTTCGAAAATGCTAGGTCTCTGAACTTAAGATTGATTTCGGATTTTTACGTATCCATCAGCGAGAACCCTGACCATATATTTGATTGTTTGATGTTATAGAGAATATCGAATTCCAGTCTCATCAATGGTAAGTGGGAAGACGTTAGGTATCTTGCAGCTTTATGAGCAATATGTGATTTGTTAATGATAAGGGAAGAAACAAATTGCGTCCAGCGAGAAGGTTAGCAGTCAAAAATAGATAGCCAACTCGTGGAGATGTTACACCCTCATGCTTCAAAATGCTTAGACAAAGTTACATTATCATAACTACATATAAATACAACCATAGCTCCAGCGAAGAAACATAACTTACTTCAGCAATTCATCTCGTCAGTTCATCAAACCCATTTCGTCATCCCCAGCATCAAACCCATCTCGTCAGTTCATTAATACCACTTCGTCAATTCAAAGTACTCAAGTGTGAAGTCACCCTTCGTCAACAAGTAGCGAGATTAAGGAAAATTGGTTGTAGTTCAACTGTCTTTGGATTCAAAACAGTTCAGCTGAGGGAAAATGAAGAATAAAAGAACTAAGATATCTTTGGAAAAAACAACTTCGCATAAGATAAAATTTAACTGAGTTTAGTTCTTCAAAAGACTACAACAAGATAACAAAACCAGCAAAGCATACTTCGTTGACTATATAATGAGAAGATAATCCAAAGCATGAAGCAGTGAATCCCTTTCATCTAGTCAACAATTACGTAAAGGAGGACATCTCATAGAAGGTGAATAATCCTAGCAGCGAGGGAACTTGATAAATATGGTAGCAGTGGTGAATCCACTTTGTGATAAAGGACTATTCTTATCAAACAAAGAAGAAGCCAACTGTAGGTGCAGAAAATCTGCCTGCCACGTGTCCGATGTAGATTGAACGAGGCAACGAAGTGAATCTTCAAGAAATCACCAATTCCTAAGAAAGTGTCAGTGAAGAGTCAAATCAAGTGTCAGAGTTTACTTTAGCGAAGTTCATATCACGAGGTATCAATTAACGAGATATCACGGACTTGTACGGGAAGATACATCACGAAGAAAATTGGAAATGTGAGGTGTGAATTGTTGTGAAAAAAAATGGAGAACATACGAAGTCAACGGCGCGAGGTGAGGCTTGCTGAGCAAGAAATAGTAGGAGCCCCGTGGTAAAATGAGCGAGATGTGGATTGTTGTGCAAGAAATGGGATAGTTGTTCCCGACAACAACCGAACTTTAAGGCGTAGAATAAGCGAAAAGTTGATCTGAGCAAAGTAAAAAGTGTATACCCGAGATAAATTGAGTTGTAATCCATTATGTAACTTTCTCCTATAAAAGGAGGATTGATCCCTCTATAAAAGGGGTTGGGACATTTGGGAAAGATAAGAGAACTCTTGTGAAAAATTATTTAGGATCTTGAGTGTCCATGAGCGGCTTGTAACTTAAAATTCTAAAATCGGTTAAAATATAAGATTTGTGTTTTATCTCGCTTGTGTTCATCTTTGAGTTCATCAAATTAGTAAGTGGGTGTAACTGCGGATTTTCTGCAGTTACATTTTGGCGCCAAGAAACAGGGATCTCATGTTGAGATTTTAATCTAACATGAGATAGTTTGAGAGATTTGTTATCATATGAGAGTCCTTCTTCAAAATCATTAAGTGAGTTGTTACTTCATAAGAGCCGGAGATTAGTGACTAAGAAACTGTGGTAGTATCGGAAGAGGAAAGGTAGATCTGAGATCTGCTATCTTGAAGGTGAACAAGTTATATCTAGTCAAAAAGTCGGTGAATCGGAAAAAGAAATATTAATAGGTTGTCCATGGCAAGAGTACCGGAACGAGCACAACACATCAACGCATCGAGAAGGAGCTTGCATCTGGCAGGAAGAGAAGGGGGAAGGATAGAGAGAGGCGAAATGTCAAATAGAGGAGGAAGACAAGGTGCAGTCTAACAGGGAGAAGATGATCATTATCGAGAAGGATCGATCCATACCGCTAACACCGATATGGAGGAGGAAGAAGAACCTATGCAGGGAAGCGGAGAGGAGAATATCAATGAATAAAATATGACGTTAGAACAAATCAGAGAGGTTCTACGTTTAGAAAGAGAAAGAGAGAGAGCTCTAATGGAGCAAAAATCCATACTCATGAGGCAGAATGCAGTCTTGATGCAGCAAAACAACCAACTCAATGAGAAAAGGACTGTTCATGATTTACGAGGCAAAGCCGGTACATGAGAAAATGTAACTCAAGGTGGAGGAGTACCACCAGATGAACAAGGAGAAGAAAGAGGAGAATGAAGGAGGCGGCGTCGAAGAGAAAGCAGCGAAGAGAGGTTTCTGAGGAGGGATTTGGAGGAAACTAGGTGGGAAGATCAAAGACGGCGATTTGAAGAGGAAAGAACTCGAGAGGCTGAAAGGCTTCGTGAAGAAGAAAGACTAAGATAAGAAGAAATAATACGAAGAGATGAAAGATCTCGTGAGGATCAAAGACGTCGTGAACAAGAATGGTAAGAGGAAGCGAGGAGGTACGCAGAAGAGGAATAAGAAAGACATCGAGAAGAGAGAAGGAGACATGAGGAAGAGGTAAGGGAAGATGATGATGAGCGAGATATGAGAAGGATAAGGTGCAGGTGAGATGAGGGAAAAGACGAGGTCAATCAAATGTTCATGAACGAGATACAGGAGATAGAAGCATTACTCAACAATTCGCGAAGAGGAGGACGAGTGCAACTGGCAGAAGAAATTGTGGAGGATGACAAATTACCATTCTCGCGCGAAATATTGGAGGGAATAATCCCAGGAAGATGTTCATTTCCCACCTTCGGAAGCATATTCGATGGAACAGGGAACGCAGTACATCATTTAAAACAGTACGCCTTCTCACTAATGCAATGGGCAAAGTACGAGACGGTGTTGTGCCAGTATTTCCCATCCAGTTTAACCGGGGAAGCCTCAAAGTGGTTTGAAGGGTTAGGAGAAGGTTCAATCTCGTTGTTCAAAGATTTGCAGAGGATATTCTTGACAACTTACATAAGAAACAACATGTTAAGACCCGGAATAGAAACCTTATTCAACTTGAAAAGGAAACCAGGCGAAAACCTGCGAAGTCTGATAACGAGATGGAGGTCGGTATGCAGTGAACTCGCAGGAAGAGTAGATGAGATAAATTTCATTCTGGCATTCGTCAACGCGTTAATACCAACTGATCTCTTGCACACACAACTATTCGTAATTCGTAACACAATAACGATGAGTGAACTCCGAGAGTATCAGGAGAAGTACTTAGCGCTAGAGGAGAAAAAAAGGGAGGCTATTGAGGCAGCTCCAATATAATCCAAGGAGGGAAATTTGTGTCTCTTTCCGAGAGTAGCAAGTGTAATATAAGATGACATGAAATATGTGGAAGCAAATCCGTTAGCAACAATTCCCGCGAAATTGGTAGCAGTGTCCAGCGGAGATCAAGAGTGGATAGATCAACATCCGAGGTATATTGATCCCAGACCTCAGAATTATGAGTCACGAGGTGATAATTCAAGGAATCCGCAAAGATATAACCAAGGACAACGATATGGAGATAAAAGACCACAGTTCGAGGATGTGGCATTACCTGAACTAAACACCACAGTCGAGAAGATATGGGAAGCGATTGTTCTAACGGAAGAAGTTCCTCCCCTAGCAAATTTTGGGATAGAACCCTATCCAAGTGCAAGAAGTGGCAACTTTTGCAAATATCATTGTTTTCACGGACACCTCACGGAAGACTGCAGAAACATACGACGAATATTACTTCGTCTGATTCAAAAGGGGAAGCTCAAACATTTTCTGGCGAATTCGGGGCCATTACCGCCACCACCACCTCGGAAAGATGATCAAAATCAAGAAAAGATATACATAATCGAAATTGATAGGGGGACTCAGAAACTAAATTGTATTTCTATCATTCATTCTGCGAAGAACATACGGAATTTTCATGATAATGTATTACAAAGGGTTCATAAACGGGATTTTGAAGGAAATGAGATATTCAGTATCGCAAATAAGGAGCCATTCAAAGAATGGAAAAAAAGAGCCATTTATTTTTCAGCAGCGGACGCCCCAGATGAAGGAGCTTCGCACACAGACCCATTGGCGATCACCTTGAACTTCGGAGAATACACAAAGTGGGAAGAAAGTTCCACAAGAAAAAAGAGAGTATGGCCCATAGACGGAATCTTAGTGGACACGGGGAGCTCGGTGGATATACTCTTTTATCACACATTCAAAACAATGGGCTACCGAGACTCAGACTTAGTGCCGTCAACTTACAATATCTATGGGTTTAACGGAGTGACATCAAAGCCAAGAGGAGAACTGGTCGTGAAAATCTTCGCAGGGGAACTAGAAACCGATGTAACAGTATGTGTGGTGGATGTAGAATCCCCTTACAATTCTCTGATTTGGCGACCATGGATACATGGGATCAAGGGAGTAGCATCAACTTACCACCAATCTATCTGATTCCCGATGCCATGCGGAATTTGCGAAATAAAGGTAGATCAGAAAGAGGCCAGGGAATGCAATGAAGAGGAAGTGCATAACTATGAAGAGAAGTTAAGACGCAAGAAAGAGAAAAAGAAGAAGGTGTTATACGCAAATAGGGAAGAAGAATTAATGATATATATGGTCAAGGCAAAAGAAGGATGGGCTATTCCTAGTGAAATTCCTGAATATAAAGATAAACCTTTATAGAAATTAAAGGAGCTATCTCCACTCGGAGAACCGGTCATGAACTTCGCCGCAGTAGAACCTACACAGGATATAAACTTGGGTAAGGAAGATGAGGTGAAGATGGTGGGGATCGGGACGAAGATGGAGATGGACGAAGAAGCAAGATTGATAAATCTGATGAAAGAATAACTCGATGTATTTGCGTGGGGTATGAACGAAATGCCAGGAATAGACCCGGAAGTCGCTTGTCATAAACTGGATCTAAACCCAGCAATTAAGCTAATAAGGCAACGAATATGGAAGATAGCAACTGCTTACCATGAGCAGATAGAGCAAAATTTACAAAAGATGCTGGACTCCGGAATAATAAGACCCACGAAGTATCCAACATGGATTGCCAATATGGTAATAGTACCGAAGAAAACTACAGGAATAAGAATATGCATAGATTTTAGCGACTTGAATACAGCTTCCCCGAAGGATAATTTCCCGCTACCCAATATACCCCAGATGGTGGAATCAGCGTCTGGAAACAAGTGGCCAACATTGATGGATGGTTATTGCGGATACAATCAAATACCACTCGCGGAGGAAGACCAAGAGCACACGGCTTTCTTCGCCCCTAGAGGGTTATACTGTTATACAAGAATGCCGTTTGGTTTGAAGAATGCAGGGGAAACTTACCAACGGATGGTCGAGAAGATCTTCGCTAAATGGGTGCACACTAAATTGGAAGTCTACGTCGACGATATGTTGGTAAAGACAAAAGAGTCAGGAGATCACGTTGTGGATTTGAAAGAAATCTTCGAACAGATGAGGGTATATAAGATGAAAATAAATCCTGCGAAGTGTATATTCGGCGTAGAGTCAGCGAAGTTCCTGGGGCACATCGTGTCCTAAATGGGAATCGAGGTAGATCCATCCAAGGTTCAATCCATATTGGACATACCATCGCCAGAGACGGTAAAAGATGTGCAAAAACTAAATGGGCAGTTGGAAGCTTTGGGTAGATTCATTTTTAGATCCTCAGATAAATGCAAGCATTTCTTAGATATCTTGAAAAAGGGAGCTAAATTCTCATGGACGCAAGAATGTGAGCAGGCATCACAAAATATAAAAGAATACCTTATCAACCTCTCAATCCTCCAAAAGCCCGAACCAAATGAAGAATTGTTGATCTGTCTCGCGACTACACCAAATGCAATAAGTTCAGTGTTACTTCGATCAGATGAAGGCGTTGAAAAACCTATCTTTTACGTCAGAAAAACCTCAATGCTGCTGAAAAAAATTACCCGAAGATAGAAAAACTAATTCTAGCGTTGGTATACTCATCAGAAAAATTGCGAACTTATTTACAGACTCACAAAATTAAGGTTCTAACCAGAATCCCAATAGAGTCAACTTTAAAGAATACAAAGAGAGTTGGGAGAGTTGAAAGATGGAATACCCGAATTGATCAATTCGGATTAAAATACGAAGTCCAGACTTCCACGAAGTCACACATAGTTGCAGAATTTCTGGCTGAATTCCCAATGGAAGAAGATGAAGGAGTGGAGGAGATGTTAGATGTAGATGAGGAACGTCCAAATCCTACAGACTTGCTAAAAGAAAATCATCCGAGGAGATGGGAGATATTTGTGGATGGAGAATCAAACAACACCGGAGGAGGAATGGGAATTGTATTTACTTCGCCAGCAGGAGCGAGAACAGTATTATGCTTCCAGTTAGAATATAAATCTACTAATAACGAGACAGAGTATGAGGCGGTCATACAAGCTCTAAGGCTGGCCATCGAGATTAAACTAGATGAAATAAGAATAACTAGTGACTCTCAGTTGGTAGTCAGGAAGATAGAGGTAAGGTTACAAGTTAATGATGCCGTGATGAATCGATATTTACAACTCGTGAAAGAATATTCAAAGAAGATACCAAATATAATCTGGAGGCAAGTAAGCAGAGATAATAATAGACATGCGGACGCCTTAGACTTCATTGCATCGATGATTGATGATACTTTGGAGAAATACATCCGAATTGAAAGATTAATGCATCCATCGGTGACTAATGAGTTGGAAGGTGAGAAGGTCCTAATGATAGAATAGGATAATTTATCTGACGAGCTGAGAGAAGATGATTGGAGAGTCCCGATTCACAGGTATTTGGAGAGAGGAGATTTAACTAGAGACATATTTGAGGCCCACAAGATCAAAGGGAGATCCACGAACTATGATTTGCGAGAAGTAATCCTATATCGGAGGTCATTCCTAGGCCATTGTTGCGGTGTCTATCACAAGAAGAAGGGATACAAATCATGAAAGCAATACATTACGGTGATGCTGGGAATCATAGCGGAACATGGTCATTGGATTATAAGACTAAGACGCAAGGGTACTTCTGGCCGAACATGCATAAATATGCAAAAGATATTGCGACGAGGTGTGAAGCTTTCCAAAGATTCGGAAGACGGATACATGCGCCATCAACAAACCTAAATTCTGTGTTGGGTGTATGGCCATTTGCCATATGGGGAATAGATATCGTGGGAACGTTTGTTGCAGGAAGCCAGCAGTGAAAATACTTGATAGTGGCAACATATTATTTCACGAAGTGGGTTGAATCCAAGCCTGTGAAAAACACGCGAGATGGCGACATATACGATTTTATACTAGAGCACATCATATGTAGATTCGGTATCCCTCTGCATATCATCTCCGATAATGGAATGCAATTCGAAGGAGAAAATGTGAAGATGTCGTTTAGCACTTTCAAGATACAATCTGCAAAATTAACCATGTTGTATCCACAAAGTAATGGACAAGCGAAGGCGACGAACAAAACGATAGCATACACTTTAAAAAAGAATTTAGATGGGCATCTCCATAACTGGTGCGAAGAGGTTCTGAAGGTACTATGGTCATATAAAACCACCAGAAGAGAAGCAACCGAGATGTCTCCTTTCTGTTTGGCGTATGGAGTAGAGGCGGTTCTACCTACCGAGATCATGTTTCCTACCACTAAGCGAGAGGCCAGGAAAAAAGGTCTGAACTCGGATATGATTCTCGCAAAATTGGATGACTTGGAGGAAAACAGGGAAACTTCTCTACAACACATGACGAATTATCACCAAAGGCTATCTCGTGAATACAACAAGAAGGTGAAGGAAAGGGGATTCGTTCCAGGGGAGCTGGTCTTACGAGAAATACCGCCATATCAAAAAGGACCTGGAGGGAAACTGGAGCCTACATGGGAAGGACCCTTTATTGTGAAGAGAAGAGTGGGGAACGGAGCTTACGAGATCGCAGATTGCGAGGGGAAAGATACATATAGCAACGGAGACATCATATATGGCGAAGCAAAAAGGCAAGGTCGTAGACTAGACCACCCGTGGAATCCGATCTACATCATGAAGTATTATCCTTAGGAAGCGGAGAAATTCGCGGAGAAAAGTGTAATAAGAAAAAAAGGGTATCGTTTTGTAAACGACAAGAGAAATGAAATGAAGTGTTTATTAAGCGAGCAAGAACAAAGCGAAAAGTAAAATGAAAATACCGAACAAAAAATATGCAAGGGCGAAAAGTAAGACCTCACTAGGAGGCTGAATAAAAAATATACATAAGAAAAGGCAAGAGTAAGTCCCCTATAAAACCTCTACTTATGGAGGCTGAGACCTCGTGGCGTGCAACCTAGTTCGCACAAAGTGCAAGAGGCAAAAGTAAGACCTAACGCGCGTCATGAGACAACCTCAGGAGATGGACCATCCGCCATGAGCTAGGGGAAAAAGTAAGACCCATCCGTCGGGGGGTCCAATTGGGTAACCACTCGGTAAGTAGTGTAAGAACGAGCCAGTGGAGAAGAAGATGGCCTGGTGTAGTTCTTCCGCTCGGTCCCAAAACCACCCCACCTAGGGTGTGACTTCGTAACCAAGAGCCATATCGGCGAAAGGGTACGAGGTCACGAAATAACTGATACCTAATCCCAAAATCACGGGGGTACTCATAGGGGAAGGGATGGCACCCTCCTTTAGGGAGCTGAGTGACCAAAAAAATACAACAATGTTATGAGGCTGGTACTCACGGGAGTAGGTAGGCCTATGATATTGCTGCATAATAATACCTCAATGAGCGATATAAGGCGAGGTTGATGGATCTTTATTCTAACCCGAGTAAAGAGCGCCTGAGACTTCGTCGCAAAACCATGCACAATGGGGTGGGTCAAAATAAGACCTTAACTAGGAGGCAAAATAAGACCCCGAAATGATGATAGAGATGTGAGGCAGAAAATGAGACCCGAGGCAAAACAAAAAGGCAAGATATGAAGCAAAGCAATAGGCAAGCACATAACCATGCTTGATCTCATGAATCATAACAAATGATAAAGAGTGATGAATATTCGAGAAATATTTATCAATTGAGAAACACTTGCGATTGAAATATTGCATATGATAATATTTATATTAACTTGATTATGCAATGATTTGAATATTAATAATGCAGGAACAAGCCCTAAAAGGCAGCGAGGTATAATTACAGACGAGATGGGAACGAGAAGGAATGCAAAGAGAATATATACACAAAAATTAAGGTACGCTACATAAATCCGCAAAAGAATAAGAAACAAGTATATAATTTTAAATAAGGTTTTATTCTTTTGAGCATTTACTTTGCGCTAAGGTAGGAGACCAATGAATCTGGCGAAATACATAATGATTTATATTCTCTACTTGCGAGTAACTTCGAAAATACCCAAAGAATAAGGGGAAAGTATATACTTGAGTACGTTTATTATTCTTTGACTATCTCCTTCGTAAAGTATATACTTGGTATGTCATATTGATTCCGAGTTAGTAGGATAATCTAGCGAAGTACATGCAGTATTTATCAAGATATGCGAATTATACATGCTAACCACGGTAAGTGCGGCTAGCAGAACGAGATAAGAATATGAAATAACAGATCGGAAAAATCAGGTATATTAAGGAAAAATAAAAGCAGAAAATGTTATTCCCCCCCAAGCTTGGGAGCGCCCAGATAAAATGTTAAAGAAACAAGGAACCAAAAGATTGAACCGACATCAAAATAAATAATCAAGGATTGCCAGCTTCCTCCTCAACAGAACCACTTCCAGATCCTTGAACTCCAGTGTCACCACCAACAGTACCAGCTCCACTGCTTCCCTCCACGCCATTGGGAACTTCTCTTTTGGGATCCTCAACATCTTCGTCAGTCTCTGTAACTTCGCTCTCACCATCAACATCAATGGGAGGTTCATCATCGGAGAAGACTTCGAGATCCATGTGAAGAATATCAAGGCCGTGAGAACTGCAGAACTCAGTGACGAATTTCACCTTCTCCTCTTGGGCATTCCTGTGAGTAAACTTCGCGACCTTCTTGGCATCCTTTTCCATCTTATCACAGTCTTCGTTTAGGAACGCAAGATTTTCCTTCAGATCGGACACCTATTTGGAAAGACCATCCCTTTGGCGAGACAGGTGCAGGATTTGATTCTTCAAACTCTCCTCAGATTATGCAAATGACAGCGAAGTGAGAAACAAGTCTAACAGAGCAAAATTTGAAGCATGAAAATAACACCTAGAGCAACCTTCTTTCTGTGAAATAACAGAACTTGGAGTTTTCTGAAGGTCGATGTTCAGAAATTCAAGTCTTGACGCTTTCGATTCAAGAAAATTGCAGAGTTCGTGAGAAGATTTATCCTCATCTTTGTTAAGATCAGACGAAAGATTATCATCATCAGGAGACCCTATAACAAGTTTGCCACTCCTCGGAGGAACAACAAGCTTTTTCTTCATAGGGGAGGAAGGAGCTGTTTTCTTGCCTTGAAATATCTCCAAGCGATCCAAGATGGAGGACATATCACCACTTAACCTATTATTCTCGTCCCTTATCCCAATGTTCTCAGCCTCCAACTTCTCACACTTCGGCCCTAACTCGGAGAGTTTACTCCTGAGTTTGCGAAGTTCGACTTCAGACTTATCCTTCCTCTTAATTATCCTCTCTTTATCCTCCTCCAGCCGTTTACCATGAGCCATAGAGGAGGAATGAATATTTCGCGAAGTCGTAAGAAGATTATTAACCCGACGCAACTCAATCCTTAAATGTTCATTTTCTTCGTGGAGATAGGAGTTTATCTCTTCATTATTAGCATATTCATTGGCTAAACGATCAGATAGAGAATATGATGTCGTCAATTTCTCACTTAAAATCTCATTCTTGGACAAGTAACAGTTAATTTGAGACAGAAGATTTGCTTGTTTGGCTAGGCAATCCTCAGTGGTCGACTTGGCTTCCTCATAACTCATATAATACTTCGCAGAAAGGGCTTGATGAAAATAAAAGAATAGTAAAGACGAGAACCAAATAAAATGAAAGACAGAGAAAGGGATGAACTTACTGCTGAGTTCTGAAATCCTTGGATCCTTCTTAGCCGAGCGGTCCCTCTCATCGGTGAGATCATTTTTAAGATCATGAACTCGGGCCCTGGCAGTCTTCAAATTCTCGCGAGTAACTCTTGTCTCCAAGAGATAAGCCATGTGGCGGTTAAATTCCTGCGAAGTATGGCAGGTCAGAAAAGAACTAAGACAGACATCCAGGTTAAAGTCTGTAATACCTACCAAGGCCATAATAGCAGCATGTTGCTGGAGAGAGAGATTCTGGAAAGAATTAGAAATGAATGACTGATCTTCAACCAAAAAGGAGTCGAAACTGAAAGAAATCAGAGACTCAATGGTAGCGGATCTAATGGATGGAGCGTCACGAGTTAAAAGGAAATCATTCCTCAAGAAGTCCAAATCGGGCTTACAAGCGGGATCTTCCACTTCATATACCTTCCTTGCCTTCCCTTGAGACCCACCAACAGAAGTAGCAGGTGACTCAGTGGGAGGATCGCCCGTAGTACCGATCAGAGTTGGTATGGTGGGATTAGGAACGTGAGTAGAATCATCTTTCTCAGGAACCTTGGCAAACTTGCCTTTAGGAGGAGGAGAAACATGCAACTCTGAGGACTTTGTGGAGCTAGGAATCCGGGTTAAGGCACCCATGTCTAAACCTCGGCGGCGTTTCGGAGGAACAGCATCAAAAGGGGACTGAAGCGAGGTATCCTGGTAAACATGAGGTTAATACATCGAAGTATGCAAGCCCGAAGTTAATAAAACAGGAAACAAAGGCCACGAGATAAAAATAACAGCGGAATACCTTGGTAACAGCAGCAGCGGCAGAAGAACTTTCTTGGCGATCTCGCTTCCTGAGAACCCGAGATCCATCAACGGGAGGCTCCACAAAATCATCCTCCTACAAAGCACAAGGATTAGTCCATCTGGAAGAAAAGAAGCAAAGCAGACGAAGAAGGCGAAGTAAATAATAAATCAGCTGATCAGGAGTTGGAAATCCGACAGTTGATTTTTTGGCATAAGACGATCTGTCCTTGATCAAGCTAGGAGCAGGGAGCAAATACTGTGGAAAATTCGGAAGCATAGATAAAGGAATGAAAAATGAAATAGAGAGGAAGTCTAGCGAAATTACATCGGAAGGCCTCTCGGACCAACGAAATTTCCAGGGCTCATAGGCAGCGAGATGGACATGATCCGGGAGAGGACCCAACCGAGATTTTCCTGACTAGTTGAAACCCCAAACCAGTGGAACCTCAACAACTACTGGAAATATCATCCAGTCTTCATCATTAGTCAAGCGCAGAGAAGGACCTTTAGGAGCATCCTTCGAAGAACTGACGGGATCGACATCCAGGAGGAGAACCTTGGAGGGATCCTTCATGGAATTTCGAGATAGAGCAATGCCCCACTCTTGATACTTCCTTCTTCGGCCTTGAGTTTTATCAATGTAGTTCTCCGAGAAAGAGGTAATGTTGTAATCAGCCGAGGCAAACTCCTCCGCTGCTGTGGAAATTTGAGACAGGCCACTGGAAGAACGTCTCACAAATTCATTGACAATGCGAATTGCATTGCCACTCAGCTGGAAGACTCCTCTGTTGAGATTGACCAGAATTTCATAGAAAAGTGGATTCTGGGCATCATATAGAGGGAAAGTTAAGCCCGCTCTCAGTTGACCTAAGGTGGTAATAATCCTGGTGGACGACCATGTTTTTGATTCGATCCAACGACAATTTAATTCCATCTGCCTGGTTGCAAGAACCGGAGGCGTAACTGAAGAATCCACCGCCGGGGACAGAGTTAAACCCAATTTCTTGAAATCAGCCTGGAAATCCACAAGGTACTTTGATGTAGTGGCAGGGGGAAATTTCTTGGGTGTCATTGTTAAAAAAAAAAGACGGTAATGATGCTGAGAAACTGAAGAAGACTGAGGATAGCGGAAAGAAAAGAAACAGAATTTGCAGAAGAGCGGTGCCGGAGAAGAAAGAGTTAAAGATCGTAAAGAATGGAAAGAGATAAAGAAGTGAACTATTTATAATGATCCAAGGCACGACCGGGAGAAGAGGTTACACGAGGAGAAGAACCGGCTAATAACGGTCAATAGGAGTCGTGGGAGACACGATAGAGAAATATCCGGGTACGTGGCGGTTACGAATTTAATGCAGGATTCTCTTTCCTTTCCTGGTTCCTGCGAATGGAATGAGAAATGGAAAAATGTAGGTGCAGAATATCTGCCTGCCACATGTCCGAGGTAGATTGAACGAGGCAATGAAGTGAATCTTCAAGAAAGATATTATTCACTAATTCCTAAGAAAGTGTCAGTGAAGAGTCAAATCAAGTGTCAGAGTTTACTTTAGAGAAGTTCATATCGCGAGGTATCAATTAACGAGATAGCACTGACTTGTACGGGAAGATACATCACGAAGAAAATTGGAAATGTGAGGTGTGAATTGTTGTGCAAGAAAAGGGAGAGCATACGAAGTCAATGACGCGAGGTGAGGCTTGCTGAGCAAGAAATAGTAGGACCCTCGAGGTAAAATGAGCGAGATGTGGATTGTTGTGCAAGAAATGGGACAATTGTTCCCGACAACATCCGAACTTTAAGGCGTAGAATAAGCAAAAATTTGATCTGAGCGAAGTAAAAAGTGTATACCCGACATAAATCGAGTTGTAATCCATTATGTAACTTTCTCCTATAAAAGGAGGATTGAGCCCTCTATAAAAGGGGTTGGGACATTTGGTAAAGATAAGAGAACCTTGTGAAAAAGAGTTAGGATCTTGAGTGTCCATGAGCGTCTTGTAACTTAAAATTCTAAAATCGGTTGAAATATAAGATTTTTATTTTATCTCGTTTGTGTTCATCTTTGAGTTCATCAAATTACTAAGTGGGTGTAACTGCGGATTTTCTGCAGTTGCACCAACAATGAAGAAAGGCTACGTAGTAGACAGCGTCATCAGCAGCTTCGTCAAATGTACTTCGTAGGTGACATTTCATGAAAGGGAAGATAACGAAAGGATTTACTTCGTTGATTATTCTGGCAAAGCTAACCAGTTCAAGTCCTGGAGAGCAGAGCATCTCAGACTCAGTTCGTTAGACCTATCTCGTAAAGAAACCCTTACAGCAAAGACAAATTCTTTTCATCACCTGTCAACATAGCCATAGCACCCACAAATCCTATCTCCTGGAGAATAATTAAGTCTAGCGAAGTTAAACCACTAGTATTTCTCATCAAAATAACCCCAATGCCAATGAAGTAACACAGTTCAAGACGAATTTATTCAAGCTTGAATTATCACCCTGAACCAAAACCATCATAGCCAGAAGATTAGATCGAATTCACCGAAAACGTGC
Source organism: Papaver bracteatum (assembly GCA_023529315.1). NCBI lineage: Eukaryota > Viridiplantae > Streptophyta > Magnoliopsida > Ranunculales > Papaveraceae > Papaver > Papaver bracteatum. The sequence goes on along the minus strand of JAJJWX010000941.1, from coordinate 368,468 downwards.
AAGACTTCATTCATATCAACAATCTCCATTATCTTTAGCCCACAAACTATCCAAAATGTAGTTGCAGGAAATCCTACAGTACATCCCTCACAAGAAATCATAACAATCAACACATTTCTTATGATTAATAACGACACTTTTTATTGATTGAATCTATAAATTTTACAAGAAGGAAGTGAAATAAAACTCTCCTCAAAACTTTCTCAACACTCCAAAAATTATCTCTCCCCTCTCTTAAGCCTATTTGGATCTTTATATAAGGTAATTACATAGTGGATGACAGCTAAGTTGTCCTTTAATTTCGGACTTGACTTGCGGTATTTCGCAAGCTTACTAATGTAAATTTCGCAAATATCCTAAATTTCGCTAGATTATCACACTTTCCTCATGTTTACACAGTCATCGTCTGCTATGTCATTTCTGTAATCACTCTGCGACGTCTTCGCAGTGTTTCTGATGAAGATTTCGCAAGTGTGTTGTTGTTGCGATATTCTTATCCTACATCTTGCCTCTTCTTATATCTTCTCTGCGAATGGGAGAAAGTCATGATAATTTGTAATTCAGAATGCCGCAGCTGTTCATCTTCTTATATTCGTCTCCTGACAAGATTATATGAATTAATTATAACCGCCTACACATGTCAAATACTCCTCTACTCACCGGCACGTTCATTGTCATCCAGTCACCATTCTTTTGTCTATTTAAGGAGATATCTAGTAAAGAGATAATTTTCTTCTTTTACTTCTCTATCTTCCTCATCTTTACGCTCTCCGTAAGTCATCATTGTCTGCAACTTTATTCTTTTGAAGATTCATCTGCTACTGCTTTCATGGAGTCATTAAGGTAGATATTATTCTAATTTTGCTGAAACCGATCTTGTTTGTTGAAGTTATCTTATCTGACTTTATTCGACTCTATGTAATTCCCATACTGTTTGTGTTCAGCAGAATCACCTCTAATACCAGATTTTCAGTCCAAAAACCTAATGCTCCTAAAGATTCGCAGCCCAAAGTCGCTGCAAGCAAAAGAAAGTCTGTGAATCGCAAGGTAGTAAGAAATACTTACTCTTTTAATAACAATATTGTTGCCTCTGTTTCTTATCTAGATTGTGATTCGCAGGGTGATGTAGATGCCAACAAGCCCCCCAAGAAATCTCGCCATCTTAAGACCATTGAAATTTCTGTTCAATTTGCTTCACATATCCCATCAAAATCTCCTGCGATATCTTCGCAAACTGAATCTTTACTTCCTATTCGCGAAAATGTTTCCTCAGATTTCCCTTCGACTGGTCCTCTAGTGAATGAAACCCTTCTTATTAACCCTTTTGCGAATGAAACCACCTTTTCTCCTGTTGTTAATGCTTCTCAAGTCGACTTCACCTTAATCTCAATTACTAATCCTCCTCAAACTTCACCTTCAAATGATACATCTATCACGAAGAATGATTAAATTCCTCCATCTTCCATCATCACCACTTCTTCATATGAATCTCTTCCTTTTTGTAAAGAAACTGTGGAAGGAATAGATATTGCTTTTAAAGTGTTATCTGATGTTTTGGATGATGTTAAGAAGTCTCCTACTGATCCTATCAAGTCTGACATCTGCGATATTTTGAGTAAATATTTTGGTTCTGATAAAAATGTTTTGCAAATAACTCTGGAGAAAGAAGTTGAAGTTTTGAAAGAGAATCTCCAAGCCAAGACTTTGGGATGTAGCAATCTTCGTCTTGGGAACCAAAGGTTCCAAAATTCCTCGCTAGATTGTGATAACCTTCGCAATAAGAATAAGGAACTACAAGGTACAACTTTCTTAACTTTGCCATTAACTTGTCTTTTTCAATAAATTTGTTCTTTTTGTATTCAACTTTCTTAAATCCTTTGTTCGCCTTTAAGTTTTAAACCAGAAACGAATAATGGAGAGATATCAATTTGAATCCATCTCTGAAGAATCTCGTGTGGACAGAGATATTTGGATGGATCGATATAACCAATTAGATAACCTTCATACATACTCTGTCGATCAAATAGATAAACTTACCAAAGAGAATACTCAATTAGTTTAGAAGCAAAACTTATTAAGTAGTGAAATATCTCTCCTCTCTTATTCTTTAACTAAGGCTAACTTGGAGATGAAAACTTTATCATATGAGAATAAGACCTTATCTCAAGAGAAACGAGCTCTTTTAAACAAAGTGGTGATCTCTTCGCAGCAACATAACATTTGTCAAAAAGTATGTAATGATCAAGAATAGTCTCTTTGCTCTTTGAGAAGTAAACTTAAAGAAATAACAGAGTCATCTGCTGCTGAGAGGGATGAACTTATTCAGGGTAAAATAACTTTAAGTATAAAGACAAGTCAACTCAAGGACCAATACTCCAAACTAGAAGAATCATATATTTCTCTAGCGAAGGAAAATGCCTCACTTATTTCTAAAGAAAATAATTTTCAATCTCGCTTGAAGGGTTTAGTCGGAGATAAATTTGATGATGCAATGGACCACTGGGCAGATAGTTGTTTGGCTCTAACTCAATATCTTGTTTCGCATCAACCGTCTTTAATCTCTGTTAAGTATCTGTGTAATATTTATTTGCGAATTCTTCATCTTAATGAACATTTTATATTGCATTTTTTCGCAGAGTCTGAGAAAAAGCTTCATTCCTACATTTCTGTCTTAGAGTCTAAACTTGATAAAATTCGCTCACCTTGATCGTTCTCGCGATCGAGCAAAAAGGAGATTTTATTATCTTGCCTACTTCAAGGATATTCAAAATAGAAACCATTATAAGGCATATCTTCGCCAAGTCCATCTCAAAGATGAAGTTCTGGTGAATGACATCTTGTTGTCCAAGTCTCTTTATCCTGTATCAGTGGAACCTTTGGAAGTAGATGATGATGAAATTGCCCGTGCTGCTGATAGTGATTTTGATAATGAAAGTGGTGAAGAATCTATTTCTCAAGAAGATTTATCAAATGAGGAAGAAATCCCTCTTAAAGAAGCAACATCTGGTGATGACCCAAATGAAGAAGAGTCTTGAATAAATGAGTCAATTGTTGGTGATAGCACAGATGAAGAGGAAGCCAGAGTAGACCATAATAAGGAAAATACTGGCGAAAATGATAAAGTTGGCGAAGAACGTCCACTATATCCTTCTGGCGAAACTAACACTGAAGTCTGAGCTTTAGTTTTAATTTCTTGAATTACTTCTTCTTCTTCTTCTTTTCTTGTGAATGATGTATTTCAGTCAACTTTGAGATTCATTTGCTCTTTTAGTATTTTGTATGCTTAAGAGAAAGATAATGACATTTGGTTTATAAATTCACATACTTGCCTTTCATTATCTTTCTTGCGATGAACAAATTTTTCCTGCATAAAGAATAGTTAATTTTTATAAATTTTATGTTTTGTCACGTGGTCTTATTTTGCCTTCCTAGTTAAAGGTCTTATTTGTCCACCTCTTGTCATTGCGACAAAATCGCAGGACGTCCTTACATTTTCGTGTAAAGACCCATTGATCTTTCCTTAACTCTCTCTATTTCATTGAAATTTTTGTTGCGACAATATGACAGGCCTAAAAAATTCTCGCAAAAATAAAGCCCTATGACATTGCCATCTTGCGACGAAATCGCAGGATGTCCTTACACTTTCATGTAATGACCCATTGATCTCGTCTTATCTTTTTCTCTTGTATTATTCCTCTTCAGGATTGTCGCACAAATATGACAAGCCTTGATACTCCCGTGAGTAAAAAGCCTCATGAAAATTGCATCTTAAGACACTTATCATCTCCCTAATGGAGGGTGTCGCCCTTATCTTCCCCCTGGTTTCCCCTTCAAGGAGACGTACTTCTGCCATACAAGGCTAGCTCTTCCCATCCAGTCTTGACAACAACCAGTTATTTTTGCAGCCTCTTATCCATTTTTCCTATATGGATTATGGTTACGAGACTGCACCCTAAGTGGGGTTTTCTTCAGTACGAGTGCACCATAGCCAAGACTTGTCAAGAATGGAAAGGTACGCTCTAGACGCACCGGGAACTCTTGACTCAACCGTGTACCTCGGCGCCTTGGTCATATTTTGCACTCCTTAGGAGAGTCCTTATTACCCTAGTCGCCCAACTCAATTCATATGCTTAAGTTGAGAATCCAAGGTGCCTCTATTGGATGGGCTTTATTGACCCCAAATCTCCATGACTCAGGTTCCAGTAGCGGTGTAACCTTTTCGCTGAGCTATGCAACAGGTACCCCTTTCTATGAAACACTTTAGGTATTACATTTGCCTCTTGCGAAATTTTAATCTAGCGAACTAGGGTGCATGCCATAGTAGGTTCGCCCCATTCTAATATGTCATTAATCTCTGCGAAACTTTCGCACATTGTCATTCTATTTTTGATGTTTATAATTTCGGAACTTCTCTTTCATAAGATTTTCGCAAATATTCCTTTTGTTTCAATCAAACATTGTTTCGGAATCTACCCTTTCCCAAAATCTTTTATGGGTATTACTTCTTTAGATATAATATGTTCCATGGTCTCCCAAGTCTTTGACCCACATCTCTACCCTCTGGGTCCATCAACTTATACGCCCCTATTCCAACTATCTCTTTAATTATATAAGGTCCATCCCATTTGCTTGCAAGCTTTCCACCATTTTCTCGCTGATATATTGGTGTTTCTCGCAACACCAAATCCCCTGGTTGAAATTACCATTTTTTGACACATTTATTATACTCTCGGGCTAATCTTAGATGGTAATTTTCCATATGTTGTTGTACGACCAGATTATCGCTACAACACTTCCCAGCGAACATCATTGCAAGATATTAAATTACACTTTGCGAGTGTCACAAAAAGCAGTCAAAGGAGTGACGTAATAGCTGACGATTGAAGAAAACATAAGAAAAAAATGTATGTCCCGCGATGGTTATAAAGTTTGCGAGAATGAATATTGTAACTATCGCGGTACAATCGCAGAATCAACCCGAAATAAGAGGAAAACTTAGCTGTCATCCACTATGTAACTACCCTATAAATATAGACCCAATGTGTCCAGAAAATGATGATGTATTTTTGAGAGTTAAGAAAGTCTTGAGGAGAGACAAACTTCAATAGAATAGTTGGAATCTTGAATTCTTCCATTTCTGTAAACATTTTTACGAACAAAATAATAAAGTGTCATTTTTAATCTTCAATTGTGAGTTCATTATAGCAAAATCTTAACAAGGGTGTAGTGTGGGATTTCCTGCAACTACATTTTGGCGCCCGAAACAGGGAGAATCAAGCTAAAAAATCTCTAATTATAATTTGAAGATTTGAAGAAATTGTTAGAGTTGAAGAAATGGCTAGAAGAAGAAGAAATACATCAGAACCACCAACAACTGTAAGGAGGAGTAAAAGACTTGCAGGAGGAGAAACAAATGATTAGGAGAATCTTCAAGGATAAGAACAAGTAGAAATAGAACAAGGATTGAAGGAGAATATCAGATTCCACAACCGAATCAACAAACACCGATACAAAATAGAAATATGGATTATGATAGAGTGAGTGTGCATACTTGGAGATCGGATTCGATGGAAGATGTAGAAGATCAACAATTTAGAGACGGAAGAAGAGAAGAAAGAAATCAAGGAGTGGTTGAAGGATTAATTCATGGAGAAGGAGAAAATGAAACAGCAGATGATCCAAGACAAAGAATACAAGAGGAAAGAAGATTAGAGGCGGAAGAGCGTGCAAATTTAACAAGACAAAATCACGAGTTGAGAATGGAGAATTTGAGGTTACAAAATAGAAGATCATGAAGTACTGTTAGATCGAATTCAAGATCATTAAGAGAATAATTAAGGAGAAATTCCCCAATAAGAAATACTAGAGGAAATATCCAAGAGGAAATGCAAAATCTAAATGAAGAGCAACGTCATAGAGAAGAAGAGGTAATAGAACATCGCCATGATCCGCGTGGAAAAAATTTGGATAATATACTTAACAACAGATATCAATAGGGAAGATACAACCGAAATGATAAAAATAATCCAGAAGAAGGTAGGAGGATATTACATGGGCGAGAGATCCAGAGAAATCGAAGAATAATTAAGGAAGAAATTGAGAAACATTATGCTGAACAAGCACGACTAGCTTGCGAGAGAGAAATATTAAAGGCAGAAGTAGAAGAACAAGAATTCCAAGAGGCAGTACGACAGAATAACCATGAAAATCGAGAAATGAGACGTACACAAAATCGTTATAATAATAATATTCAGGAAGAGTATGATAGAATACAAAGGAGAATAGAAAGACAGCGAAGAGAAATGATGAGAAATGAAGAAATTCGCAGAGAAGTACATCTACGATTGCAATAAGAAGATGAAGCAGAAGATCGCAGAAGAAGGAATGTGGGTGTAGATGAAGACACACAAAATATCGCAAGATAAGAGGTACATGAACGTATGAGAAGGGAAGCTGCATTAAAAAGACCGATGAAACCAAATTCAACGGAGAATGAGCAAATTTTAAGATAATTAGCAGAGATGAGGGGAATAATAAATAACAAAAGAGAAGGAGGTAGAAGGAAACTTGATGAAGATATTGAAGAAGCTGCGAGAACTCCATTCACTCAAGAAGTACAGTTAAGAGGAATACCTCCAAAGTGCAATTTACCAGCATTAACCATCATTTTCGATGGAACTAACTGTGCCGTACAACATGTTAAGGCTTATGTTAGGTGTATGCTGCAATGGGAGAATCATGATGTTGTATTGTGCAAGTATTTTGTATCTAGCTTAAATGGCGAGGCGCTAAAATGGTTTGAGGGATTGCCAAAAAATACTATAACTTCTTTTGATCATTTACAAGCTACATTTCTGGGAGCATATATAAGCAATAATTCATCGTGGCCAGGTATTGAAGATGTGTTTGGGATAAAACAGAGGGTTGGCGAGAGTCTGAAACATTTAACCATAAGATGGAAGACAATGTGCAGTGAGATGGAAGGAAGAGTAGACGAGAGATATCTTATCTTGTCTTTTATCAATGCAATGTTCGCGACCAATCTTTTGTACATACAAATTTTCAGAGTCAAGAATACAATCACTATGACTGAACTACGAGAACTACAAGAAGAATACATTTCCTTGGAGGAGAAACAAAATGAGATGGAATCATATCCAATCGCGAATACCAATTCAGTAGCAGCAAATGGGAGTTTACTTCCTAAAATAATTAACAATGTGGCGAGCAGCTCGCAAGCACAGTAAGAGAAAGTGGAAATTGATAACTAGCAGAAGTTGGTAGCTATGGGCAATCGAGATCAAGAAGAATATGAAAGGGAAAAGAATTATTACAATCACGGTGGGAATAATAAGATTCAAAGGCTTGATCAGCTACAAGAAACTTATGGTGGACAGAGGCAAAACAATTTCACAAGCTAAGGTAACCAGAAGATAATATGGGAAGAAATTAAGATGCCACCTCTAAATGCTAGTATAGAAAAAATCTAGGAAGCTATCATTTTGATGGAAAATATACTATCACCATGGAATATGGGAAAAGAACCACATCCTAATAATCGTAGTCAAGAATTTTGTCCTTACCATCACTTTCATGGTCACACAGTAAATGATTGCAGGAATGTAAAGAGAATAATTTTAAGGATGATTGACCAAGGAAAGCTAAACCACTTTTTAGTAGGACATCCACAATCTCAGCGATTGCCTCCAGCACCAGAAATTCACAGGGTAAATACTGTAAAAGGAGCAGAATCATTCGTAATAAAAGTTGGGGCTAAAGCAAAAAAATTGTTTTGTAATTCCATTGTACATTCACACAGAACTATTGAGGATTTCCATGATAATGTATAGAGCAGAGTCTTCGCGAGAGATACAGATGGAAGGGAGATAATAAATATCGCGAGAGTCTCGCCATTAGAATAATGGAAAAAACAAATTATATATTTCACTGCACAAGAAGTACCAGAGCCTGGTGAGCAGCATGATAACCCATTGGTAGTAAGGTTAGAGATAAACCCCAAGCAAGTAGAAGAGGAAGATGAAGAAAATGATAACGAAAATGAAGATTCTTGGGCCATTAATAGAGTTCTAATAGACACAGGCAACTCAGTTGACATATTATTTTATCATACCTACAAGACCATGGGTGGAAGAGACGAAGATCTAATACCATCAACATATAAAATCTATGGTTTTAATGGTACTGCCAATAAACCCAAAGGGGAAATTGAAATGTGGATTCCATTAAAGGGGATAACTTCCAAGATCTTGTTCTGTGTTGTTGACATTGAATCACCTTACAATGCCCTGATTGGTCGACCTTTGCTACATGGGATATTAGGTGTAGCATCTACTTTCCACCAGTGTGTTAAATTTCCTCATCCTAATGGTGTTAGAGTTATTAAGGGAGATTGGGGAGAAAGCAAGAAATGTTATGAGATTGATACAAAATCTTGCGAGGAAAGAGCTGAGAAGAAGAGCGATTGGAAGTACAACATCAAGCAACAACAGAGATGTGAAAGATTGATGATTGATTCAATAGAGAAGCGAGAGGAAGATGATGACGAGCGGCTCGCAGATAAGGAAAAAATAGCAAAACGTAACAGAAAGGCAGAACCAGAAAATAATAAGTAGAAAGGTAAAATGATGAAATTTAAAGAATCTTACGCAGAATTTGTTTGAAGAAAATGCAATTGAAAAGAGTACTTTGTTTGAAAGAATTGCAAAATTTTACAAGAAGATCAAATAAATGAAATTTTATCAGAGTTACAATACTCGCGAGAAGCGCGAATAAAATTTCGCAGAGATTAATAGAATGGGACGAACCTTTATGGCGTGCACCTTAGTTCGCGGATACAATTTCGCAAGAGGCGAATGTAAGACCTAATAGTGCGTCATATAAGGGGGTATCTCTTTACATGACTCATGGATAAGGTTATACCGCTGCTAGAAACTGAGTCATGCAGATGTTGGGGTTAAAGAAAACCTATCCAGGAGAGAGATATTGGAATTATATAAGGTTATACACTGATTGGATGACTGAGAATCTCTTCTAATAAGTGCAGAATATGACTAAGGCACCGAGGTACACGGTTAAGCCAAGGGTGCCCGGGACAGATGAACCTACCCTGGCCATTCTTGGTAAGTCTTGGATATGATGCACTTGGCCTGAAGAAAACCCCACTTAGGGTGCAGTCTTGTAACTATAATCCATATAGGCATAAAGGAGAAGAGGCTGCGAAAACAACTGGTTGTTGGCAAATCTGGATGGGAGGAGCTAGTCTTATATGGCCGATGTTCCCTCCTTGAAGGGGAAACCAGGGGGAAGATAAGGGCGGAACCCTCCATTAGGGAGCTAATAAGTGTCTAAAGACGGCAATGTCATGGGGCTTTATGATCGTAAGAACATTTAGGCCTGTCATATTTTCGCGTGACGAAAGTTATACAAAGTCAACAAGCCAAAAGATAAAATTTAAGATGAGATCAATGGGTTTTTACATGAAAGTGTAAATACGTCCTGCGATTTCATCGCAATACGGCAATGTTATAAGGTTTAATTCTTGCAAGATAGTTTATACTTATCATATTGTCGCAGAGATGTTGAAAAAATAATGATAAGACAAGATCAATGGGTCAATACATGCAAATATAAAGACGTCCTGCGATTTTGTCGCAGAAAGAAAAAATGTGGAAAAATAAGACCTTTAATTAGGAAGGCATAATAAGACCATAATATTATTGCGATAATGCTCGCAGAATTTATGAGATTTTCGATTCTACGCATAGATCATAAAGTTATGCAATTGTTGCTAGCGATAACATCGCCGATATTGAGGCAAATTTAATTTGATTCATAACTAATATCTAATCTCTACTCAATTTTTTCATATTGCAGATGAATAATAGAGGCAAGTATGGGAATGCATAGAATGATGAAATTATTATTCATCCATCATATGACAAAATTGCATAGATGATACATTTATACAAATAATTAAAGGATAATAATTATGATTGATTGATTATGTTGCAGAAAAAGAATTATTTTATAATTCGTACAGATAAAAGCAAAAGAAGTTTACACATCAAGTTGGAGAAACTCGTAGCAATGTTACGAGAAGAAGAAAATAAATATACAAAATTTACAAGGAAAATAAAAGGAAGAAAAAGAATTATTTGGATCCTTCACTCTCTTCATCAAATTACTTGTCATCGCCAGATTCCTCTTCTTCATCGTTATCATTATTAACTTCATCTTCATCAGATTTATTTTCATTGCCAGTCTTTTCTTCATTACCACTATTATTGTCGTCTTCATCTTCGCTAGATTCCTTAGCTTCGCTATCAGAGATAACTAGATTTGGGGTATCAACTGGAATTTCCTTTGCGAGATCGGGATATGTAGAATGAGGAATACCATGATCATCACAAACTAGTTTAACAACGTTATTACGAACACGGATAAGGGCATTACTAAAATTCGAAGATGAGATTTTAAATTTTTCCTTCAATCTGGAATACTTTTCATTACGAGAAGATAGATTTCCAGCGAGTTGGCTTTTTTCTTCTTCCAACTCATCAAATCTTTTACGATAGTTCTTTTCGGATGCTGCGAGCAAATGATAACAAAGTTAATACATATAAGGATGATTCAACTAGAAAATAAATTAGTGAAATCATGAGAGTGATAACCTTCTCTTTCGGCAATCATATCTCTAATTAAGGCAGAATGACCAGTTTGAAGACTAATATTTACACCTAAATTTTTTCTGGCATTATCAAGAACCATTGCATCCCAAGAAAATTCATCATCGCTAGTAATAAGAAGACGGGAGAGAATTTGGTTTTCTCTTTCAACAAAATCCACTTTCTCACGGATAAGTCTATCCCTTTCAACTTGAACTTCAAGAATGGTTTTATGGAAATTTGATAAAGCTTCAGCTTCTTGTCTAGATATACGATCTTTGTCTTTGGAAAGATCATTATTACTAGCCTTTAAAGTTTTGATCTCTGTTTTAGAATTGTGGAGAAGCTCTTTGAATCTGTGGGTAATATATAAACAAGATCTGTAATCAATTTCTAAGAGACGAAACTTAGATCTGAGTTCATCTATGGAAAGGGAACTAATATTGGAAGGATTATTTAAAGAATTATTAAGAAGTTATAGAAGAGTATCATTGTTTATCGGTTCAGGAAAAGAGCGAATGGTTAAAGCCTCATCAGTGAGACCATAAACATCTGCGAGAATGATAAATCAGGTAAGAAAAGATAGTGAAACATAGAATTATGAAGGAAAATAAGAAGGTTATCATCCCTAAGAGTTGTTTGTTAACAGTATCAAGATTGGATACTTTGAGCGATAGTTGAAGAAGATTATTCTCAAGTTCTTTATTCTTCTTGCGAAGATTAGCAAGTTCAGCTTCCATTTGTTCATTTTTCTCGCGAAGATTAGAAGATTCAGATTTTAGTTCTTCATTCTTTTGGCAAAGAACAACATTCTTCTGTTGAAAAAATTCACGCCTATTGTCTAAATCAGAAGCAACAGCAAAAGCAGCTCTTCCAACCTGCGATAGAACTATATAAGTCAAAATTTAGCAAAAATATCAATAGATACATAAAAAGGATGAACAAGTAGAAACATACCAGACTTCCAAGTGAATTTAAGAGACTTGGAGTCAGCGTTCTTGAAACCCCGCGAAGGGAATAACTATCAGCTAATATGGGAGCATCGCAGACTTTGGAGAGGGACTGGGATATTCGATTAATAGCTTCATCTCCATACTCATTTGGGATACCAAATGTATTACTGCCAAAAAAATTGGATAGTTGAGCCATTGCAGACTCAGAAGAAGAAGAATCCTTTATGGAAGGAACATCATTATAAACGCCGAAATTATCATCATTGTTGTCCTTATCAAAATCAACACTTAAATTTTCTGGAATAAGTTGAGGAGTTGAAGAATAAGGGAGTTGGTTTTTCTTCTCTTTAAGGGAGGATCGTCAAATTCATCACTGCGAGGAGCAGCAGGCTTTTCTTTGGGAAGGGCATTGGATCTTCCCTTGCGATCAACTGTGGATTTCACCTTGGTTATCGCAGGTTTTATTTGTTCTAATTTTTCAATTTCCTGTGAGCACAAATAAAGATAAGAAATAGGGGCTACAATATATTGTTAAAACTAATGAAAAGATATTTCTTACTTCATCTATGAAATATTTAAGAGCTAAGAAAGTGTTGGGTTTCCAAAAGGCCTGGTAGCTGAGCTTCATCCTGTCAATCTGGAAAAGATTGAAGTAATTAGCGAAAATATAAAAATGTAGGGAAGATAGTGAATAATAATTATACAAAAGACCGTAGAGAACATACCTCTTTAGTTCTTTCAGGCCAGTTGAAGACCCAAGGTTGATATTCTGAAAGATTCGCAGGTAATGCACGAGAACCAGAAATATAAGAACCTTCAATACATAATGGAAAAATAAACCACTTATCATCGCTAGAGTGGCGAGGGCCTTGATTAGTAGATGTATGCCAATCAATGTCTAGCATAAGATCTTTATCATCAACGATCTTTTCTTTCTTCAAGAGAACACCTCATCAAGTGCTATCCCTCTTCATATGGACTATTTTGTAATTTTCAAAGAAATTATCCACAATATAATCTGCAGAAACAATGGGAACATCTTTAAATTGAGGATTCTTCGCAGCTTCAGGGTAGCGAGATCCTTTGTCAGCACCGCGAGAAGCATATTCAAGCAGCAATCGAATACAATCTCCACCCAATTGATATATCGCTCGCGAGAATCTCTCGTCAGAAATTATTTCATAGAATAGTGGAAGTTCTGGATCATAGAGAGGAATGGGAAGACCAGCTTCAAGTTCACCTAGCGATACTATAATTTTCTCGCAAGAGCATTGATAATCAGTGAATAATCTGAGAGAAATTTCGGATTTAGGGCTCTGATTTGGAATTGTAGACAAAGTAAAACCTTTGCTTTTGAGTTTTTCTTGCATCTCACCAAAAGCAATCAAAATTTTAGCACCAGCGGCAACCATTTTTAAGTATGGGAGTGAAAGAGAAGGTTGGAAAATAAGAAAAGAATCACAACGATAACAGATGCGCAATTTACGGAAGAACAGTAAACTTGTAGAGAAATTACGGAGAAAAAGAAGAAGAAAGTAAAAGAGGAAAAGAAAAGAATGAAAGAAGTATTTATTGAAAAAGAAATTTATCGAAGAAGATGAATGCAATAAATGCTAAGAAAAGACATGAACGGTCAGATCACAGCGGTTAGAGAGGATGTGTCGTAAATTCATTAGAAGAGAGAATACGTGAAAACAACTGGCGATGGATACAGAAACGTGTCAGAACAGAGATTAATGAAGAGATAAGTAGTTGCGGCATTTTAAAGTTCTCATGATCTTCTCTTCTTCACAGAAAAGACATGAGAAGAGGCAAGATGTAGGACCAGAATATCGCTACAACACTTTCCAGCGAACATCACCGCAAGATCTTCAACTACACTTTGTGTAGTTGCAGAATAACCTACAACTACACCCTCAATAGAATTAGTAAAAACTCAAGAAGTTCTTGATGATGAATAACAATTTTCTTATTAATGTTCTCAATTGATTACAAAGAAGTATCTAAATGGAATTAGAATAGTTACAACTTTCTCTATTCTCTTTCCTAAAATATTTTCTAACACTCACTAAAAGAACCTCCCGAATATTACATTTGAACTCCTATTTATAGTAAAATTTATACAGCTGTTCGTGAGTTACGAAGTATCGCAACTTATACTCGCAAAATTATTTCATCCTCGCAAAACTTCATATTTCTCCGCGCTTCTTCTATCATCGTATCATTTTATAACTCTTTTCTCCTGATACTCGTGAACTATTATCTTGCGATATTCAGTACCTACATCTTGCCTCTTCTCATGTCAATTCTACGAAGAAGAAATGATCGTGAGAACATAACCGTTACTTAGTATTTTGAAATTTTGACACGTCTTTTGTAACCGTTCTTTTTTAGTTATTCCCTTATATAACTCCTTTATATTCTCTTCCTTTTCTTTTTCTTATTTCCGCAATTCTATCTTCTACTCATACTCTCTATCACTATTTTCTCTGCAATTTTTTCTTCTACTGTATCTTCATGAGTTCTCCAAAGTAATTTCCTTCTATCTCTGCGTATTTCATTTGTTCTCCTCTTTAATTTCTGTATAATTTGTTATCTGATTTTGGTTTATTTCAGCAAAATAACTTCTTAGATGAAATCTCAACTAAAGAATCCAAGCCTTAATCCACGAAGAAGAAAATCTGAGAATCAAAAGGTAGTTAAAATACTCTGCCTTCTTTCCTGAACAATATATTGTTGCCTCAATTTTTAATCTACATTTTGATTCGCAGGTTGACGAAAAACCAAATCCAAGTAAGAGATCTCGAATAACTAAACGCACACCATTAATCCCGATTGATGATTTCCTTCCTGAAGTTGATAAGGAATTTTCCTCTCCTCCTCGTGAAAATGCTTCTTCACATACTCCTGCCTCTACTCCATTACCTGCTTTTCAATCTCCTATCAATGTCAATTTATCAACACTTCTTCAAGACCAACCCTCTCAAAATATTTCTTCAACTTCTTCTTTTGAAAAACAACCCTCGCAAAATATTTCTTCAACCTCTTCTTTAGAAAAACCTGTCTTGTCCCCAAATCCTTTGAGTGCTATTTCTCCAGACAATTTGCAGCTTGCTCTTATTCCTTCAAATTCTTCTCCTCTTCCTCAAGAAATTCGAGATGGAATTTATTCAACTTTCCGAATGTTATCTGAGGTTTTGACCAATACTGCGAAATCTACTAATGTTCGTTCGCAATATGAATTTTGCGAAGTTCTGAATAATTTCGTCAATCCAGATATTTCTTCTTCACGTCAATCCTTGGAAAAGGAAATTGAATTGCTTCGCCAATCTTTGAAATCTTCTCAAGCAGAATGCGAGGATCTTCGTAAAGAAAATCATCATCTTCAGAATAATTCTCTGGACTGTGCGATTCTTCGCAAAAGAAATGATGAATTGAAAGGTATGATTACTATCTTCATATTTTCTCTTTTATTTATTTATATTCTTCATATGCTTGAAACATCCATTAAAACCCATTCCCCTTTATAGAATCCATCCAGAAATGTAGAAGATTGGTACTTCACCATGAATCAAATGCAACATAATATCGAACCAAGCATGAAAGCCTCTCAAACCAATTCTCCCATTTATCTAATCTTTACTCGTGTGCTCTTGACAATTCTGATGCTCTTTTTCAAGAGAATACTCAATTAATATATGATCGAAATTTTTTGAATGATGACATATCTCAAATTTTTTCTTCCTTAACCAAAGCTAATTTGAGAATAGAAACCTTATTAGAAGAGAACAAAACCTTATCAGAAGAGAAATGTTCGTTTTTGAATACAATGATTGTTTCTTCGCAAGAATTAAAGACTCTTCAGAATAAATGTTGCGATCAAGAAAATCTTCTTTCTTTGTTGAAAGGTGAACTTGAGGAATTAAAGAAGTCTTCAGATGCTGAAAGAAATTCTTTTTTTATTGAGAAGAATTCCCTTATTAATAAGAATATAGTCTTGTGTGCTAAGAAGAATCAACTTGAAGAAGATTACTCGTCATTAAAAAGTCTTAATGCCAAACTTGTGAAGGATAAAAAATTTCTCCTTTCTAAAGATCAAAAGCTTCAATCTCGACTTAAAGGATTAGTTGGTGATGGTTTTGATAATGCGATGAATCAGATGAAGAACTGTTGTCTATCTTTAACTCAATCTCTTACTTCGCAAAGAGAAGGTAGTCATTAAAATTTGACTGCCTCTGGTATATCTTTAAATTTCGTTATACTCGCAAATTTTATTCTTTGAACTTTGTTTTATTTGAAGAATCTGAGAACCACCTTCGTAACGCAAAAGCTGGATTAGAAGCCTCCTGTTCTGAGCTTCGTAAGAAGAATGCTTTGCTTTCTACTTGCTTAATCAACTCTCGTGACCGTGCTACTCGGAGATTCAATTATCTTGCTTATTCCAAATATATCGAAGATACCAATCATCAAAAAGCTATACTTCGTGAAAGTCATCTGAAAGCTCAAGTCTTTGCGAATAACATTCTCTTATCAAGAGGCTTGCCTCCTGTAAAGATTACTCCTCTGAAGATATCTGACTATGAAGTTGCTCGTGAGCCTGATAGTGATTTCGATTATGAGAGTGATGATGAAGATCTTGATGATGAGAAAGAATCTATTCCTCAAGGAGATGTTCCTGCTGCGTATTCTTCCAAGGATGATATCTCGCAAAAGTCGAAGGCTGTTAATGACCCTTCTGATCTTAAAGATCCAGCACAGAGTGTTGATGAAGCATGATAATATTCCTTGTTCAATTTATCATTGACTCTCCTGTCTTTCTTTCTTCTGAATCCCTTCCCTTAATTATTGTTGGTTTCCTTTTTGCGAACAATTCTATTTTTTGAGAAGTACATCTGATATTTTACGAAGATGATTTATCTTTTCTTTTTGATATTTTGCAAAGATAATTTAACCTTTCTTTGACTAAATTTGCCCCATTTGATCATATGAAGAGAAATAATATATAACTCACAGATAAAGCTTAGTATATACTTTTCCCCCTATTATTTCTCTTTAAATGATTAAACATTGTTTGAAGTATTAAAATATCTTCCTCAGTTTATCTTACGAAGTTTCAACCTTTGTAGAAGTATTAGAAGTACCAAATCCATCAAATGAAAAGATATAAGAAGTATTAGAAGTATTCAATTTACCAAATGAATTATTAAAAATACTCAATTCCCTTTTACGTATTAGAAGTACTCGATCCACCAAATGAAGAGATATAAAGAATATTAGAAGTATTCAATTCATCAAATGAAGAAATATAAGAAGTATTCGATCTTTGAATAATTATGTAACATATGACGAAGTATAATGATTATTTAACTTTCACCAAATGAAATATCCATTAAAGAAGTATAATAAATATGAGATATTCTTGAAGAATTATAAGAAGTATTCAATCTTTTTGTAAAATATTCAATATATGGAGAAGTATAAGAAGTATGTAATTCTCGTAAATTTTTACGAATATGAACTTATCTGTATTTGATTGCTATCAAAATCGCATCTTTTGTTAAGTCTTCATTAAAATTCTTCAATGATGTTGTCTTTTTTGATAGGACTTCTTGTAAAAATTCTTCAATGACATTGCCGTCTTGCGATGAAATCGCAGGACGTCTCTACACTTTCATGTAGCGACCCATTGATCTCATTTTAACTTTATTATGTTCTGCGAGTTCTTTATTCTTTTCTTTCTTTCTTTCTCCCTTTTTTTTTTTTTTTTTTTTTTTTTTTTTTTTTTTTTTTTTTTAGAAGGCTCGCAGAACTTCATTTGTTGCACAAATATGACAAGCCTTTATGTTTTCGCAAACAAGAAGCCTCGTGACATTTGCGTCTTATAGCACGTATCAGCTCCCTAATGGAGGGTGTTGCCCTTTATCTTCCCCCTGATTTCCCCTTCAAGGAAGCGTACATCGACCATACAAGGTTAGCTCTTCCCATCCGGTTCTGCCAACAACCAGCTTTTGATCGCAACCTCTTATCCTTTTTGCCTATAGGGCTTATAGTTACGAGGTTGCACCCTATGGGGTATCTTTGGGCCAAGTGCATCATTTGCCAAGACTTGTCAAAAATGGCAGATGTGGTTCAACCTCACCCGGCACTCTTGACTCAACCGTGTACCTCGGCGCCTTGATCGTTTTATGCACTTCTTGGGAAAGACAGTAGGCCTTAGTTGCCCAGCCTAAATCCTCTTACACCGCATTTTATATTGCGTAATGTCGTTAGATTAGGTGAGAATCCAAGGTGTCTAACCCGGATAGGTACCCCATTATTGGGTTGTACCCCAAAATTTTTACCATGTACTAAGGGCCCTTGGTGGTGTTCCGGTTACCCTTATCCACGTTATAGGTACCCCCTTAAATGACGTACTTTAGGACTTTGCCTCTTACGAATTATAGCTTCGCGAACTAGGGTGTACGCCACAAAGGTTTGCCTGTATAAAATTTTCTGCGGCTCTCTTTCTTTTTTGGAGGCTGATCACAGATTGCGGTCTTTTATTCGCAAATTAATGAAATTTTAATCGGAATATAAATTTTGAAAATTCGTAACTTTTCCCAATTTCCTGCGAGCAAACAATATTCGTAAACATTTTCATGAGTTTTATGGATAATACCTTTTCAAATATAGTCTGTTCCAAGGTCTACCAAGCCTCAAACCCATGTCTATCCCTTCTGGATCCATCACCCGATAAGCTCCGCTTCCTACAACTTCTTTAATAACATATGGTCCATCCCATTTTGGTGCTAATTTCCCTCCATTTTCTTTTTGATATCGAGGTGTTTCTCGCATGACCAAATCACCTGGTTTATATTCACGTTCAATGACTCTCTTGTTGTATTCTCGAGCTAATCGTTCCTGATAAATCCTCATATGGTGCAACACCTTTTCTATTTTTTCTTCCAAATCATCCAATTCTCTTAATATTACTCCCGCACTTAAATTTCTTTCCCAAGCTTCTTTCTTTGTTGTCGGAATTACAACCTCTGTGGGTAATACTGCTTCTAATCCATATGTTAGACAATAAGGAGACATTCCAGTTGCTTCTCTTCTAGTTGTATTGTATGCCCAAACTGCGCTAGGTACTTGCTCGCACCACCCTTTGAGATGTCCTTCTAATTACTTTTTGATTGTATCTGCGATTGTTTTATTTGTTGCTTCAGCTTGTCCATTAGCTTGTGGATATAACGGGGTTGACTTCCCACATTTTATTCTAAAAGCACTGAGTAACATCTCTATATTCTGCCCCTCAAATTGTTTTCCATTATCAGATACTAGTTGTGCTAGAACCCCGTACCTGCAAATGAGGTTCTCAAATATAAACGTAAAAACATCTTTATCACGAATATGCTGTACTGCTTTTACTTCTGCGAGCTTCGTGAAATAATCTGTTGCAACTATCAAGTATCGCCTTTGTCCAGATCCAGGTATAAATGGTCCAACAATATCCAACCCCCATTTACCAAAAGGCCAGCAGCTTGTTGAAGAAGTTAATGTAGCCCATGGTGCATGAATTCTTTTACCATGTCGTTGGCATTCCTTGCATCTTCGTACGAACAATTTTGCGTCTGTATGCATATAAGGCCAGTAATATCCTTGTATCTTTGCTCTATATGCTAGAGATCTTCCCCCACTATGATTTCCAGCTTCTCCTCCATGTAACATCTTCAATATCTTTTCTCCTTCTTCGCGAGTTAAGCACCTAAGAGGTGGTCCATTGAAAGATTTTCTGTATAAAATCCATTCTCGCAACTCATAGTTTGTTGCACGACTCTTTAATTTATGTGCTTCTAGTCTGTTCCTGGATATTTCTCCTGTTGCGAGGTATTCATGAATTTCTTTTCTCCAATCTGCGATGTTGTTTGATAATTCTCTTTCTACTTCCATCGCAACAGCTTCTTCAATTTCTTTATCTTTGTCCACTGATGGGTGTTGAATTGTTTGTATTTGGATATTTCTTGTATTTGGATTTGTCATCATTCTTGGAATAAATGCAAAAGCATCTGCGAGACGGTTATATTTTCTTGATATATGTCTCCATTTTAATTTTGGTATCTTCGCAGATAATTCCTCAACGAGTTTCTTGTATTTCTTTAAAGAAGATTCATTTGTGGTATATTCCCCTTTAATTTGACAAATCACTAATTGCGAATCACTTGTTATCCTTATACTTTCAAGCTTCTTTTCTATTGCGATCTTTAATGCATGCACTACAGCTTCGTACTCTGTTTCATTGTTCGTGGATGCAAATTCTAGTCTGAACGAGAATGATGTTCTTTCTCCTTCTGGTGAAATCAACACGACTCCAATTCCATTCCCCTCACTATTGGATGATCCATCCACCAGAATTTCCCATCTATCAGGCTCTGTTAACAAGTCTTTTGGATTTCCAAATTCTTCTTCAACATCCATCATTTCCTCTACTGCTTCATCTTCTTCCAAAGTAAATTCTGCCAAAAAATCTGCGACAACTTGTGATTTTTGCGATGACAACACTTCGTATTTTATCTTGTAATGGTTTACTTGTGCATTCCACCTTTCTATTCTTCCTGACCTTTTTGTGTTCTTCATGACTGATTCAATTGGGACTTTGGTTACCACTTTTATTACATGTGCTTGAAAGTATATTCATAACTTGAATGATGCATAAACCAGGGCTAAGATTAACTTCTCCATTTTAGAATAATTCTTTTCTTCTGCATTAAAGGTTTTACTAATGTAGTAAATGGGCCTTTCTACTCCTGCGTCTGCTCGTAACAGAACTGTACTTAGAGCATATGGAGTTGTTGCGAGGTATACCAATAATTCTTCGTTTTTCTCTGGTTTCTGTAGTATAGATGTATTTGCGAGGTATTCTTTGATTCCTTGAAAAGCTTTTTCACATTCATCAGTCCATTTGAATTTTGCTCCCTTCTTAAGTATGTTGAAAAATGCTTGCACTTATCTGACATTCGCGAAATAAATCTCCCAAGTGAAGCCAAGAGTCCATTTAATTTTTGTACTTCTTTTACCGTTGCAGGTGTTGGCATGTCACGAACTGCTTGGACCTTTTCTGGATCAACTTGTATTCCCTCCTTCGATACTATGTATCCCAAGAACTTTCCAGATGAAACCCCAATTATACATTTCTCAGGATTTAATTTGATGTTGAACTTTCTCATTTGCTCAAATATTTCCTTCAAATCTTGCACATGGTCTTTAGCTTCCTTACTTTTTATCAACATATCATCTACATATACCTCCAAAGTTTTATGTATCCACTTCGCGAACACTTTTTCAACCATACGTTGATATGTAGCACCCGCATTCCGCAAACCAAATGGCATCTTCACATAACAATACAAACCCCTTGGAGCAAAAAAGGCAGTATGTTCTTGATCTTCTTCTGCGAGTGATATTTGATTATACCCTTTATATCCATCAAGTGAAGTGACTCTATCATGACCTGCAGCTGATTCCACCATTTGTGGTATATCTGGTAATGGAAAACTGTCTTTGGGACATTCCTTGTTTAGATCAGTGAAATCTATGCAAATTCTTATTCCTTTATTCTTTTTCGGAACAATGACCATATTCGCAATCCATTCTGGATATTTTGCTTCCCTTATGATCCCCTCGCATCCAACATCTTTTATAATTCTTCTTCTATTTGTACATGATAATTTTGTGATATCTTCCTTATTCTTTGTTTGAATGGTCTTATATTTTTATCTATATTCAATCTATGACATGCCACTGATGGATCAATTCCTGGTATCTCATCTACACTTCCTGCGAAGATATATTTATATTCTCTCAAAAGATCAGTAGTCCTTTTTTCATCTTCTTCATCCATCTTAGTTCCAATTCGTAAGAATAAAGGCTCCTCTTTACTTCCAATATTTATTTCTTTAGTTGGTTCAGCTGCAACATAGCTTGGACTTTGCTCCCCCATAGGTGTTGGCTCTTTAATTATTTTTGCTGGTTCCCCTTTTTTTTCTGGAATTTCATTTGGTATACCTCTCCCTTCCTTTGCTCTTATTGTATACACTCGGAATTCTTTTTCTTTCCTTGTTTCCTTCGCAAGTTTCCTACGAAGTTGTTTCTTTCTTGCTCTTCCTCCGCATTGTGTTACTTCAATTTGATAACAAAATTTTGCACTATCAAGATCTCCTTTTATTTCTTGAATTCCATTTGGTGTAGGAAATTTGATTTTTTGATGTAATGTTGAAGCAACAGCTTTGATCGCATGAATCCACGGCCTTCCTATCAGCATGTTATATGGAGATTCCATATCTATCACACACAAGATTACATGTGTTTCGATTTCTCCTAGTAATATTCGCAGCACGATTTCTCCTTTAGATTTTGTTGTAGATTTCCCTAATCCATGAATAAGACACTTTGAATTTATGATTTCTTCATCTTTAATTCCCATCCCCTTAAGTGCATGATAGAATATAATATTAACAGAACTCCCTGTATCAACCAAACTTCGGTTTAATTTCCATTTTTCTTCAGCTTTCTTATCTTCTAGCATGATTGGCAATGTGATCACCAATGGTGAAGTGTGGTTCAAGTCTTCATTTGGAATTTCTGATACTGAAAATGTGATTTTCTGCTTTTCCCATTCTTCTAAAGTTGTTATCTTTTCTTCCTCCATGATCTTTCTTCCTCTACAATCTCGCTTGTATATTTTTCCCTTCATATGACTATGAAATTCATCAATCATTGTCTCTGTGATCATATTACATTCTTCTTTTTTGCCATATCCATCTACTGACTTCATTTGATCTTCAAATTTTCCACAATTCCCTCAAATTTAGGCTACCACAATTCTCAAGTTCCCTGTTTCTAGCGCCAATTATGTAGTTGCGGATTATCTCACAACTACACCCTCATAAGAATCCATTAAAATGATTCCTAAATCTAATTAATTTGATATGAAACTAAGAATTAAGGTACTAAAATTATAAAGAGACACAAAGATTTTTACGTGGTTCGATCAATGTGATCTACGTCCACGATGCTTCACTAGTGATTGTATGTGATTACATGATTTTACAATTGAGACTCCATTAATGAATATTTGGAGCTCTAGAATTTTGGGGAAGAAGATGATAAAGAAAATAAAATCCCTCTCTAAAATTTTCTCTCTCCTCCTAAAATCATCCCCTCTCTCAAAATGTGTCTCCCCTTCCTCTCATGCCTAAATGGCTATTTATATGATTTTACACATTGGATAACAACTAATCTTTCCCTTAATTTCGGATCAAAGAATCATCATACGAACCTTCGCAAACTTACTTCACGAACTTCCTTTACTCGTAAAACGTTCTTCGTGATTTCTTTATCTTCGTAAAATATTCTATACTCCCAAAATGTATTTTCTCTCCACAATTTCGTAAGTTATCATTTGCTGTGATATTCCGCTCCTACACGTCCACTAGTGATCATTAGATTTCTTAAGTGTAGTTGTGTACTTAGATTACGAATCTTCACAGCAAAGATTTTGGTTTACCTCAAGGGAGCTCTTGCTACGTCACCTAATATAATAATTCAAAGTAGTTCGTAAACAAAAGACTAAGCTCGTGGAACATTATTCTTCATAAAAATTTTCAGCACAAGCATTTCCTTCGCAAGCATTTATTTCGCAAGAAGAAAATGGGAGATTATTTCGCAGACATATTTCACAAGAAAGGGTTAGAACAATTGGATGCTAGCTTCGCAAGAAAACCATATACTTCGCAAGAGACAACAACAACAACAAACCACAAAAGCTAAGTACTTCTTTCCTTGAACATTTTATTTTGCTTACGAAAAATAAAAGATTTTTGATTTGATTTACAAAGCGCGATACAATCGTAGAATTACAAAGATTTCACAATTACAAAAGAAATTACAAAGATCTCAAGATTTCACAATTACAAAAGAAACCGAGAAAAACATCTCGCACAAATCAATTTATATATTTCTCTTGAAAAATTTACTTTATTTCCAATGATATGATATTCGACATGGAGAGTAGTAGCTGGCAAACCTTTATGGCGTATACTCGTAAAGGCAAAGCACCTCAGTGCGTCATATGAGGGGGTACCTATTAGGATCATTTCCATGGAAAAATATTTGTCAAGAGAGATGAAATAGATAATACAAAGGAAATCAAAACAAACAAAAAGATTTTGAAGTAGCATATAAATAAAAAATAAGAAATTTTGATAAAAGAAATGTTGAATACTAATCTAAATTTTTATTTGCATTACAGCATAGCATGAGGCAAAGAACATGGAGTGAGAGTTCGCATGATGGGTTCACAATATTTCTTACATTTAGAGGATTAAGTACTTCTTAAGGATACTTCATACTTCTTATATATTTCGAGGATTAAGTACTTCTTATACTTCTTCAAGGATACTTCATACTTCTTATACTTCAATGGTTGATACTTCTTATTTACTTCGCAACATTCCGGGACTTCGCAAAAGAATAGAGGCAAGTATATACTTTTCAAGACTAGTATTCTTTCGCTCGTTCCTTCATCAACAAAGATCAAAGATTACTACAACAACGGATTTTTTATTAAAGATCGCTCTTCAAGCAATATTCAAGAAAAAAGAGGCAAGATGTAGGAGCGGAATATCACAGCAAATGATAACTTACGAAATTGTGGAGAGAAAATACATTTTGCGAGTATAGAATATTTTACGAAGATAAAGAAATCACGAAGAACGTTTTACGAGTAAAGGAAGTTCGTGAAGTAAATTTGCGAAGGTTCGTATGATGATTCTTTGATCCGAAATTAAGGGAAAGATTAGTTGTTATCCAATGTGTAAAATCATATAAATAGCCATTTAGGCATGAGAGGAAGGGGAGACACATTTTAAGAGAGGGGATGATTTTAGGAGGAGAGAGAAAATTTTAGAGAGGGATTTTATTTTCTTTATCATCTTCTTCCCCAAAATTCTAGAGCTCCAAATATTCATTAATGGAGTCTCAATTGTAAAATCATGTAATCACATACAATCACTAGTGAAGCATCGTGGACGTAGATCACATTGATCGAACCACGTAAAAATCTTTGTGTCTCTTTATAATTTTAGTACCTTAATTCTTAGTTTCATATCAAATTAATTAGAATTAGGAATCATTTTAATGGATTCTTATGAGGGTGTAGTTGTGAGATAATCCGCAACTACAGGACGTCAAGCTGCGAGTGTGCGTCAAGAATGTTCGCAAGAGGTAGTTACTTCCCCGTTTCTTCTTTTGTCTTTTATACGTTTGATTACGCAGCAAACTAATTGGTTATAACTATTCACTGCTGGTCCACTTTTTGCTGCTCATTAATTTTATATGCCTTTTGCGCCAGCCTCATTTCTTCTTTATATGCTGCTGCGAAACAAAGATAATTGCCTCAAACTGAAATGTTGCGAATAAGGTTGAATGATGCGAACTTGGATTATCTTCCTGATTGGACGAATCAAATCAGCTAAAGCACGTTTAACCAAATCACCTTCAACAGTACCAATCCTCACAAGCGAATTAGTCATTGCTGATCTTCTAACATTCAATCGATTTGACGGAAACGTAACTGACGACGAACTATGATTATTCTTATGTAAAGAACAACGAGATGAACAATAACATCTCCCTGAAGATGATATTGAACTTTCAAATCCATTTTCTACTCTATTATTGGAACTATTTCTGGAAGACGCCATTACCGTTTCAGATTGAATTTTCTAGAAAGTAAAATTGGGGGAGAAAATAGTAGAAAGAGAAGAGGACCAATTTATTAAAAGAAATTGTTGATGACATGTACTCCCTCAAACTGTGATTAATAACTAATCTTCATGAAAATTTCTTGAACCAACAAGTTACAGGAAGGATAAATCCATTACTCTTTCCCTATTTCTAGCGCCAATTATGTAGTTGCAGAATAACCTACAACTACACCCTCAATAGAATTAGTAAAAACTCAAGAAGTTCTTGATGATGAATAACAATTTTCTTATTAATGTTCTCAATTGATTACAAAGAAGTATCTAAATGGAATTAGAATAGTTACAACTTTCTCTATTCTCTTTCCTAAAATATTTTCTAACACTCACTAAAAGAACCTCCCGAATTTTACATTTGATCTCCTATTTATAGTAAAATTTATACAGCTGTTCGTGAGTTACGAAGTATCGCAACTTATACTCGCAAAATTATTTCATACTCGCAAAACTTCATATTTCTCCGCGCTTCTTCTATCATCGTATCATTTTATAACTCTTTTCTCCTGATACTCGTGAACTATTATCTTGCGATATTCAGTACCTACACTTTGCGAGTGTCACAAAAAGCAGTCAAAGGAGTGACGTAATAACTGACGATTGAAGAAAACATAAGAAAAGAATGTATGTCCCGCGATGGTTATAAAGTTTGGGAGAATGAATATTGTAACTATCACGGTACAATCGTAGAATCAACCCGAAATAAAAGGAAAACTTAGCTGTCATCCACTATGTAACTACCCTATAAATATAGACCCAATGTGTCCAGAAAAGGATGATGTATTTTTGAGAGTTAAGAAAGTCTTGGGGAGAGAGAAACTTCAAGAGAATAGTTGTAATCTTGAATTCTTCCATTTCTGTAAACATTTCTAAGAACAAAATAATAAAGTGTCGTTTTTAATCTTCAATTGTGAGTTGATTATAGCAAAATCTTAACAATGGTGTAGTGTGGGATTTCCTGCAACTACAGTTGTAGTTTTTTTCTCTCTTTTCTTCTAATTCATCAAGTTTGGTTAAAATCATTCCTGCACTAAGGTTTTTCTCCCAAGCTTCTCTTTTTGTTGTGGGAATAATGACTTCTGTTGGTAACTTCAACTCCATATGTTAAACAAAAGGGTGACATTCTCGTAGCTTCTCGCATAGTTGTGTTGTAAGCCCAGAATACATTATGCACCTATTTGCACCATGCTCTATTATGTCCTTCTAATTTCTTCTTCAATATATCTGTAATTGTCTTATTTGTTGCTTCTGCTTGTCCATTATCCTGTGGATATAGAGGGGTGGATTTTCCACACTTTATCTTAAATGTATTGAGTAACATTTCTATGTTTTTCCCTTCAAACTGTTTCCCATTATCAGATACTAATTGTGCTGGAATTCCAAATCGGCAAATGGTATTTTCAAATATGAACGTGAAGATGTCTTTGTCTCGAATATGTTGTACTTCTTTCACTTCTTCCCATTTTGTGAAATAATCTGTAGCAACAATTAAATATCTCCTTTGTCCAAATCCTGGTAAAAAAGGTCCCACAATGTCTAAACCCCACTTTCCAAAGGTCCATACACTTGTTGAAGATGTTAATGGTGCTCCAGGTGCATGTATTTTCTTTCCATATC
The DNA here is from genome assembly GCA_023529315.1 of Papaver bracteatum. NCBI lineage: Eukaryota > Viridiplantae > Streptophyta > Magnoliopsida > Ranunculales > Papaveraceae > Papaver > Papaver bracteatum. Next base: position 341,417 of record JAJJWX010000941.1, on the reverse strand, counting down.
ACTGGAAATCTTCGCAACGCCTTGATATTGTTTTTGCATCTTCATGCATATATGGCCAATAATAACCTTGCATTTCCATTCTGTATGCCATGGATCTTTGGTGAGCGTCGTTTACTCAACAAAATAAAAAGATATTTCCCACTAATTAAATATAATATAGCGGTAGTAAGGATCGTTCCCACGAAGAGTAATGCAATTGTTATGTTATCTAAATCAGCGAAAATATAAAAGAAGGATAAAAAGGATAATAACATAAAGATATTGAAGAAATCCTTCGCCGTTACTAACCGTTAACTCAACATTGTACCTGTTTATCTCTTGTTAGAATCAATTGTCACCAACCGTAGGAAAGCAGGTACGCTTAGCTATCCCCAAAACTCCTTGTATCACCGGATACGGAAGCGCTCGACTACCAGATTCTATTCAAAAGAACCACCTTGAGGTACGCTTACAAGATGTAATTCCTAGAATGCACTAAGATTTGTGAATTTAGGTTTGATCCCAGCAGTTAAACTCAGTACGCTCGGTCCACTTACTGGTGTTGTCTTTACTCGCAATTTCTCCACAGAATCCCTCCGCAAGGTCTTGCGATTTCTACTTGTGTAGGAGATGAGAGAAAATTACGGATCGACTCAACTCTCTACTACCATTAGAATGATTAATAGACTAATCTAGTTGCGCACCCAAACCAATATAAGAATCAATCATAAACCTTCGATATAGTAAAAACAATCCACAATGAATCAATTTAAAACTTGAAACAAACTTGTAAATAATTGAGCTTCACAATTAGAACTTTGAATTCATCCTTACAATAAAAAGAATATAGAAAAGAGATAGTTCCCCCCCTAAGGGGAGAAAAATGATGAAAAGAAAATATATCAAATTGTATCTAAGCTTCCCTATATATAGAGTTTTGTAACCTCTTCTTTATGAAAACTAGGAAACCTAGGAAAAATAGGAAAGTGCACCTCCTTAAGAATTGTGTCCCATGCAAAGTAGGTTGCCAAACTCTGGACAAAATCATACGTCCAAGGCTGGTCGTGAACAAATAGTTGCAATTATCCAAATGGGTCTGCAAAGTCCAGCCCAAAACATCATAAGCCTGTAAATGGCCTGTCAGTTCCGTGGAACTGACAGGGTAAATTTTATTCTTCTTCTTATCTACACGGCCAGCTTCTCTTCCTGGATTCTTTCTTCTCCGGTTAACTCCTCTGTTTTGCTCTCCCTCTCGATTCCATATTTCTCAGTAACTTCTTCTCAACTCCCATACAAACCCGAGCACACGATTCTTAACTGCCAAGCTCTGTTCACATCAAATGTAGCTTTTCCACCATTCCATACCTGAACACCACCAGTTCCCAGCTAAAACCCATTGTCACAGCAGCATTGAGTTGTTAAAACTCCATATCAAAACAAACCCATGTCTTTAATCCTCTTTGTTGACTCAATGATGTCCCCTAGAACTCAACAGTTACCTCATCGTACATCGTAAACCATGAACATCATCTCTCCATCACCACTATACCACAGTTCAATCCTCGATACAGCTCCATTCTTCATCGCTGCCCGCAGCTCATTCCTTGACTCGATAATCACCTTCCACCATCACTTACTTCATCATCGACTACCAATCTCCGTTACAGACTCAAACCACCTTTATTGTTCTCCGCAAGCCAAGACAGCAAATACCCATTTCCATTCTTTGTATCATCCCTGACTTATTCCTTGAACTCCGATTACCATCTTCATTGACTGTCAATGGCAGAAACCAAGATAATTATATCATTGTCGCTCTCTTTTCCCATCAGTGCCATTCTTAAGTTCTTCTTGATCACTCCCAGAACATGATAATAGCTCCATCAACAGCGTATCACAGCTCCATTTCAGTCCAGCGTCACTTACATGCTCGAGTCTTCAGCCTATTTCCAACCTTCATCTCAACGTCAACTCCATGAAACAATCACCGATATTTCTCTAGCTATCATAATATTCCACGAGCTCCAACCTTATCGCCTGACATCAGCCATCAACCCATCGATCATTGCTTCCAGCACAACCCGAGCTGTTCATTATCACAGCAGACGCCATGAAATTAATCACCATCATTCCTCCGTCCTTCAAACATCCTTCATCTCAGTAAACTGCCTCGGTAATAACATCAGTAAACTCTCAATCATGTTCACACAACAACACCTTGGACCCATCGTTGCCGGCAATAAATCTTTGGATCTTCTTCTCAGCTCAAATTTGGTTTCTTTCTTATATATTTCTTCCACCAGCACACATGTGCGCTACCCTTGAGGTGAAGTCCACCAGCTGACTTTTGTGGTTGTGACTTATTGCGAGCCCATCCGTAAGCCCATAACTAAATCTTCATACAGTAAAGCTCAAAAACCACCTAGCTTGTGGTTGTACTTCCCTAAACTCCAGTGCGGATACGATGTGGTTTCCCATGCAATGATATATCCATCTCTCTTTTGACAAATTGGACGATTTCTTGTTCTTTTCGGGATTAAGCTCCAAAATTCCCATAAAATATAAAAGAAAGCTAATAGCACAATTTTGCAAGAAAACTAGCTAAGAAAGCATAACCAATCGATACTTAGAGAGGTTCTTTTTACACACCTATCAATCTTCCTCCACTATGATTGCCATCATCCCCACTATGTAACATCTTTAACATTTCTTCTCCATCTTTTCGTGTTAAACATCTGAGTGATGGTCCATTAAAGGATCTTCTATACAAGACCCTATCTCTTAGCTCATAATTTATCGCACGAATTTTTAGTTTGTGTGCCTCCAATCTATCTCTTGGTGTTTCTCCTTTTGCCAAATATGCATGAAGTTCTGCTCTCCAATCTTCGGCATTGAGTATTTGTGTTTCTTCTTCACCTTCTATTATCATAACATCTACTTCTTCCTCTTTTTCTTTGTTTACAGATGGTGATATGAGCGTTTGTATTTTTATGCATCTCGCAGCTGGATCTGTCATCATACTTGAAATGAAAGCATAAGCATCTGCAAGTCTATTGTCTTTCCTTGATATGTGTCTCACTTTATTTTTAGAATTTTTGCTGACAATTATTCAACAAGTTTCTTGTATTTTTTCAAGGATGGTTAATTTGTAGTGTATTCTCCTTTTATTTGACGAATAACTAGCTGTGAATCACTGGTAATTCTCATATTCTCCAATTTCATTTTTATTGCGAATTTTAGAGCATGCACCATAACTTCATATTATGTTTCATTATTAGTGGATGCGAATTCTAATCTGAAGGAAAAAAGCCATTTTGTTTCCTTCAAGCGAAATCATGACAATTCCAACTCCATTGCCTTCCCTATTTGATGACCTATCTACCAATATTTTCTATCTATCAAGTTATGTCAACAGATCTCTTGGGTTCCCATGTTCATCCTCCATATCCATCATTTCCTCCACTAATTCATCATCTTCTAGAGGAAATTCTGCTAAGAATTCTGCAACAACTTGTGACTTTGGTGAAGATAATATTTCATACTTACTTTCGAAATGTCCTACTTGTGCATTCCATCTCTCTACCCTGCCTGACCATTTTGAATTCTTCATCACTGATTCAATTGGTACCTTTGTCAACACCCTCACTTTGTGTGCTTGAAAATATATGCGAAGTTTAAACGTTACATAAACTAATGCCAGAATTAGTTTTTCGATTTTTGAATAATTTTTCTCTGTGTGTAGGACCAGAATATCGCCATGATATTACTCTTGCGAGATTAACAACATTTCTGCGAACATCATCGCGAGTTCTTCAACAACACTTCACGAGTGTCACAGAATAATTTAAAGAATGACGTAATAGCTGACGAATGAAGAAACACGGGAAGAGTGTGATTATCCTGCGATGGTCACGATGCTTGCGAGAATGGACATTATAACTACTGCGATAATATCGCGAGTCAGATCCGAAATTAAAGGACAGATTAGCTGTCACCCACTATGTAACTATCCTATATAAAGAGACCCAGTAAATTCATAAAGGGATGGATGTATTTTTTGAGTGTTGAGAAAGTCTTGAGGAGAGAGAAAATTCAAGAGAGTGGTTGTATTCTTGATTTATTCCATTTCTTGTAAACATTTCTGAGAATCAAATAATAAAGTGTTGTTTTTAATCTTCAAATATGTCTTGATTACAGTAAATTCTTATCAAGGGTGTAGTGTAGGATTTCCTGCAACTACATTTTGGCGCCCGAAACAGGGATTCAAAGTTGAAAATTATAGGAAAAAACAATATTAAAGATCAATATTCGAGTTAAGAAGATGATTGAACAAATTGGTGAAATAGTTGAAGAAAAAATAATTGAAACAAATGAGGATTACAGGAAGTTGGAATGCAACACGATAACAAAAACAATGATCAACCAATTCCATGAAAATATTAGAGGAAGGATTCATAAACGAGATTTTGAAGGAAAAAGAATTATGACGGTGGAGAAAATATCACCTCTGAAGGATTGGGAAATGAAGGAGATTACATTCACAGCAGAAGAAATACCAAAAGAAAACTTGGATCATACATATCCATTGGTAATCACGGTATCTACTGTGCGATTGAAGAAGGAAAAATCAACAAGATCTGCAGAAGAATGGGCCGTGAATAAAACTTTGGTAGACACAGGAAGTTCTGTAGATATTATATTATATCATACATTTAAGAAAATGGGATATAAGGATGAAGAGATGTCTTGCTCAAATTATCATATTCATGGTTTTGGAAAATCTATAAAAAAAACCTAAAGGTGAAATAATGGTACGGATTCCGCTAGGAGAGATTGAAACACAAGTAACATTATGTGTGGTGGATGTGGAGGCACTGTATAACATGATATTAGGGAGACCATGGATACATGAAATCAAGGCTGTAGCATCAACATTACATCAATGCATCAAATTTCCTATGCCTAGTGGAATTGGAGAAATTAGAGGAGATACTGATCTTGCGAAGCTGTGTTATCGAATTGAAGTGAGAAATTATGAAGAGCGTCCAAAAATGCGAAAAACTCGCAAAAAATTGGCATAAGAGGCAAAAAAGGAAGAAAAATTTAAAGTTTACATTATAAGAGCAAGAGAAGGAAAAGGAATACCCAGCGAGATCTCGCAAGAAGACGATGAGCCCGCGAGAGTCATGGAAACACCAACACCAATGGGAGAACCCGAGGCCAGCTACACCGCAGCAGAACCAACAAAGGAAGTAAATGTTGGAAGTGAAGAATAACCTAAAATATTGAAAATTGGAACTAAAATGGGTGCATATGAAGAAGAGCAAACCATAAATTTCTTGCGAGAGTATAAGGATATTTTCGCGTGGAGTATGGATGAGATGCCTGGAATAGATCCATCAGTTGCATGTCATAAATTAGAAATTAACAAAGATGTCAGACCATTCAAGCAAAGGATAAGGAAAATCGCAACTACTTATCACTCAAAAATAGAAGAAGAGTTATAGAAAATGCTTGATGCTAGAATTATAAGACAAGCAAAATACCCGGAATGGATTGGAAACATGGTAGTGGTTCCAAAGAAAAATAAGGGGATCAGAATTTATATAGACTTTACTGACTTAAACAAAGCTTTCCCTAAAGATAGTTTTCTATTACCAGATATTCCTCAAATGGTTGAATCAGCAGTAGGAAATGATAAAATATCTTCATTAGATGGGTATAAAGGTTATAACCAGATTCCTCTCGATGAAGAAGATAAAGAGCACACCGCATTTTTTTGCTCCAAGAGGATTATATTGTTACACAAAAATTCCTTTGGGTTGCGAAATGCTGGTGCAACGTATCAAAGAATGGTGGAGAAGGTGTTCACAAAGTGGATACACAAAACATTAGAGGTGTATGTAGATGACATGTTAATAAAGAGCAAAGAAGCTAAGAACCATGTGCAAGATTTGAAGGAGATTTTTGAGCAAATGCGACTCTTTAACATCAAGGTGAATCCTGAAAAATGCATTTTTGGAGTAGCGTCAGGGATATTTTTAGGTTATATTGTATCAAAAGAAGGAATTCAAGTTGATCCAGAGAAAGTACAGGCAATTCGCGATATGCCAACGCCAGCAACAGTGAAAGATGTACAGAAGTTGAATGGGCTTTTAGCCTCACTAGGAAGATTTATCTCGCGATCTTCAGATAAATGCAAGAATTTCTTCAATATACTCAGGAAGGGTACAAAATTCAAATGGACAGATGAATGTGACAAGGCTTTTTAAGGAGTTAAAGAATATCTGATGAACAAATCTATTTTACAGAAAGCGGAGCCGGGAGAAGAATTATTGATTTATCTTGCGACAACATCGCACGCATTAAGCGTAGTATTACTGCGAATAGATGCAGGGGTATAAAAACCAATTTATTACATCAGCAAAATGTTTAATTCTGCAGAGAGAAATTATTCAAAAATTGAAAAGTTAATTTTGGCATTGGTTTATGCAACCTTTAAACTTCACATATATTTTCAGGCACATAAAGTAAAGGTATTAACAAAGCTGCCTATTGAATCAGTAATGAAGAAATCAAAAATATCAGGTAGAGTTGAGAGATGGAATGCAAAAGTAGGGCACTTTGAAATCAAATATGAAGTCCTATCCTCACCAAAATCACAAGTTGTAGCGGATTTTTTAGCAGAATTTCCTCTAGAAGATGATGAAGCTGTGGAAGAAATGATGGACATAGAAAAAAAAACATGGAGATCCGAAAGATCTATTAAAGGAACCCAACATGTGGGAAATATTGGTGGATGGATCATCAAATGGGGAAGGAAATGGAATTGGAGTGGTCTTTATCTCGCCAGAAGGAGAAAAAATGGCCTTTTCATTTCCTTTGGAATTCATATCCACTAATAATGAAACAGAATATGAAGCTATGGTGCATGCTCTAAAGTTCGTCGTAGAGATGAAGTTAGAGAACGCAAGGATTACCGGTGACTCGAAACTGGTTATTCACCAGATAAAAGGAGAATACACAACAAATGAACCATCTCTGAAGAAATACAAGAAACTTGTTGAAGAATTGTCTGCGAGAATTCCAAAAATAAAATGGAGACATATATCAAGAAAAGATAACAGACTCGCAGATGCTTTTGCATTCATACCAAGTATGATGACAAACCCAGTTTCGAGATGCATAAGAATTCAGACGCTTGTATCACCTTCAATTAATAAAGAAGAATAAGGAAAGGGGGATGTAATGATAATAGAAAATGACGCAGAAGAGCCAGCCAGCGACATTATCGCAGATTGGAGAGCAGAACTTCACACATACTTGGAAACATGTGAAACACCAAGAAATAAATTGGAGGCGAACAAATTAAAGAGCCGTGCAACAAATTATGAATTAAGGGATGGAGTATTGTATCGAAAATCTTTTAATAGGCCATTACTTAGATGTTTGACAAGGGAAGAAGGAGAAAAAGTGTTAAAAATATTGCATAACGGAGATGCAGGTAATCATATCGTAGGAAGATCTTTGGCTTACAGAAAAAAAATGCAAGGCTATTATTGGTCGTATATGCATGAAGATGCAAAACAATTATCAAAACGTTGCGAAGATTTCCAGCGATATGGAAAAAGGATATATGCACCAGGGGCACCATTATCATCTTCAAAAGGTGTGTGGCCTTTTGGAAAATGGGGCTTAGATATTGTGGGACCCTTTGTGCCAGGTTCAGGGCAGAAGGGATACTTAATTGTCGCGACAGATTACTTCACAAAGTGGGCAGAAGTAAAAGCGGTACAACACATTCGCGATAAAGATATATTTACATTCATCTTTGAAAATATTATCTGCAAATTTGGAATCACAACACAGTTGGTTTCTGAAAATGGAAAACAATTTGAAGGACAAAACATAGAGTTTCTACTCAATGCATTTAAGATAAGATGTGGAAAATATACTCCTTTATACCCACAAGCTAATGGTCAGGCTGAAGAAACTAATAAGACAATCACAGACATCTTAAAAAAGAAGTTAGAAGGGTACCACAGAGCATAGTGTGAATAGGTACATAATGCAGACTGGGCTTACAACACAACTAGGAGATAGGCAACTAGGATGGCACCTTTTTGTTTAACATATGGTGTTGAAGCAGTACTACCAATAGAAGTTGCTATTCCTACAACAAGAAGAGAGGTTTGGGAGAATAATCTTAATGCTAGCATGATTCTAAGAGAACTTGATGAATTAGAAGAGAAAAGAGAAAAAACATTACAATATATGGAAAATTATCTGCGAAGGTTAGCTCGCGAATATAACAAGCGAGTCAAAAAATGTGAGTTTCAACCAGGCGATTTAGTTCTGCGAGAAATACCAGAGTACCAGCGAGAACGTGGTGGAAAGTTGGAGAGAAAATGGGATGGACCGTATATCATTAAAGAGATAGTTGGAACAGGGGCATATAGGTTGGTGGACCTAGAAGGCAGAGATGTTGGTCAAAGACTTGGTAGACCATGGAACAAATTATATTTAAAAAGATATTATCAGTAACAAATTTTTAATGAAACAAAAAAGAAATGGGCAAAACAAATTTTTATAGCTGCGATTTTATTCGCAAGATTATTCAAGATTACATAAAGAATGAAAAATTGTGATATACGCAAAAGAAACAAAGAACGGGACAAACCTTTATAGCGTACACCATAGTTCGCGAATACAATTTCGCAATAGGCAAATGTAAGACCTAAAGTACGTCATATTAGGGAGTATCTCTTTGCGTGGTTCAGGGATAAGGTTACACCGCTGCAGGAACCTGAGACACGGAGACTGGGGTCCATCTCTTTGAGATACCTATCCAGGAGAGATACTTTGGATTTCCAACTATATAAGGTTATACCCTGGTTGGACGACCGAGGGTCTCTTCTAAGGGGTGCAGAGTATGACCAAAGCGCCGAGGTACACGGTTGAGCCAAGGATGCCCGGGATGGACGAACCTACCCTGTCCATTCTTGGTAAGTCTTGGCTATGATGCACTCGGCCTCAAGAAAACCCCACTTAGGGTGAAGTCTCGTAACTATAAGCCATATAGTCATAAAGGATAAGAGGCTACGAAAACAACTGGTTGTTGTTAAGACTGGATGGGAAGAGCTAGTCTTGTATGGCCGATGTTCCCTCCTTGAAGGGGAAACTAGGGGGGGAGTAAGGGAGGCACCATCCATTAGGGAGCTGATAAGTGTCTTAAGATGGCAATATCATGGAGCTTTATCTTCACAAGAACATTTAGGCCTGTCATATTGTTGCATGACAAATACAGAGGCAACAAGCCATAAGAAAAAGTTAAGATGAGATCAATGGGTTTTTACATGAAAGTGTAAAGACGTCCTGCGATTTCATCGCAAGACGGATATGTCATGGGGCTTTGTTCTCGCAAGGGAACTTAGACCTATCATATAGTCACAAAGAATTGATAAAATACAAGAGCTAAGGCAAGATCAATGGGTCTGTACATACTAATGTAAGGACGTCCTGCGATTTTATCACAGAAAGAAACATGGAGAAATAAGACCTTTAATTAGGAAGGCAAAATAAGACCACAAGAATAATCATACCCATTAACTATTTCATTTTTCTAAGATGCAGGAGATATTTATTCATTCCAAGAAAGATAATGAGGGGAAAGTATGGGAATTGATAAATAAAATATCATTATCTTTCTTGCAGAGTATTGAGAAGGACAGAAATTTAACAGAGCTACAAAATGAGTTTTAAAAAATTGAAAGGGATTACATCATTTGCAAGAAACAGAACTAAAAGAAAGCAAAAAAAAAAAAATTCAAGCATTATCTCTGTCAGAGTTATTAGCCTCGCCAACATTCTTCTCATGATCATCTTGAGTTTCTTCCTCATTTGATGACTCATTAACGGTTGTTCCATCGCCAGTAGATACCTTAGTAGGAGGAGATTTTTCTTTATCCACTGAATTTTCTTGAGAAACATCTTCTTAATCACTTACATACTCTAGATCACTAGCCATGGGAAGAGGAATTTCATCATCATCTACTTCCAGAGGATTGACTGATACAGGGAAGAGAGCGTTGGATATTAAGATGTCATTCACGAGAACTTTAGCACTAAGATGAACTTTGTGAAGGAAGCCTCTGTCGCGATTCCTAATTTCCATGTTCTTGTAGTATTCAAGATAGTCATATCTTCTTTCTGCACGATCGCGAGATTGTACATAATTGGCTAGAAGTTCACCATTTTCTTTGCGGACTGAAGCCAGTTTATCAGTCAAGTCATAAATGGTGGTTTGAATACTTTTCTCAGATTCTGCGAGAAAAATAGATAAGCCAGAAAAATATTTAGACGAATATCTTGCAAAAATATAGCTGAGAAATCAGAACAGAATAGTTAACAATTAAGGAAGTCAAAATGACTACCTTCTCTTTGCTAAGATAAGTTTTGAATTAATGATAAGAAACAACCCTCCCACTGGTTCATGGCATCATCAAATTTATCTCCAATTATACCCTTCAGGCGAGATTTTATACTTTCTTCTTTAGAAAGGAGATAAGCATTTTCTTTCTCCAATAAGGAATGAGATTCTTTCAATCGGGAGAAACATTCTTTGAGTTTACTATCCTTTACACTTAGATCTATCCTACCCTGGATGAGTTTATCCTTCTCAGCTATTGATGATTCAGTTAATTCTTTGAGTTCTTCTTTCAATGAAGACATAGATTGTTCTTGATTGTTACACACTTTCTGAAGAATACTTAAATGTTGAGAGGAGATTGCTATCTTATTTGAGAAGTTGTGCTTTTCCTGATATAAAGTCTCATTTTCATCTGATAAAGTTTCTATCGCCAAATTAGCCTGGGTTAACAAATAAGAAAGACGAGTAATTTCGCTATTTAACAGACTTTGCCTTTGTATTAGTTGGTTATTCTCATTGGTAAGATTATCTATTTGGTCGATAGAATATGAATGAAGGTTATCTAATCTATTATATTAATCCATCCAAGAGTCTTTCTTAGCACGAGCTTCTTCAGCGATAGACTCAAACCGGAATCTCTCCAAGAATCGTGTCTGATTTACTACTAAATATATGAACCAAGGATTCAAAAGAGAATTAAGCATAGAAAAAATGAAAATTTACTAAAATAGAAAAACAAAGAGATAAAAGAAGGAAACGTATACCTTTTAGTTCTTCATTCTTATTGCGAAGATTCTCGCGAGTTGCGAAGCTTGTGCTGAAGAGTATTGCATTATGAAGTTTTAACCTGAAGACTCTCTTTTAAAATTTCAATTTTGTTTTCTAGAGATGTCTTCGCAGCCATTTGTTCAGAACCAAAATACTTGCTTAAAACTTTGCGGACACCACGCTTGACAGGGTTAATGGAGGATTTTCTAGTTTCATCCAGAATGTCAGATAAGACTCTAAAGGCAACGTCTACATCAATTGAAGCTTCTCTAACAGGAGGAAGAGATGTAGGTGGTGAAATGGTAACAATGGCGAGTTGGAGGTTTGAATTATTTGTGTCATCAGGAGGGGGAGTGTCTGGAAAGGTCACACTTGGAAGTGAAAATGAATCAACTTGAGAAGTGACTACAGTAGAATAAGATTAAGGAACTTCATTCGAAATAATATGGGGAGTTTCACTTATGAGGGGGTTAAATGAGGCAGGAATATTGGGAGTGACATCATCGCGAGAAAAAGGTTGGGGCACAGTTTGCGAGGATATGGGAGTGGATTTTGAAGAAGATAATGAGGGAATAGTAATTCCGTATTCAATGAGTTTAATCTTGCGAGATCTCTTGCGAGGTTCAGCAACATTCTCATCATCCTGGGAATAATAAACTAGATAATAAACAGAGGCAACAATATTGTTATTAAGAAGACAAGTGTTTCTTACTACCTTATGATTCACACGATTCCTCTTCTTTTCAGCCAGTTTCTGTTGCGAATTTTTAAGAAGATTAGGGTTTTGAGATAAAGGTTGCACTTTAAAATTAGTTTCACTGAAAAGAAGACATGGTATGGGAATTATGAAAAGTCAAATAGAAGAGATCAAATAAAATAGATAAACATAGTTTAGACAAGCAGAATCGAATTTAGTAATATCAGAAAAGAAAGTTTATACCTTTGAGACTCCATTAGAACAGTAGCAGATGAACCTGTGGAAGAAGAAAAATTGCATACGGGAAGGTTTACAGAGAAGGGACAGAGAAGACGAAGAAATAAAAGAAAAAGAATATTTCTCAACAAGTTATCTCTTTTATAGACAAAACAAGGGTAACCATGTAATAAAGGATTAACTAGTTAAAAGAGGAGAATTCGACACATATAAGAAGTCATACCTAATTTACAGGGTTTTGTCGGGGAAAAGAGATGAAAAACTAGGTAGCTGCGGCATTTTAATTCTCATAGTCTTTCCCTCTTCGCAGAAAATACATGAGAAGAGGCAAGATGTAGGACCAGAATATCTCCATGATATTACTCTTGTGAGATTAACAACATTTCTGCGAACATAATCGCGAGTTCTTCAACAATACTTCACGAGTGTCGCAGAATAATTTAAAGAATGACGTAATAACTGACGAATGAAGAAACACGAGAAGAGTGTGATTATCCTGCGATGGTCACGATGCTTGCGAGAATGGACATTATAACTACTGCGATAATATCGCGAGTCAGATCCGAAATTAAAGGACAGATTAGCTGTCACCCACTATGTAACTATCCTATATAAAGAGACCCGGTAAATTCAGAATGGGAGGGATGTATTTTTTGAGTGTTGAGAAACTCTTGAGGAGAGAGAAAATTCAAGAGAGTGATTGTATTCTTGATTTCTTCCATTTCTTGTAAACATTTCTGAGAATCAAATAATAAAGTGTTGTTTTTAATCTTCAAATATGTCTTGATTATAGTAAATTCTTATCAAGGGGGTAGTGTAGGATTTCCTGCAACTACACTGAGACATTGAAGGTTTTACTGATGTAGTAAATTGGTTTTTCAACTCCTGCAACAATTCACAACATCACAGCACTTAATGCATGTGAAGTTGTCGCAAGATAGATTAATAGTTCTTCTCCTGGTTCTGCCTTTTGTAAAATTGATATATTCATCAGATGTTCTTTTATTCCTTGGAAAGCTTTCTCACTTTCATCTGTCCATCTGAACTTCGTCCCCTTTTTGATTATGTTAAAGAAATGTTTACATTTCTCTGAAGATCGCGAAATAAACCTTCCCAGCGAAGCCAAGAGTCCGTTTAACTTATGTACATCTTTCACCGTCGCTGGTGTTGGCATATCGCGAACTGCTTGTACCTTCTCTGGATCAACTTGTATTCCTTCTTTTGATACAATATAGCCTAAAAATTTTCCTGACGCAACCCCAAAAATACACTTCTCTGGATTTATCTTGATGTTAAAATGCCGCATCTGCTCAAAAATCTCCTTCAGATCATGTACGTGATCTTTAACTTCTTTACTATTTATTAACATATCATCCACATACACCTCTAATGTTTTATGTATCCACTTCGCGAACACTTTCTCCACCATCCTTTGATATGTTGCACCAGTATTTCGCAGACCAAATGGCATTTTTGTATAACAATATAACCCTCTTGGAGCGAAAAAAGCAGTATGCTCTTGATCTTCTTCAGCGAGAGAAATTTGATTATAGCCTTTATACCCATCTAAAGAAGATATTCTATCATTTCCCGCCGCTGATTCAACCATTTGTGAAATATCTGGTAATGGAAAACTGTCTTTCGGACAAGCATTGTTTAGATCAGTAAAGTTTATACAGATTCGTATCCCCTAATTTTTCTTTTGAACCACAGCCATGTTAGCTATCCACTCTGGGTATTTAGCTTGTCTTATAATTCCTGCATCAAGCATCTTCTGTAACTCTTCTTCTATTTGTGGGTGATATGCTGTCGCGATTATTCTTATTCTTTGTTTGAAGGTGTTGATGGTGGTTTTTAGCTTAGGGTTAAAATCGTAAAACACTAAACCCTAGCAGACAATGATGTCACAACATTTAAAGTAACGAACATTTAGTAGGCAAATTTACTGAAACCTTTAATGTGTCCCTAAATAATTATCGGGGTATCTTTTTCAAATTAGGGTTACGACAAGCCAAACCATAATTCCCATGTGTGCCAATGGCAAATCATGCCAGCCACACCAACCGCGCCAAAGCATGCCAACCATGCTAGTCGTACCTCTGTGCCAATGGCAAATCATGCCAGCCATACCGAACGCGCCAAAGCATGCCAACCATTCTAGTCGCACCTCTATGCAAATGACAAATCATGCCATCCACACCAACCGCGCCAAATCATGACAACCATGCTAGTCTCACCTCTGTGCCAATAGAAAATCATGCAAGCCACACCGACCACGCCAAAGCATGCCAACCATGCTAGCCGCACCTCTGTGCCAATGGAAAATCATGTCATCCACACCAACCACGCCAAAGCATTCCAAACTTTCTAGCCGCACCTCTGTGCCAAGGACAAATCATGCCAGCCACACCAACCACGCCAAAGCATGCCAACCGTGATAGCCGCACCTTCGTGCCAATGGAAAATCATGCCATCCACACCTACCGTGCCATGCCAAACGCACCTCGCCATGACCCCCCGCGCCACCATACTGCCCTTCACTATGTGGCTATCAAAAAGAATGCGTGCAACAATTAACGGTTGCCCTTCAATCCCAAGAGCAAATCCTGGCCGTCTGAGGTTACTAAACGACCTTTGCCCCCAAAACCCTAGCTTGGTCACGCGCCTAGCCCAAGCTAGTCATGCTGTGCGCCTATGGAAAACCATTGTCCCCATATGATAAGCCAAAACCGCACCTAGACCAATCTATCTGCGCCATGCCAAACGCCCTTACCTTGGCCCTAGCCACGCCATGCACCTATGGCAAACCCTTGGCCCCACATGCCAAACCAAACCAAACCTAGCCCAAGATAGCCGCGCCATGCCAAACACACCTTGCCTTGGCCCTATCCATGTTAGTCACATCATGCCAAGCTAAACGCCCTTGCCTTGGCCCTAGCCATGCCATGCGCCTATGGAAAACCCTTGGCCCCACATGCCAAGACAAACCAAACCTATCCCAAGCTAGCCGCGACATGCCAAACGCACCTTTCCTTGGCCCTAGCCATGCTAGTCACATCATGCCAAGACAAACGACCCTGCCTTGGCCCTAGCCATGCCATGCGCCTATGGAAAACCCTTGGCCCCACATGCCAAGATAAACCAAACCTAGCCCAAGCTAGCCGCGTCATGCCAAATGCACCTTGCCTTGGCCCTATCCATGCTAGTCACATCATGCCAAGCCAAACGCCCTTACCTTGGATCTAACCACGCCATACGACAATGGAAAACCCTTGGCCCCACATGCCAAGCCAAAATCGCACCTAGCCAAATCTAGCCACGCCTAAGGCGAACCCTTGGCCCCGCATGCCAAGCCTAACCTAGCCGCGCCACCCTGTTGCCTTTCCTACGCGGCCACCAAACGAAGGCGTGCAACAATCAACGGTTTCCCTTCAATACCAGGAGCAAATCCTAGCTATCCAAGGTTACCAGACGACACATGGTAACCTTTGGCCCGAAAACCTAAGTTTGCCCATGCAAAACCATGCCAACATAGTTACGCCACCATGTTGGCCCTCATTATGCGGCTACCAAAACGAAGGCGTGCAATAATCAACGGTTTCCCTTCAATCCCAGGAGAAAATCCTAAGCCATCCAAGGTTACCAGATGACACATGGTAACCTTTGGCCCGAAAACCTAAGTTTGGCCATGCCATGCCAACGGCATGCCAATATAGCTGCTCCACCACATTGGCCCTCACTACGTGGCTACCAAAACGAAGGCGTGCAACAACCAACGGTTGCCCTTCAATCCCAGGATAAAATCCTAGCCATCCAAGGTTACTAGACGACACATGATAACCTTTGGCCCGAAAAACTAAGTTTGGCCACGCCAAACCATGCCATGCTAATGGCATACCAAGCAAGCCGCTCCACCACATTGGCCCTCACTATGCGGCTACCAAAACGAAGGCGTACAATGATCAACGGTTGCCCCCCTTCTCAAGATGCAAAATCTCGACTGTCGAAGGTCACCAGGCTAGCAAGTTTCCCGAGCTTTACTTTCCAAGCCACAAGAACATGTTACATGTTTTCCAAAAACATTCGAGATGTCAACACAAACTGGGGGATGCTCATTAGGGTATTGGTTTGGTGGTCTACAGTGTGAGGCATACACAAATGCCCGTTTCAAGATAGTGTAATAAGAATAAGACAGTTAGTAAATGCAGGAAGCAACGGTGAAACGTTATTTCATTATGGAACATCAATTTCATCAAATTCCAGGCATTAACACCTCTTCCCATTTAACTCATCCGTTTTATTTTCTTATGAGGCCAGAATACGTTTCTTTTTAGACTTGTATAAATAGACTAACCTATTTCTACTAGAACAACAAGTTCTTAGTCAGGGAAAAATACCACACTCAGAAAGGAAACTCTTGATAAGCTTTCCCGAAGCTTTCACCTTCTGATACAAGTCAAGTACTACTCTTCTAGAATTATTCTGGCGTCAGCACTCTCTTCTCTTCCCTCCCTAAACCAACCCTCCTCCTCTACTTTGTGACCGAAGCAAGTCTGGAACGACCATTTATTGGTTTAGGCCGGACTTTTACAGATTGATCTATCGAATCTAAAGTACTCCCTTGTAGTACATTGTTTATGGTTTAAATTGTTTCTCACTTTCACACCCGAAATTACCAACATCAGTAGAAACCAATTTCACCTACAAATAATTGGTGACCACAGCGGGAGGATTGATTTATCGGTTACAATATCAACTCCAACTCCTGATTTCGTTTCCCGAACGTCAATCCCAATATGGTGGAACTCAGGTCTGGGGCGCCTGACGAGAATACCAGCACAGAGCACGTCCCTGATGTTAACGGCTCTCCCAATAAAGTCGTTACATCACCTACTGACTACAGTAACTCTGAATGCACTCCCTCAATCCTAACACCACCAATCACCAGGACCAGAGTCGCCGCCGCCTCTAATGTCTCTGCACAACCCACTAATCACAGAAAAGAAAACACCTCTTCGAGCATTACGCCACCAGTCACCAGGGCCAGAGCCGCCGATGCGGCTTCTAATGTTTCGTCTAGCATGGCATCTCCAACCACAACTAAGGTTCCAACTACCCCACCGATATGACGAGAGACCGGAGGGACCAGAGGAAGCCGTCCCTATGTCACCATCGCTGATTTGATGGAACGACAGGAAATGCTCTCCAGAGCCCAGACGGATATGGTTTCAACATAGAAGGAAGTACTCATCTTTCTCAAGACCCTGACAGAGCGGCTACCGCGTGAGTAGCGTCCTCCAGAGCCGCTTAGGAACGTCTCCAACAACCGTGACGCTAGCACCTCGGCGGAGCACGCCTTCGCGGACGAGGAAATTTGCGCTAGAATCCCATTGGAAATAAATCAGCCGTCCAACTTCGTCACGTGAGCAGATCTGGAGAAATTTCTCTGCAACCGAATCAAGAATGATGAACTGTACATGCATCAACACCAACCCCCTTACCCATCAGAAATGCAAAGAATCCCTCTTCCCAGGGGGTACTCCTCTCCTCAGTTCACCTTATACGATGGTACCGGGAATGCACATGAGCATGTCTCCCATTTCTTGGAATCCCTAGGTGAACATAAATATAATCATGTTCTCCGTCTGAGGGAGTTCTCAAAATCACTTACCAAAAGGGCGTATACATGGTACAACAGCATCCCGCCGAATAGTATTCCCAACTGGAGTAGCATGGTTACCGCGTTTTATAGGAAGTACTTCTTTGTGTCTTAACAATTTACTTTCTCAGACCTTGGAAGAATGTACCAGTGGGATAACGAACATCCTAATGATTTTGGAAAAAGGTTCAGGGTTCAAGCGCTCGACTGTCACGACCCAAACGTGAATGAGCAACAGCTGGTGAACGCGTGCATTAATGGTATGGTTCCTATTTACCGCTCCTTGCTAGAAAACTCGCGCTTCCAAACATTCTCCGAACTCCATGAAGCCACTAGACGATCCACAACGACAGCACCAATATTACTGGAAAGAACTAGGACAACTCGAACCGAAGACGCGCGTGAAACTCGTGGGAATAGACTCCTCATCGCCAAGCAATTTAATGCCGGATTATCCTCTATGAACATAGTGAACGAAAGAGGAAAAAGGAAGGCCCCAACTACAGGCCCCCAGCCAAAACGTGAAGCACCGGCATAACAGGAAACCCCGCCACGGAAGACCGCCACTAAAGCTCCCATGCATCATCATGAAACCGAAGGAAATACCTTCGATTTCCCGTTTCCCATCGAGGAAGTGATTGACCTCCTAGAAGCATGGATTCAAGATGATGTTATCAGACTGCCACCTCCAAGACGTCCACCAACTGAGGCTGAGATGGCAAACCCCAAGTACTGCCATTACTACAGATTCTTTCACCACCCGACCAGTGATTGCAATAGACTAAAGCATATTTTCAAAGAAAATATAGAAGCGGGAGAGCTCCAACTAGGAGACGAGGGAGTACATCGAGACCCACTTCCAATAAGAAACTGTGGGTTCTATGGGGACTCTGTGCACGAGACTATACAATCCATGATGCAGCATGTATGCGAAATTTTCTATCTTTCCAAGGTGAAGCTCCAAGATATTTTCGCATCTCTCAATTGCGTTGTATCCGGCAAACGACTTTTTCTCTCCCCGGAAACCTCACCAGGGGCCCAAGATTTCCAAACAAGTGGAACCAAAGGGGAGAACTGGGGACTGCTGACCACGTCCCGTTTAAGAGGAATTGAATTTGACAACACGCTCATCGACGCAGACTCTGACCTCAACATCATTACTTTCAATACACTAAAGGCTGCGGGATTTACAAAACAAGACGCTACCCATTCCCCGTCTATGATTAAGAACCCGAGAGGTGAAGCTTTGAACATGCATGGCTACATCAACCTCGAGATCAAGGTGGGAGACGCTATAACGCATAGAAAATTCCAGATTTTCAAAGAACTGGGTCACGACATGATATTGGGGCACCTATGGGTACTCGACAACAAAGCTAAATTAGATGTGCACCCTCTACCGATGTCCACGACCGAAGGAATTTCCGACAAATCATCCCACTGGTTATCGCATCGACGAGCTATCAAAGGAACCCAGACGTCTGGAGAAGACTTGTTGGCGCTAGCTCATGGGTTTCAAACTCAAGTAAGTCTGACTAGGTGACCTTATCTACAACCAGTCATTCCCTCCCTTATTCCGTCATGGGGACTCGGTGCGATTACTGGCACGGACGTTGTCAAGAAATATGAATCGGGTGCTGGGCCATTTGAACACTTTGCAAAAATCTTGGAAACTTCCATCGAAACCAATGAAGCCAAGGCTAAAACGATTTCACGGCGGCTGAACCCGTTTTTAATCGGAGATATGGTGGTTAAGGTAAACTCGTTTCAAGTTGGGAAGATGATGGTAAAAATGGATATTCAAATTGATTCTCCCAATGGAATAGAAGACGAGTTGTATCTAGTGTCGGACACCCTTTTAGGAGGATATTGCAAGCTCATCAACACAGACACACCTGAAGGCATGATAGTTCACTCGCGATGGCTCAAGGCCTCTAATCCCTAAATGTTGTACTTTTCCAGTCACTCTCTCTATAAGTATTTCCCTTAACAATCCTTTTTAGTAGTTGTATTTCCCCAAGATGAATACACCGTTTGTATTCTTCCCTGAATTTTCTTTTTTTCATCAAAAAAAAAAAAGAGTATAAATACATCTTTTTCCAAACGAGTTCTCCAGATATCAGAGAAATACATCAAACTAACCCAAAAACCACTGCATAGCCATCATACCACAAGCAGAAATACCTCATTCAAATCATTCAAAAAAAACACATAAAGCGAAATGTTGACTGATGAAGAAGAAGGTAAAGATGAGTTTACATCAGGGGAACTAAGCAACTAACATGAATAACAAAAGGCAGGAACTATCCCTCGAAGGATGAAACACGAGTCCCCTTGGTCAAGGATATATTCAAGCACTTCCCCCAACAATCTCTCGGGCAACAAAGATTCCATTCAACGGTGTAAGCAGCAGCAACCTCAACATCCCATCCCGGAGCAACCACAGCAGAAACAGTGTCCGCTTCGACGACCGGTTCAGCATACGCCACCATGACCCCTCCAATATTGCCAACGGCACCTCTGGAATCAACTCCAAAGGCTACTTCGGTCCCGTCAGACGCTCCCTCAAAGGTTTTCTCATTGACCCTTCAAAGAAGATTTTTCGATTCATCTGCATCGAAATCGAGAATCATGGCGCCTGCCTCCAAAAGCTTCACATGCTCGATTTTCCGTTGCTCCGACCTAGAAATAGTTTGATCCTCCCTATAACTGGATCGAGGAAAGGTTTTTTCGCACTGGAATTTCTCAACACACCAAGGTTCTTCCTCATTTTCTCGTCTCTCCTCCATGTTCACCGAACCCAAGAAAGGTCGAACACGCGCCTGTACTTCATGGAGGCAGATGGAAGAGAGGTTCTTGATGATTTCACCATCTTCATGGAACAAAGATTTGACTCTATCTAATGCCTCCTCATGAGAAGAGGA
The DNA here is from genome assembly GCA_023529315.1 of Papaver bracteatum. Classification (NCBI taxonomy): domain Eukaryota; kingdom Viridiplantae; phylum Streptophyta; class Magnoliopsida; order Ranunculales; family Papaveraceae; genus Papaver; species Papaver bracteatum. Next base: position 320,724 of record JAJJWX010000941.1, on the reverse strand, counting down.
GTGATTTCCGCCAATCCTGAAGTCTTTCTCTGAAGAATTAAAGACATGGCTATCCCTGGAGGGTCCCATCGTACACTACAAAGAACACGGAAAATGGTCAAGCTCAATCCTATCCGTGCACACATAAGAAAGAGAGTAAAATAAAATAAGGAAACACGAGGCGATACCTGTAAAGAGGATGGACGAAGACGAACTACGCGAATGAAGAGTTCAAGATCATCTTTTATGTACACCAAGATGACGCAACCTCAAAAGGGAAAGCTTTTATACAGGCCGTGAGTTAAGGCATGATATCTGATCCTAATTAAACCTCATGCCTGGCTGTGAGAAATAATTATGGTTGGTGAAAAAGCGTGGAAGAACGTTCTCGAGGCATACTAGATCGTGTTTTCTTTTCTCACCGCCAACGCTAAGATTTGGAAGCAATATCTGCAACATAACCAAAGAAGAAAGAGTAACGCTTTTCTTCTTTTTGCGGGCGTAACGTTTTGGGTTGAAGAGATGAAGAACTTCTTGTTCGAGTCAAATAATGAAAGAGGCAACCAAGCCCTTGAAGATAAATCACCAAGCAATCCATGCCATATCTCATCCTCACCGCTACTGGTCACCTGTGCACGTCTCACCCCACCAAACCGCGCCTTGTCACAGTCATGTCAGGCCAAGCCATTCGCTCCATTGCCACGGCCCCACCACTCCTAGCCGTCCTTGCACATTCCACCATGCCATTGCTGCAGCCCTCCCTGCCAAGCCGCCGCTCTACTGACGCGACCCTATCATCCATGCACGTATGCCTTACCAAGACTACGCCACCTCTTGGCCCCTCGAGCCAAGCCGTCCACTTACGTCATCTTCCAAGACCGCGCCCCCTTTTCCTTGGAGATGTATGACCTGACCAAGCCGGTAACTTTCGTCTCACCCCTCCACGGTCTGCATTCCCAGGACAACTTACGCAGGGTCGCAAACACGGGAAACCAAAACTCTCTTTACCACTCAAAAAGGTTAGTCGGATTCTCCTGACCATCTTTGCAATAATTTACACCTCGATTACGTCCTTGTCTGTCACCATCATATACTTACCTCGCAACAAGGCACCTGTTCCGAGATAATCATGGGACTTAATGTTGATGGTTGTTTTTAGCTTAGGGTTAAAATCGTAAAACACTAAACCCTAACAGACAATGATGTCACAACATTTAAAGTAACAAACATTTACAAGGAACATTTACTGAAACCTTTAATGTGTCCCTAAATAATTATCGGGGTATCTTTTTCAAATTAGGCTTACGACAAGCCAAACTCTAATTCCCACGTGTGCCAATGGAAAATCATGCCAGCCACACCAACCGCGCCAAAGCATGCCAACCATGCTAGCCGCACCTCTGTGCCAATGTCAAATCATGCAAGCCACAACGACCGTGCCAAAGCATGCCAACCATGCTAGCCGCATATATGTGCCAATGGAAAATCATGCCAGCCACACCAACCGCGCCAAAGCATGCCAACCATGCTAGTCGCGCCCCTGTGCCAATGGAAAATCATGTCAGACACACCGACCGCGCCAATGCATGCCAACCATGCTAGCCGCACCTCTGTGCCAATGAAAAATCATGCCAGACACACCAACCGCGCCAAAGCATGCCAACCATGCTAGACGCACCTCTGTGCCAATGGAAAATCATGATAGCCACACCAACCGCGCCAAAGCATGCCGAACATGCTAGCCGCACCTCTGTGCCAATGGAAAATCATGCCAACCACACCTACCGTGCCATGCCAAATGCACCTCGCCATGGCCCCATGTCGCGCCACCATACTGGCCTTCACTACGCGGCTATCAAAACGAAGGCGTGCAACAATCAACGGTTGTCCTTCAATTCCAGGAGAAAATCATGTCCGTCTGAGGTTACCAAACGACCTTTGCCCCTAAAACCCTAGATTGTTCACGCGCCTAGCCCAAGCTAATCATGTCGTGCGCCTATGGCAAACCCTTGGCCCCACATGCCAAGCCAAAACCACACCTATCCCAAGATATCCGCGCCATGCCAAACGCCCTTGCCTTGGACCTAGACACGTAATGCACCTATGACAAACCCTTGCCCCACATGCTAAGCCAAACCAAACCTAGCCCAAGCTAGCTGCACCATGCCAAACACACCTTGCCTTGGCCCTAGCCATTCTAGTCACATCATGCCAAGACAAATGCCCTTTCCTTGGCCCTAGCCATGCCATGCGCCTATGGAAAACCCTTGGCCCCACATGCCAAGATAAACCAAACCTAGCCCAAGCTAGCCGCGCCATGCCAAACGCACCTTGCCTTGGCCCTAGCCATGCTAGTCACATCATGCCAAGCCAAACGCCCTTAACTTGGCTCTAACCACGCCATACGACCATGGAAAACCCTTGGCCCCACATGCCAAGCCAAAATCGCACCTAGCCAAAGCTAGCCACGCCCAAGGCGAACGCTTAGCCCCACATGCCTAGCCTAACCTAGCCGCGCCACCCTGTTGGCCTTCCATACGCGGCCACCAAACGAAGGCGTGCAATAATCAACTGTTGTCCTTCAATCCCAGGAGAAAATCTTAGCCATCCAAGGTTACCAGACCACACATGGTAACCTTTGGCCCGAAAACCTAAATTTGGCCACGCCAAACCATGCCATGCCAACATAGTTGTGCCACCACGTTGGCCCTCACTACGCGTCTACCAAAACGAAGGCGTTTAATAATCAACGGTTGCCCTTCAATCCCAGGAGCAAATCCTAAGCCATCCAAGGTTACCAGACGACACATGGTAATCTTTGGCCCGAAAACCTAAGTTTGTCCACGCCAAACCATGGCATGCCAACATAGTTGCGCCACCACGTTGGCCCTCACTATGCGGCTACCAAAACAAAGGCGTGCAACAATCAGCGGTTTCCTTTCAATCCTAGAAGCAAATCCTAGCCATCCAAGGTTACCAGACGACACATGATAACCTTTGGCCCAAAAAACTAAGTTTGGCCACGCCAAACCATGCCATGCCAATGGCATACCAATATAGCCACGTCACCACATTGGCCCTCACTACGCGGCTACCAAAACGAAGGCGTGCAACGATCAACAGTTGCCCCCCTCTCAAATGAAAATCTCGACTGTCAAAGGTCACCGGGCTAGCAAGTTTCCCGAGCTTGACTTTCCAAACCACAACAACATGCTACATGTTTTCCATAAACATTCGAGATATCAACACAAACTGGGGGATGCTCATTAGGGTATTAGTTTGGTGGTATACATCGTGCGGCATACACAAATTCCCATTTGAAGATAGTGTAACTATAATAAGACGGTTAGTAAATGCAGGAATCAACGGTGAAACGCTCTTTCATTATGGAACATTAATTCCATAAATACCAGGCGTTACCACCTCTTCCCATTTAACTCATCTGTTTTCTTTTCTTATAAGGCTAGAGTACGTTTCTTTTTAGACTTGTATAAATAGACTTACTTATTTCCACCAAAACAACAAGTTCTTGGTCAGGGAAATATACCACACTCAGAAAGGAAACTCTTGCTAAACTTTCCCAAAGCTTTCACCTTCTGATACAAGTCAAGTACTACTCTTCCAGAATTATTATGGCCTCAGCACTCTCTTCTCTTCCCTCCCTAAACGAACCCTTCTCCTCCACTTTGTAACCAAAGAAAGTCTGGAACGGCCATTTCTTGGTTTAGACCGGACTTGTACAGATTGATCTCTCGAATCTGAAGTACTCCCTTGCAGTACATTGTTTAGGGTTTAAATTGTTTCTCACTTTCACACCCGCAATTACCAAAATCGGTAGAAACCATTTTCACCTACAAACAGAAGGGTCTTGCATTTTTATCAATCTCCAACCTGTGACACGCCATAGACGGATCTATTCCAGGCATCTCATCCATGTTCCATGCGAAAATATATTTGTATTCTCGCAAAAGACTAATAGTTTTTTCTTCTTCATCTGCCTCCATTTTGGTCTCAATTCTTAGCATTTTGGGTTCTTCTTTAGTTCCAACAGTCACATCCTTTGTTGGTTCTGCCGCGGTATAACTGGATCTAGGTTCTCCCATGGGTGTTGGTTCTTTTATCATCTTTGCAGATTCGTTTCCCTCTTCCAAATTTTTACTGGGTATTCCTTTTCCTTCCTCTGCCCTTATCATGTAAATCCTAAATTTTTCTTCTTTCCTTGCTTCTTTCGCCACTTTCCTGCGAATTTTTCGCTTCTTTGCACGTCCTTCATAATGCTTCACTTCAATTTGATTACATGATTTCGCATTATCTACATCCCCTCTAACTTCACCAATCAATCCCACTCAGCATAGGAAATTTAATCCATTGATGCAATGTAGACGCTAAGGCTTTAATTGCGTGTATCCACGGTCTTCCCAATAACATATTATACGGTGATTCCATATCCACCACACATAGCGTCACCTGTGTTTCAATCTCTCCTAGCGAAATTCGCACCACTATTTCTCCTTTAGGTTTTGTTGTTGATTTTCCAAATCCATGAATATGATATGTCGAACAAGACATTTCTTCATATTTTTATCCCATTCCTTTATATGCATGATAAAACATTATATCCACTTAACTTCACGTATCCACCATAATTGTGTTCACCGCCCATTCTTCCATATTTTTTTGCGAATTTCCCTTTTTCTTTCTGTGTGGTTACTGTGATCACCAAAGGAGATGTGTAGTTCAAATTTTCTGTAGGTATCTCTGTTGCTGTGAACGTAATTTTATGCTATTCCCAATCCTTCAAGGGTGATAACTTTTCCACTGTCATAATCTTTTTTCCTTCAAAATCTCGTTTATGTATTCTTCCTTTGATATTTTCGTGAAACTTATTAATCATTATTTTTGTGATTATGCTACACTCCATCCTTCTGTTATCTTCATTGATTTTAATTATCCTTTTCTTAACTGGTTTGCTGATTTGTTCCATCATCTTCTTGGTTTGAACAGTCTCAATAACAATCTTTTAATCTTGTTTTTTCAGCAATTTTCAACCTTCAATCCCTGTTTCTAGCACCATTATGTAGTTGCAGGAAATCCTACAATACATCCCTCACAAGAATTCATAACAATCAACACATTTCTTAAGATTAATAACGACACTTTTTATTGATTGAATCTAGAAATTTTACAAGAAGGAAGTGAAATCAAAAATACAACACTGTTTTGGACTTTCCCTCTCCTTAAAACTTTCTCAACACTCCAAAAATTATCTCTCCCCTCCCTTAAGCCTATTCGACTCTTTATATAGGGTAATTACATAGTGGATGACAGCTAAGTTGTCCTTTAATTTCGGATCTGACTTGCGGTATTTCGCAAGCTTACAAATGTTAATTTCGCAAACATCCTAAATTTCGCTATATCATTACACTTTCCTCATGTTTACGCTGCCATCATCTGCTATGTCATTTCTGTAATCACTTTGTGACGTCTTCGTAGTGTTGTTGATGAAGATTTCGCAAGTGTGTTATTGTTGTGATATTCTGATCCTACACAAAAGACCAGTAACTCAGCAAAAACCGGACCGAGGCAGGGAAGCGACGAAGAAAGAAGCAACACTGAAGTTATAGTTCATACGATGGAAGATACAGTAGTAAACTACTTCGTTGGTGTCACAAACCATCTGATAACTTGGACGAAGTGAAGCAGAAAACTGAACCAACGAGCGAACTCTCTATCTCCAACTTAGCGAAGCAGCTCACTCATATACTAAATTGAAGGATAGTACTTCGTTGATTAAACTAAAATATACTACTTCGTTCATTGCAAGCAACGTAAATCCCTTTTCAGTCCAACATAAGTTCAAAGGGTCACGAACAAAGCCGCAAAAGGGGAAGTATTCTAACTCTTTCTTATCTGACCATTAATATTATCTGAATATGTAGGATCAGAAAATCACAAGAAAGACACATTTGCGAAGTTTGACCAACAACTTGCGAATGTCGCAGGATAATTTGAAGAATGACGCAACAGATGACGATGGAAGAAACATGAGATAAAGCGTGATGATTCTGAGAAGTTTAGAGTGTTCGCGAAGATTAATATTGAAACTCTTGCGAGAACACCGCAAGTCAAATCCGAAATAAAAGGAAAACTTAACTGTCATCCACTATGTAATTATCCTATATAAGAAGCCGAATAGGCATAAGGGGAGTGATATCTTTTTTGAGTGTTGAGAAAGTCATTAGGAGAGAGAAATTCCAGAGCATTTGTTAATTTCTTAGTTTCTTTTCCTTTCTTTCTTGTAAAATTCAGAAGATTAATCAATAAAGATTGTGATTGTTCATCTTAAAATAACTTAATTGTATGAATTCTTGTAAGGGGTGTAGTGTGGGATGAAAATGCGGGGGTCTAACAACCTCTCCCAATATTTCGATTAGAAATATGTATGGACAACTCCGAGTTGTTTTCTATAGAATCAACAAGACTCAATCAATAGAAAATTCTCAAGGAGTTATTATCTCAATCTCTCGATTTGATTTACTCAAGCAAATATAATTCGCGAGCCTAATCGAAGAGAGATAACTTGGATGGTACCAAAAACCAATATCCAAGTATCAATTGATTTAAATCAACAACCAATAAGGTCGGATATTCTAATTGATTGAACAACGCACAACCTGTATTATTTCAATTATATAATAAAATATAATGCGGAATAGAAACAACACAGACACCAGAATTTTGTTAACGAGGAAACCGCAAATGCAGAAAAACCCCGGGACCTAGTCCAGATTAAACATACACTGTATTAAGCCTCTACAGACACTAGCCTACTCCAAATTAACTTCGGTCAGGACTGTAGTTGAACCCCAACCAATCTCATACTGATCCAAGGTACAGTTATGCTCCTACGCCTCTGATCCCATAAGGATACTGCGCACTTGATTCCCTTAGCTGATCTCACCTACAACCAATAGTTTCTACGACCAAAAATCGAAGACTTTAGCAAACAAATCTGTCTCACACAGAAAAGTCTACAGGTAATAGATAAATTCGTCTCCCACGAATAAATATATGAGTTTTGTTCCGTCTTTTGATAATTCAAGGTGAACATGAACCAATTGATAAAACCAGACTAATATTACCGAAGAACAACTCAGTTTTATCAATCACCTCACAATAAACTAATCGACACAGCGAAGAAGATTATTGAGGAATCACAAACAATGAGACAAAGATTTTTGTGACTACTTTATCTTGCCTATCAAAGATAGAAATCTCAAGCTAATTATTAAAATTGTACTCATATGATAGAAATAGCAAGATCAGATCACACAACTACAAGATAAGTAGTATCGGTCTGGCTTCATAATCCCAATGAAGTCTTTAAGTCGTTAACCCGTATTTAGAGATAAAACTTAAGGGTTAATGGAAAACTAGTATCACACAAGAAAAGTGTGTGGGGATTAGTTTTTCCAATGGATAGAGTTCTCCCTTATATAGTCTTTCAAATCAGGGTTTGCAATCAATGTTAGCTTAGTAACAAAGCATTCAATATTCACCGTTAGATGAAAACCTGATTAGATACAAGCTAATATCTCTCAACCGTTAGATCGAAAACTTAGCTTGCCATACACACATGTACTTGACATTTTGGGTTTGTATAACCGTACCCAAACTTGTATAATGGTTGGTTCAATACTAGTCAACCAAATGGTTAGCCAAATGATAACTTTCATATCAACCATATTCTTATTCACCATAAATAGTCCAAATGACTCAAATGAACTAGTTAGAGAGTTGTTAAATTGCTATGAGATCTCAAGTACTACAAGAGACACAATTGAATCAAAAACGATATGATTCACTCGAATTATTAATCACGAACTATAAAGCCACGGTTTGCAAAAGCATCCCTTAGTAATTTAAGAATAAGTTCATGAACAAAGTTTTCAGACATAACCTCTTGAGTTCGTGGACTGAGTTCGCGGACTTAAGCTAACCGGTTGAAGTTAATAAACTCCAGCAGAATTTCTCGGGATGAGAACTTTCGTCAGTTCGCGGACTGCACCTAAGCTTCAACTATAGCAGATATTCTCGGGTTCGAGAACTTACGCCAGTTCGCGGACTGGGTTCGCGGATTGAGTTTGCGGACTGAGTTACTGCTCATGTTCCAGTTCCACTTGATCAAGAAAGTTCGCAAACTTCGGTTCAAGTGTTAAGGACTTATACATATATGTGTTGCCACAAAAATGTTTATATCCCCCAATGGTTATATAGTCTAAACTCTTATTTCAATCATTGAAACACTCTCAGAGGACGTCATATAGCTTTTTTCATGAACTAGTTTTCGTCAGAGCGATTTCCAAAGTGATTGAAACATAACATGACTTTCGTCACTAGGCAAAGATGAACTTGGCTAAAGAGAAATCTTTACCAACACACATTTTGAGAAATAGATAAGCGAGATATACTCAGCTCGAAATGTCACATGTGCATATCTTTAGTCTATATAGTAAAACGACTTTTGTCTCAAGATAGGATCAAAGTAATCGAAATCGTTCCTTGGTTCTACTCGGTTAGGGAGCTTGGAGTGAGGAGCAATTAGATCGGACTTGGAAATCGCCATAACTCGTTCTAATACTCGGAATCTATTTATTTGAGATTTATATAATACTGCTCATAATTCATTATTTGAACCAAATAAAAATAAAAAATTCAACACTATCATGTAATTAAGTATGTAATATTTTTATATTGAACGTATTATCATGTATTTCGAGGTTTTTCTATTTGATAACTCCCATTTGAGGGGTTATGAAAATTTTATTTTCTAATTTTTGTGCATGCAAGGTCAACTCGGAAAAATCGTTAACTCGTTTTGCTAAAAAAATCGGCTCAAATCGGAAAAATCGGCCACCTTAACCGGTAAAAATCGGGAATGGCTTGGAATCGGAAAACGCCTCGGTCATATAGCCTGTAGCGATTACTCGGGGCGTAATCGGCCTTGGAGAGCGATTTTAACTACACTGGATAGGAGATAGAGTAGATAGACCTTTGAGTGATAGATAATTTCAAGTCTCCACATACCTTTTAGTCGATGAAGATCCACTGGTTCCTTGAGTATTCCTTCGTCTTGTATGATGATCACCATGGAGTTCTTGAGCTCAGCTACACTTTCTATCCTAGTCCGAGACCTTATCTATAGTAGACTAGAAATCAAGACTATATAGTTTAGATCACTAAGATTGACAAACATGCTTGAGATAGAAACGCATGCGAGTTTGACCGAGCAGTGCTCTAACAATCTCCCCCTTTGTCAATTTTAGTGGCAAAACTATTAATACATATGGAATACAAAAATTATATAAATAAACTTTATAGCTCATATTCCACATGCCTAATCTTCAACAATACTCGAAATCTTCGTCACTTCCAAGTAGTCCAATGATCCCAAATGTTGTAAGTTTAGTATCATCGTTGTTGAAAATCCGTAGCTATAATAATGAGAAAAGCATTGGTTCTCAATCATTGTTATACAATGTCATAGTATTATTACACATCGTCAAAGTCCAATTGCATCACAACTTTGAAAACAATATTATGGTGATACTTCACTCCCCCTTAGTCAATACTCCATCTCACATGGAAACCACTCCCCCTTACATAATTATCCGAAATCACATGTATTTATAGTGTGAACTACAATTAATTCTCCCCCTTTTTGTCAATAAAATTGGCAAAGGTACAAGAACACGATCCTAATGAAATTTCCATAAGAGATATTTTATGACCAAAGGTAAATGTTCTATCTTATTGTTTAGATGCAATCATAAAGCAAAGGCTAAATGCATTCATCAAGTCATTTATAAAGATACAAGATAACCCCTAAAAATTCCAAAGCCGCACTCCCCACAAATATTTGGAATTTAAGCGCAAGTTCAAAAGAACTCTCCCTCATAAGATGTCATTCCCAAAGGAACAACAAGAGCGACCTTAATTTCAAGAGAAAAGAAGGATTTCTTTAGACTCAAAAAATTTCATACAAGTATGAATTTGGAATCCAAAATATTCAATCATATTAACCAAAGCGAACCATGATTAATTTGACTAAATATTCTCAACACAAGTAAACTTATGGAGACTTAAATCATCGATTAGATTATTCACAAGAAAACTCATAAATATTCTAACCGGATTACACAATTAAACTAATTACAAAGTAATCAATTCAATTTTCCACACTCGACATGAGAAAAATCTATGGAGTGCTAACTAAATAATCACACAAGATGATTGAATTAGCTCATTTGGGCTCAACATAAGAGATTATGGAACCCCAACTAAGATTATCATAGGAAATGACAACCTCAACCGTACATGTACTCAACATGAGAGAACTCATGGAATATAAACTAAATAACCACACAAGTTGATTAATTTAGTTCTTAATGCTCAACATATAACATCTTATGGAACAACCATGCCAATAAAAAAATCAACTTGGTCGTATCGTGCTCAATATGAGATACACAATGGAACCTTCACGGTAATACATAAAAATATGGAACAATTAAGCTATATACCGTGGATAACACAACAAGGACCTATTCTATTTTTCCATCACAAAGTGACATAATAGACTTTATCCTTGAATCACAAAAGATTTTAACCTATCTTACATCAACAATTGACAATATAGGCTTAACTTTTGTGTTTTGTCAAAAGTCCATTCATTCCTTTATCAATATTTGCATACCAATACGTGAACGACTTTAATTTTGGCAAAATATGGGATAATAAAGTTCACGGACGTAAACATACAAATCCTATCAAAATATTGCAATATATAAAATCAAAAAGATTAATACTGCAACCATCATATTCCAAACCAGTTTAGAATTAAACCAATAAATATAAAAACAAGAAGATGAAATCATTGGATATAGCTATGTGTAATCACAATCATGGATATTCCAAAACACTAGTTATTCTTCTAAATAAAACAAAAAATATAGAAGATTTACTAGACTTTAAAAACCAAACAGAAAAACTTCCATGTCATACCGAACTAGGTTCAAAACAACAGATCTTGAAGCTTGTGAATGACAACATCTTCTGTACTTGTGATATCCTTATTTGGAAGCCCTTTAACATGGTTTTTTAAGAGAACAAGATCAAACTTAACCTTTTTCAACTCAGTTCTTACCATATCAAGACTCTTCATTGTATCAACAAGTAATTGCTTAGCCTTCTCAAATTCCATTAGGAAGTCAAGAACTACATCCGATGAAATCTCTTCAATCTCTTCTATATCAGAGAGTGAATCATATGATTGAGGAAGAGAACCTTCAATTTCAAGAAGAGTATCCTTTTCTTTATCGAGTTCGTAATATACCGCCTTATCAATGATATCATTAGTCAAGTTCGAAGAGCATGAAGAAGAAGCCATTGATAACATAAAACCTAGAGTACACGAGTAACTCAATAGGATAGGTATATAAAGAAAAACTCGAGAGATTTAGGGTTATGGTATAGGTTTAAGAGAAAACTTGAACCGTACATGAACCCGTAGGATGGTTTTTCACAAAGCTATACATGGAGAAAATAAGACACTTTTATTTTTCAAAGATGTTTTTAGAAAATGAACAACAATTAAAAATACTCACCAACCAGTTTTTGAACAATTATCTTTCTAAAAACGATAAGAGATTAGTTAGATAATTAGAGACACATAGTTACAGAGTATACCTATCCACATCTCTCACAATTAGGTTTTTTGTATGTGAGATATTCAACCTTGTGATTAATTATCGCAAGTATAAGCCTTTAGCTCATCAAATGAATATTGTCCATCCTTATCCTTCTGTCTCTGATATGTGTTTTTTGTAGTGAAAAAAGACACTGATTGATTATCTTTCTTATTTGAAGGACTAAATCTAGGACCAATAGGTTCAAGAGGATCTGAATAGATAGGGATCCATTTTCTAGATTTAGATTTATCAGAAACATCCTCATAAGTACAGGAACTGTTCTTATTAATATTGCAAAAATGATTGCTAGAAAGAACTTTATCCCTGTGATGATGTCTTGAGTAGAGATTCTCATAAGTTTTCTGATTTCTTGTGGGCATACGATTCACTACTTTAGTCGACAGACTTTCTGTTCCATTGACAGTGAAGTGAAGCAAATTACGAAGCTTAGAAATTTGTTTTCTTCTTGCAAAACAATGAATAGCATGGTGATTCCATTTCCCACAAAAAGTACAGGTTCATAGAGGAGAACCAATAACTGGCACCTGTTTAAACTTCATAGCCATATGAGAAGATTGGAACTTATGCAAACTTTTCTTGACACAATCTTCTTCCGGAAAATATTTCTTCGTAAATGGTAATTCCTAAGAATTAGTCACAGAATAATTTCTCCTTAGGACAGAGTTTTCCTTTTCCAAGGATTTGAACTGTTCATGGGATAGAGTAAGAGATATACAAAGTTTCTCTTTTTCAGTACGAAGTCTGTTGAGATCTGATGAATGAGTCTCGATCAAACATTTTTCTCTAATGGAGTCCTCTTTAACAACTTCCTCAAGAGTACTAATCTTTTCCTGTTGTAGAGTAGTTTCTTGTAGAAGTTTCTCAATGTTCTTAGAGAAAGACTGAATGATATGATAGAAATCACGTTCTCGATAAAGAGACTTTTCAAATTCATAAATGAACTGATCATGATTATTAAAATCAATATCTTCAGCTGTATGTTTTGAAATTCTAGTGAGTTCCTTTTCAGCTTCTGCCACAGTGTCACATGCCTCATGAGATGAAGAAATGTCATTATCACATTGAACATTCTTTCTACCTCGGGATTCGGAAGAATAAACTAAGGAATAATCCTTTGAGGTGTTTCCAAGACACTTGACATGGTCAAAAGCTTTAAGAGACATTTTGGTATGCACAACAAAGATTTTGTCCACAGACTCAGATTCCCACAAACACAGACTAGTAAGGTCTTTAACGTGTTTGCCTGCTCTGATACCAATTGAAAATGCGAGGGTCTAACAACCTCGCCCAATATTTCTTTTAGCAATCTGTATGGACAACTCTGAGTTGTTTTCTAGAGAATGAACAAGACTCAATCAATAGAAAATTCTCACGGAGTCTTAATCTCTCGATTTTATTTACTCAAGCAAATATAATTCGCGAGCCTAATCAAAGAGAGATAACTTGGATGGTACCAAAGACAAATATCCAAGTGTCAATCGATTTAAATCAACAACCAATAAGGTCGGATATTCTAATTGATTGAACAAAGCACAACCTGTATTATTTCAATTATATAACAATATATAATGCGGAATAGAAATAACACAGATACCAGAATTTTGTTAACGAGGAAACCGCAAATGCATAAAAACCCCGGGACCTAGTCCAGATTAAACATACACTGTATTAAGCCTCTACAGATACTAGCCTACTCCAAATTAACTTCGGTCTAGACTGTAGTTGAACCCCAACCAATCTCACACTGATCCAAGGTATAGTTATGCTCCTACATCTCTGATCCCAGAAGGATACTGCGCACTTGATTCCCTTAGCTGATCTCACCCACAACCAAGAGTTTCTACGACCCAAAATCGAAGACTTTAGCAAACAAATATGTCTCACACAGAAAAGTATACAGGTAATAGATAAATTCGTCTCCCATGAATAAAACTATGAGTTTTGTTCCGTCTTTTGATAAATCAAGGTGAACAGGAACCAATTGATAAAACCAGACTTATATTCCCGAAGAACAACTCGGTTTCATCAATTACCTCACAATAAACTTAATCGACGTAGTGAAGAATATTATTGAGGAATCACAAACAATGAGACTTGTGACTACTTTTATCTTGCCTATCGGAGATAGAAATCTCAAGCCAATTATTACAATTGTACTCGTACGATAGAAATAGCAAGATCAGATCACACAAATACAAGATAAGTAGTATCGATCTGGCATCAGAATCCCAATGAAGTCTTTAAGTGTTAACCCGAATTTAGAGAGAAAACTCAAAGGTTAATGGAGATCGACTCTAGCTTAGAGAAAACTAGTATCACACAAGAAAAGTGGGTGGGGATTAGTTTTTCCAATGGATATAGTTCTCCCTTATATAGTCTTTCAAATCAGGGTTTGCAATCAATGTTAGCTTCGTAACAAAGAATTCAATATTCACCGTTAGATTAAAACATGATTAGATACAAGCTAATATCTCTCAACCGTTAGATCGAAAACTTAGCTTGCCATACGCACATGTACTTGACGTTTTGGGTTTGTGTAACCGTACCCAAACATGTACAATGGTTGGTTCAATACTAGTCAACCAAATGGTTAGCCAAATGATAACTTTCATATCAACCATATTCTTCTTCACCATAACTAGTCCAAATGACTCAAATGAACTAGTTAGAGAGTTGTTCAATTGCTATGAGATCTCAAGTACTACAAGAGACACAATTTAATCAAAAACGATGTAATTCACTCAAATCGTTAATCCTGAACTATAAATCCATGGTTTGCAAAAGAATCCCTTAGTAATTTAAGAATAAGTTCATGAACAATGTTTTCAGACATAACCTCTTGAGTTCGCGGACTGAGTTCGTGGACTCAAGCTAATCGGTTGAAGTTAATAAACTCCAGCAGAACTTCTCGGGATGAGAATTTCCGTCAGTTCGCAGACTGGGTTCGCGGACTGAGTTGATGCTCACGTTCCGGTTCCACTTGATCCACAAATTTCGCAAACTTCGGTTCAAGTGCTAAGGACTTATACATATATGTGTTGCCACAAAAATGTTTATATCCCCCAATGGGTATATAGTCTGAACTTCATATAGCTATTTTCACGAACTAGTTTTTGTCAGAGCGATTTCAAAAGTGATTGAAACATAACATGACTTTCGTCACTAGGCAAAGATGAACTTGGCTAAATCGAAAGCTTTACCAACACACATTTCGAGAAATAGATAAGCGAGATATACTCAGCTTGAAATGTCACATGTGCATATCTTTTGTCTATATAATAAACCGAATTTTGTCTCAAGTAGTAGATAGGGTAGATATACTTTTGAGTGATAGATAAGTTCAAGTCTCCACATACCTTTTAGTCGATGAAGATCCACTGGTTCCTTGAGTAGTCCTTCGTATTGTATGATGATTGACATGGAGTTCTTGAGCTGGACTACACTTTCTATCCTAGTCCGAGACCTTAGCTATAGTAGACTAGAAATCAAGACTATATAGTTTTTATCACTAAGATTGACAAACATGCTTGAGATAGCAACACATGCGAGTTTGACCGAGCAGTGCTCTTACATGGGATTTCCTTCTACTTTATATTGGCGCTAGAAACAGAGAAAGAAGATCAAGATTGAAAGTGTGATTCGGAAGAATTTGGAACAATTGGTGAAGAATTTTAAATAAATTTTTAATAATTCGTTAAGATTGAGAAAATGGATAGAAGAAGAAATGCTTCAAGACAACCAACAACTATTAGAAGGAGTAAGATATTTGCTGGAGAAACAAGGGATGAAGTTAGAGAATCTTCAAGAATGAACGCAAGAAATAATAAAGAAAATCAAATTCAACAACCAATTCAGCGTGCACTGGCACAAAACAGAACTATAGATTATGACAGAGTGAGTGTACACACGTGGTGGTCAGATTCAGTAAATAAAGCGGAGGAAGAACGACAATTAAGAAATGATAGACGAGTAGAGGGAGATCAGGAAGTAGTTGGAGGAATAATTCATGGAAATGAAGAGATTGATGCATTAGAGGCATTGAAACAAAGAATACACGAAGAAAGGAGAATAGAAGCAGAAGAGCGTGCAAATTTGACAAGGCAAAATCATGATTTGAGAATGGAAAATATGAGACTACAGAATAGAAGGTCAAGAAGCACTACAAGATCGAGTTCAAGATCGTTTAGAAGAGAAGAAAGACAAAATTCACCTGTAGAAAATGTTGATGGAAATATTCGGCAGGAGATGCAAAATCTAGATGGGGAATTAGGCGAAAATAGAGAAATGATTGAAGATCGCTACATTCCACATGGAGAAATTATCCAAAATAGGCAGCGTCAAGAACACAATAATCAAGATGGTAAAGAAAATCAAAGGGAATTAAGGAGAATATTACACGGGAGATAAAATCGCAGGAATCAACAAATTGAAGAGGAAATTGAAAGGCATTACGCTGAACAAACACGCCTAGCTTGCAAGAGGGAAAAACTGAGAGCAGAAGTGGAAGAACAAGAGATTCAAGAGGCAATACGCCAAAACAATCATGACAATCGAGAAAGAAGACGCGAACAAAACCGCAAAAATGGTAATATCAATGAAGAATATGATAGAATACAAAGGAGAATTGAAAGGCAACAAGGAGAATTGATGAGGAATGAACGGAATCGCAGGGGAGAAAAAGAAGGAATAATCATTTGCGAATTCAAGAAGGAGGTGGAGGAGAAAATCACAGAAGGAGACAAGATGAAGATGATGAAGAAACACAGAATCTCGCAAGAAAAGACATACATGAACGTAAAATAAGGGAAGCAGAACTTAAAAGACCAATGAACCAAAATCCAGGTGTAAATGAACAAATCTTAAGAGAACTGGAAGAGATGAGAGGAATACTAAATAATAGGAGAGAATGAAGCATAAGGCAGTTAGATGAGGCCATTGAAGAAGCTACGAAAACTCCATTCACACAAGAAGTACAATTAGGAGGAATACCCCCAAAATGCAATCTGCCTGTGTTAACTAGCATTTTTGACGGAACGACATGTGCAATTCAACACATCAAGGCGTATGTGAGGTGTATGATACAGTGGGAAAATCATGATGCTGTATTGTGCAAGTATTTCGCATCTATTTTAACATGGGAGGCACTGAAATGGTTCTAGGGTTTGCCCAAGAACACGATAACATATTTCAACCACTTGCAAACTACGTTCTTAGGGGCATATATAAGTAACAACTCTTCGCGACCAGGGATTGAAGATGTATTTGGATTAAAGCAGAGAATTGGAGAAAGCTTGAAGCATCTAACCATAAGATGGAAAACAATGTGTAGCGAGATGGCAGGTCGAGTGGATGAGAGATATCTCATTTTATCATTCATCAACGCAATGTATGCAACCAATCTACTATACATTCAAATTTTTAGAGTCAAGAATACAATCACAATGACTGAATTGCGGGAGCTGCAGGAGGAGTATATTTCCCTTGAAGAAAAACAAAATAAAATGGAATCATATCCAATTGCGAATATAAGCTCAGTAGCAGCGAATGCGAGTTTGCTACCAAAATTGATAAACACAGTGGCGAGCACTTCGCAGGTCCAACAAGAAAAGAGTATGGAGAATAGTCAGCAGAAAATAGTAGCTATGGAAGTCGTGACCAAGAAGAATTTGAGAGAGAAAGAAACTTCTATAGTCAAGGTGGAAACAACAAAATCCAAAGACTTGATCAGCCGCCGGAAAATTATGAAGGACAAAGACAAAATTATTATAGAGGATCAGGAAGTCAAAAAATGATATGGGAAGAGATCAAGATGCCACCTTTGAATACTAGTGTTGAAATTTTTTGGGAAGCTATGATTTTGATGGAGAACATACCAGTGCCCTGGAACATGGGAAAAGAACCACTTCCAAATCACAGAAGTCAAGAATTTTTCTCTTACCATCATTTTCATGGACATTCCACCAATGACTGCAGGAACATAAAGAGAATCATTCTCAGAATGATAGACCAGGTAAAACTAAATCGTTTTCTAATAGGGCACCCTCAATCTCAACTCTTACCACCACCACAAGAAATTCGCATAGTAAATGCAATAAAAGGAGGAGAAACATTTATCATAGAAGTTGGAGCGAAAGAAAAGAATCTGTTTTGTAACTCTATTGTACATTCATACAAAATAATCTAAGATTTCCATGAAAATGTCCTAAGCATAGTTTTCGCAAGAGATGCTGATGGGAAAGAAATAATGAATATTGAGAAAGCTTCGCCATTAGAAGAGTGGAAAAAGCAGACTATTTCTTTCACTGCACAAGAAGTACCTGAGCTTGGCGAAATGCATGACAATCCGTTAGTGGTGAGACTAGAGATAAACCCAACACAAAAAGAAGATGAAGAAGAATAAGATGAAGATGATGAGGCCGAAGATTCATGGGAAATTAATAGAGTTTTAATTGATACTGGGAGCTCTATGTATATCATGTTCTATCACACGTACAAGACAATGGGAGGCAGAGATGAGGATCTAGTACCTTCAACCTATAAAATCTATGGTTTTAACCAGCCTAAGTAAACTCATCATCATGGTTTATAAGAAGGAAGGAGCGCACTTGATTTTCCCTCTCAATAAGAGTATCATTTTTTCAAATAAGTCTATCTCCTTTAATTTGAACTTCAAGAAGAGTCTTGTGGAAATCTGCCAAAGATTGAGCACCTTGCTTAGCGATACGGTCTTTATCATCAATAAGACTACTGATCTTAGTTCTTAATTTATTAATTTCTTCTTTTGAGTCAACATAAAAACGCTTAAACTTATTAGCTAATCCCAAACTGGATCTATGTTCAATTTTTAAGAGATGGAGTTTGGATCTAAGCTCATATATGGAAAGAGATTTAATTTCATCATTTAGAAAGCTGTTTAAAGAATCATTAAGGTTTTTAAGAAGGGCGTTATCATCCATAGGGTTTAGAAAAGAACGAAGGAATACAGCTTCATCAGAGAGGCCGTAAACATCTGCGAAGAGGATTATCAAATACGATAACATAGAGGAATAAAGGAGAAAAAGAAAATTTTCTTACCATAAAGTTGGTTGTTCGCCTCTTGAAGAGTATAAATTGTATTCTTCTGATGGGTAGAATCATATTCCAACTGCTTGTTCTTATCGTGAAGGTTAATAGCTTTATCTTCAAGTTCTTCATTCCTCTTGCGAAGATTGATGGCTTCAATTTCTAATTCCTCATTTTTCTTGCGAAATTGAACATTCCTCTTCTCAAAAGTCACACGCCTCTTTTCCAGATTTGAGGCCACAATGAATGAAGCTTTTCCAGCCTACACTAGAATGGGAAAAACCATCAAAACATAGTGTAATTGTGAATTGAACTTGCGAAGAAGCAAAGGAATAAAAACATACCAAAATGCCAAGTGAGTTCAAGAAGCTAGGAGTCACAAATCTAGAAACTCCACGAAGAGAGTCATTGTCGACCAGTATGGGAGCATCACATATGCTTGCAAGAGCTTGGCATGCATTAGTAAAATCGTCATTCCCAATCCTATGCATAGTATCTGAAAATATACTGTACAGTTGGGCCATAGAAGATTCAGGTTGAGAAGCTTCCTTCGCAGAAGAAATATCATCATCATCATCATCATTATGATCACTAGAACTTTTGCTAGATTGAAGAAATGAAGGTAAGGGAGATTGGACTTTTCGTTTCTTTAGAGGAGGGACATTATACTTCTCCTTGCGAAGATAACCTTTACCTTTACCTTTATTCCTGGTTTTCACAACTTTGACAGGTTCTTCCTCTTCAGCGATAACCTACACACACACATAAAGATAATAAATAGAGGCAACAATATATTGTGAAGAATCATAAAAGAATATTTCTTACTTCATCTGTGAATGATTGAAGAGATGATAAAGTACTGACTTTCATAGTCTTGTTATAGCTTAGTTTCAACATTTCAATCTGATAATTTCGCAAATACACGGAAACATTGGAATAGTCTGCAAAATTATATATGAGAATGAAAAGAATAACAACTCAAATGAATTTTGTAAATACACCTCTGCTTCCATTTCAAGAATGGGAGATAAATTAAAACCTTTGGTTTGAAGTTTCTTTAGAGCTTCTTTAAAGGCAATCTCATTTTTACTACCGGCTGGAGGCATTTTTAGTATGGGAATGAAGAAAGGTAGTAAGAATCAAAAGAAGAAGAATCACGAAAACTTACAGTAGCAGAAGCGGAATTTATGGAAGAATAGCAAGATTGCAGAGAAACTGAGAAGAAAGTAAAAAAGAAGAGAAGACAAGAATAAGGAGAATATATATAGAGAGTAGAAATTCTCGAGAAGGTAAGTGCATTTAATGCGAAGAGTGGACTGAGCGGTTAAAAAGCAGCGGTTGAAAAAGACGTGTCAAGAGATGGATGGAAGAAGAGATACGTGTAATAAAATTTCGAATCGTGTCAGTACAGAAGAATATGAAAAGATGAACAGTTGCGGCATTTTGAAGAACAGTTTCTCATGACATTCTCACCTTCACAGAGAAGACATGAGAAGAGGCAAGATGTAGGATCAGAATATCGCAAGAAAGACATATTTGTGAAGTTTGACTAACAACTTGTGAATGTCGCAGGATGATTTGAAGAATGACGCAACAGATGACGATGGTAGAAACATGCGAGAAAGCGTGATGATTCTGCAAAGTTTAGAGTGTTCGCGAAGATTAACATTAGAACTCTTGCGAGAACATCGCAAGCCAGATCCGAAATTAAAGGACAACTTAGATGTCATCCACTATGTAATTATCCTATATAAGAAGCCGAATAGGCATAAGGGGAGGGAGATCTTTTTCGAGTGTTGAGCAAATCATTAGGAGGGAGAAATTCCAGAGAAGTTGTTAATTTCTTAGTTTTATTTTTTTCCTTTATTGTAAAATTCAGAAGATTAATCAATAAAGATTGTGATTGTTCATCTTAAAATGACTTAATTGTATGAATTCTTGTGAGGGGTGTAGTGTGGGATTTCCTGCTACTACAAAATAAGTGCAGCTATGTTCTCAATAGTATCATGCATCTTAAGTAGTAAATAATTATTTAGTACATCTCTTATTCTTTACATGTGATACACAAATTACTAAGCAAGGTTAAGTGTTTGTAAATTATAGGACTAACACTCACAGGAGCACGTGCAATATTGTTGTAACTACGGAAAATCCATAGTTACACCCACTTACTAATTTGAATGAAACAAAGAGTAAATCACACAACAAAGTGAAATCGAAACTTTAATTTTTATTACTAGTTAAGTGATGGGAGGATACAAACCACTCAAAACGCTCACAAGAACTCTAAGTTCTCTCTCTTAACAATCACTCTCACCTTACAAAAATGTTCCAACCCTTACTCTACGAACCAATTCCTCTATTTATAGGGGAAAATACTTGATGGGTTACATCTCATTTTACTTCACTGGTAGTCACGTAATTCGCATGACTTTGCTTTTTTACTTCGCCAAATCCATTTTCAATAAAGTTTTTGCTTACTTTTTGCCTTATTAATCGGTTGTTGTCGGGATAGCTGTCATATTTCTTGTGTAACAATCCACACTTCGGGTATTTTACTTCGTATGTTTTATCTTTTCTTTCATAACAATCCATACTTCAGGTGTTTTACTTCGTATGTTCTATTTTTTCTTGCGTAACAATCCACACTTCGAGTGTGGTACTTCGTATGTTCTTCTTCCTTCGCGAGATATCTTCCCGTGCAAGCCACCGCTACCTTGCTGATTTTTACTTCGTTAACTTTAGACATGACTTCGTAGATCTAATATTTATTAAAGTAAATCTGACACTTGACTTGACTCTTCACTGATAATTCTCTGGAAATTAGAGAATAATATCTCGTCTGAAGATTTACTTTGTCACCTCCTCCAATCTCATTTGAACGCGTGGCGAGTAGGTTTTTTGCACCTACATTTTTCCTTTTCTCATTCCATTCATAGGAATCAAGAATGGAAATAGAACTCCACATTAAATTCATAACCGCCATGCATATGGGTTTCTCGCTCTCTTGTCTCCCATGATTCTTCGTAACCGTCAATAACCGGTTCCCCTTCTCACATAACTGTTTCTTCCAGTCATGCCTTGGTCCACTATAAATAGTATTTTTCCCCTTCCTTTGTTTATTTTACAAACCTCAACTTCTTCTTCTCCGGCGCCGTTGCTCTGCAAAATTTTCTTCCATTAATAACTTGATTCTTTTAGCTTCTTCATCTCTCAACCCTTCAAGCAATGGCTCCCAAGAAGTTTTCTCCTCCTACTTCATCAAAAACCGTTGAATATTTTCAAGCAGATTTCCAGAAGAAGGGTTTATCACTGGTTCCGGCGGTGGATTCCTCTGTTTATCCTCCGGTCACAACAACAAAGCATATGGATTTAAACTATCGGTGGATTCAGGCAGAGATGTGGACTTCTACCAGGATGATCACCACGCTAGGTCAATTAAGAGCGGGTCTCATCTTTCCTATGTATGATTCTAAGAATCCCCTGTTCTATGAAATTCTAGTTAGGATTAACATAGGTGTTTTTCAATGGAGCGAGAATACAATTCGCATAGGAAATGAATTTGCAATACGCTCTAGCGGTAAGTCTCAGATTCCGTTGGTGGAAAAGGACTTCGACTCTGCAGATTATAACCTTAACTTTGTTTTTGGAGAATTATGTCGGCATACCTCAATCTCGGAGGAAATTTCAAGAGTGGGGTATTTTTGTTGCTCGGAAGCACACGGAGGATCAATCCAAAGTCCTTCTTCTCGATATTGAGCCTATTGGTACTTCGAAGGGAGCTCCGAAGGGCCATTCTCTTCGTCTGACTAATGATGAAGACTGGTTGATGTTTCCAGTAATTGTTGAAGGCCCCTTGGTATGGGGTTTCGATGAGGATGGGAAATCCCGAACTGGTCCTCTCTCCGAGCACATTCATCTCGCTGCCTATGAGCCCAGAAGACTTTGCTGGTCAGAAATTCCCACCGAGGTGAGTTTTCTATGCTTCAGACTTAACTTATTTTTAAGTTCGACCCTTAAAGTTTCTTTACTTCTCCACAGTATCCATTTCCTCTTCCGGGTTTGATCAAGGATCGATCGACCCAAATGCTGATCCTCCTAGTTATGATCAAGTATTTTATTCTTCATCTCGCTCCGAATGCCATTTTCAATCTCGATGACTAATTATTGCATCCCGCAGGAGGATGTCTTCATAGAGCCTCAAGCCGCTGATCCTTCGAGAACTCTAAGGAAGAGTGACCATCGTGAAAGTTTTTCTTCCGCTGCCACTAAGGTACCTTTTCCGTTTCCTCTTTCTCATGTCTATATATCTCACCTTATTGACTTCGTATTTTATGTGCTTCGATGTATCAACTCTTTACTCCTCAATGTGCTTCGCCCATATCTCCTTCTGCTAATGATCCTCCGAAACGCCATATGGTTTTGGATGTGGAAGCCTTAAATCGCATTCCTAGCTTTAAGAAATCTTCAGAATCACCTGTTCCCCCCCCCACCTAAGGGTAAAGCTACCAAGGTTCTGGAAAAGGCCATTCATCCTCATGCTACAAAGCCTGCCATGCCGACTCGTGTTATTACCGTGGGTGATTCCCCCATCAAATCACCGGCTGGTCTCACTGGCGGATCTTAAGGGAAAGCGACGAAAGTCTTCGAAGTAGAAGATACGACTTACATGCCAGACATGGAATTCCTGAGGAATGATCTTCTTTTGACTCATGATGCTCCGTCTATCAGATCTGCTGCTACCGAGTCCTTAATTTCTTTCAGTTCCGGTTTCTTCCTGTTTGAGGATCAGTCCTTCGTTTCGAATGCCTCCCTGAACCTTGCTCTTCAACAACATGTTTCCATTATGGCTTTGGTAGGTATTACTGATTTTTTCCTTTCTACTTGCCTTAGGTCTTTTCTAACTCGTCGTACCTCGCAGGAATTTAATCGCCACATGGCTCATATCGTGGAGACAAGGGTTACTCGTGAAAATTTGGAGACTACCAAAGCTCGAATTCAGGATCTTAAGAATGATCTTGCTGACGAAAAGGAACGTTTAGCAAAGAAAGATCAAAGGATTTTGGAGCTCAGCAGTAAGTTCAACCCCTTCTCTATTTTTCATTTTGTTTTGGTCTTGTCTTTACTATTCTTTTATTTTCGTCAAGCCCGTTCTACGAAGTGTTATATGGATTATCACGAAGCCAAGGCATCTGCTGAAGATTTTCAAGCTGAACAAGCGAATATTCTGTCTCAAATCAATTGTTATTTATCCGAGAATGAAATTTTAACCGAAAAATTAACAGTGTCATGCTCTCTTTCTGAGCGTTTAGCCAATGAATCTGCTAATAATGAAGGGTTGAACTCCCATCTTTACGAAGAAAATAAACGCTTGAGAGTCGAGCTACGACGAGTTAATAACCTTGTTACCACTTCGCAAAATCTTCACTCCTCTTCTATTGCTCAGAATAAGCGGTTAGAGGAAGATAAGGAAAGAATAATTAAGAGGAACGAAAAATCTGAGACTAATCTTCATAAGCTCAGGAATAAATATTCTGAGTTAGAGGTGGAAAATGGGAAGCTAAAGGCTGAAAACGCTAGACTGAGTAATGAGAATGATAAGTTAAATGGTGAGACGTCCTCCGTGTTAGCTCGTTTGGAGAGATTTCAAGGTAAGAAGACAGCTACTGCTCCTTCATCGAAGAAAAAGCCTATAGCGCCTTCGACGGGTGGTAAACTTGTTATAAAATCTTTTGACGAGGACAAACTTGAATATGGCCTTGATAAAAATGATGACAAGTCATCTCGTGAACTCTGTGGCTTTCTTGAATCTG
This sequence comes from Papaver bracteatum, assembly GCA_023529315.1. Taxonomy (NCBI): domain Eukaryota; kingdom Viridiplantae; phylum Streptophyta; class Magnoliopsida; order Ranunculales; family Papaveraceae; genus Papaver; species Papaver bracteatum. The sequence continues at coordinate 296,099 of JAJJWX010000941.1, read as the reverse complement.
AAGTATCAAGACTTGACAGTCTAAACATCGATGTTCATAAAACCTTAAACTCTATTATTTTGCAGAAAGAAGGTAGTTTTAGGTCCTACGGGTTGCCTTTTCCTTTATTTTACTTCGGTAATTTCATTTCTTACTTCGCTTCTTATTTCACGCAGATTCTGAAAAAAGCTTAAGGAATTAGATTATTCACTTGTCTTATTAGAAGGCTGATCTCGTCAAAGAAGTGTCCAATCTCAAGAATGAAGTTGCTCAGCTGAATGAAAATTTTGATTAGATGACGGTGGATGCTGCTAAAGTTTCCAAGATGACTCGCAAGAATGCTCAAGGAGAGAAATTAAGGCTCTTTACTGAATTCTGCAGCTCCAATGGAATTCCCTGTCCTCCTTTGGACCTCGAAGTGTTTTCTGATGATGAGCCTGCCGTTGAGAGTGAAGATGATGACGAGAAGACTGAGAGCGAGGATAAGGCCAAACAGCCTACCGGTGAAGTTCCTCAAACTTCGGGCTCTGAAGGTGGAAATGCTCGTCAGGATGGTGGTGATGGTGGTGTTAACACCGGGATTCAACAATCTTCTTCTCAGTCTTGATTTCTTTCATTTTGACATTAGTTCTTGCTTCTTGTTCTTTTAACATTTCGACTGGGCGCTCCCAAGCTTGGAGGGCATAACATTTGTATCGTTCTTGTTTTTTTTCCTTACTGTTATCAGCTTTGTTCCTTTTCCTCTTTTGGTTTCAACTCGTTCATTTATCTGCACTTAATACGGTTAACATATCTAATTCGTATATCCAATAGTAGTTTCTTTTGCCTGTAGTTCACGGAATTTTGCAATTTCATAAGATAGTAAGATATTCAGATTAATATTTCGATCTATATCATATAGATCAATTGTGATTTAGCATATTGCCTTTCCAACAAGTATATACTTGCGAAGAAAATAATCAAAGAATAATAAATTTGAAAAAGTATGTACTTGCCTCTTATTCTTTGGATATTTTCGGAGTATATCTGGGGTCTAGGATATAAGCTGTTGTTTATTGTTTGTGCGAAGTAGTGGATGCGAGATAAATACTTAAAAGAATAATAAATTTGAAAAAGTATATACATGCCTCTTATTCTTTTGTGAATTTATGTAGCGTACCTTGTGTTATTGACCTTTTGTGTTTCTACCTGCCTTGATTATTTGTTGTTTGTGCCTCAGATTCTTCTTTGCATTCCTTTTCGTTCTCATTTCGTCTGTAATTATATTTCGTTTCCTTTTTAGGGCTTGTTCCTGCATTACTAGTGTTCTCATCGTAACATAATCAATTCAATATAGATATTTCTGTATGCAATACATTAATCGCAAGTATTTCTCATTCAGCGAAGATTTTTCGAATCTTCATGATTCTTTATCATTACTTCTTGTAATGTATTCTTTTGTATATTTTTTTTTGCTTGCCTCTTATTTTCCCCATATTTTATTTATCATTATTTTGCCTCCTTTTTAAGGTCTTATTTTTCCATACCCCGTTGATCAGGTTTTTTGCGACGAAGTCTCAGGCGCTCTTTACTCTTGCGAAGTAAAGATCCATCAACCTCGCATTAACTCGCTCGTTAAGATCTTATTGTACGATAATATCACAGGCCTACCTATTCCCATAAATACCAGCCCCGTAACATTTCCATCTTTTTTTGGTCACTTAGCTCCCTAAAGGAGGGTGCCGTCCCTCTATATTACCCCTGAGTACCCCCTTTCTTTCGGGCTTAGGTATCAGTGATTTCGTGACTTCTTACCCCTTCGCTGATATGGCTCTTGGTTACGAAGTCACACCCTAGGTGGGGTTTCTTTGGGACCGAGTGGAGGAATCATGCCAGGCCATCTTCTATATCCACTGGCTCGTTCCTTCACCCCTTACCGAGTGGTTACCCAATTGGGGACCTCGGCGGATGGGTCTTATTTTTTCCCCTATTTGATGTTACTGAGATTGTCTCTGGCGTGCGTTAGGTCTTATTTTTTCCTCTTGCACTTTGTGCGAACTAGGTTGCACGCCACAAGGTCTCAGCCTCCCTAAGTAGAGGTTTTATAATCTCCCTGGAGATTTTTTATTTTTCATGAATTCTTTATTTCGTATTTATTTTATTTCGTGGGTCTTATGCAGCCTCATAATGAGGTCTTACTTGCCTGCTTTGAGGTCTTATTTCGCCCCATATTCTTTTTTTCTTTTCATTCATATTTTCGTTTCGTATTTTGATTTTTCTTGGTCATGTGCTTCATGTTTTGCTCGGTAAATATTTCATTTCATTTCCTTTTCATTGCTGAGTTAAAACTTGCTTCTTCACTTTGTATTACACACTTTCATTTTTTTTCTCTGTTGATGTCTAAGGATAATATTTCTTTATATAGACCGAATTCCAAGGATAATCCATCCTCAGACCTTGTCTCTCTACCTCGCCATATATGATATTTCCTTCATCATCTATTTCTTTGCCTTGGAAGTCTGCGAGTTCATAGGCTCCATTTTCCACTACTCTTTTCACAATGAATGGGCCTTCCCAAGTTGGTTCCAGCTTTCCTCCTGACCCTTTCTGATATGGTGGTATTTCTTGCAAGAATAACTCGCCTGGAATGAAACTCCTTTCTTTCACCCTCTTATTATATTCGCGAGATAATCTTCGGTGGTAATTTGTCATGTGTTGTAATGCAGTTTCCCTATTCTCCTCCAAATCATCCAACTTTGCCAGAATCATGTACGAATTTAGACCTTTCTTCCATGCCTCCTTCTTAGTTGTGGGAAACATTATCTTGGTAAGTAAAACTGCTTCCACTCCATATGTCAAACAAAAGGGTGACATTCATGTTGCTTCCCGCCTCGTTGTTCTGTACGACCATAGTACCTTCGGAACTTCTTCGCACATGTCATGTAGGTACCCTTCCAATTTCTTTTGCAGAGTAGATGCTATTATTTTATTTGTCGCCTCTGCTTGTCCGTTACTCCGCGGATATAACGGAGTTGACTTTACCGATTGTATCTTGAAGGTGTTGAACAACATGCTCACATTTTCACCTTCGAACTTCTTCCTATTATCGGAGACGATTTGTAGTGTAATCCCAAATCTGAAAATTATGTGCTCAAGAATGAAGTCATATACGTCACCATCTCGTGTATTCTTCAAGGGTTTTTCCTCAACCCACTTCACGAAATAGTCAGTTTCCACTATTAGGTATTTTCACTGCTGACTTCCCGTGAATAATGGCCCCACAATATCTACTCCCCACATGGCAAACGACCATATACTCAATATTGAGTTCAAGCTCGTTTCTGGTGCATGTATACGCTTTCCAAATCTCTGACATGCTTCACACCTCATCGAGATGTTTTTTGCATCTTTATGCATGTGTGGCTAGAAATATCCTTGTGTCTTGGTTTTGTGAGCCAAAGATCTTGTGCCACTGTGATTCCCGGCATCACCATAGTGGACAGCTTTCATGTTTTGTATTCCTTCTTCTTGTGATAAGCATCACAGTAACGGGCCAAATAATGACCTTCTATACAAGATTCCTTCTCGTAGCTCATAATTCGTGGACTTCATCTTGATTTTGTGTGCTTCAAATCTGTCACGAGTTAAATCCCCTTTTTCTAGATACTTATAAATTGGAGATCGCCAATTATCTTCACTTATTTCGACAGTTGCGTTCTCGTTCTTAATCATCAAGACGGCTTCTCCTTCCAACTCGTTTGTGACTGATGGATGCATTAATCGTTCAATTCGGATGTGCTTCTCTGTGGGGTCTTCAATCATTGATGCTATGAAATCCAGGGTATCAGCGTGTCGATTATTATCTCTACTCACTTGCCTCCAGATTATATTTGGTATTTTCTTAGAATATTCTTTCACGAGTTGCAAGTATTGGTTCATCACAACTTTATTTGCCTGATATCTGCCCTCTATTTTTCTGACCACCGGCTGCGAGTCACTGGTTATTCTTACCTCCTCTAACTTTATTTCGATAGCTATCCTTAGTGCATGTATAACTGCCTCGTATTCTATTTCATTGTTAGTTGCTTTATACTCTAGTCGAAATCAGAACACTGTTCTTGCTCCTGCTAGAGAAGTGAATACGATTCCCATTCCTCCTCCTGCACTGTTGGATGATCCATACCCAAATATTTCCCATCTCCTCGGATGGTTTTCTTTTAGCAAGTATGTGGGGTATGGGTGATCTTCATGTATGTCCAGCATTTCCTCCACTCCTTTGTCTTCTCCTATGGGGAATTCGGCCAGAAATTCTGCGATTATGTGTGACTTCGTATTTCAACCCAAATTGGTCAATTCGGGTATTCCACCTTTCAACTCGCCCAACTGTCTTCATGTTCTTCAAAGTTAACTCTATTTGGATTCTAGTTAGAACCTTAATTTTGTGAGTCTGGAAATAAGTTCTTAACTTTTCTGATGAGTATACCAATGATAGTATCAGTTTTTCGATCTTTGGGTAATTTTTTTCTGCTGCGTTGAGAGTCTTACTGACATAAAAGATCGGCTTTTCAACACCTTTATCTGACCGAAGTAGCACTGAACTTATTGCGTTTGGTATAGTTATGAGACAGATTAGTAATTCTTCGTCCGGTTCGGGTTTTTGGAGAATTGACAAGTTGATGAGGTTTTCTTTTATGTTTTGTAATTCTTGCTCACATTATTGTGTCCATGCGAACTTGGCCTCCTTTTTCAAGATATCAAAGAAATGCTTGCATTTATTCGAAGATCTAGAAATGAATCTACCCAAAGTATCTAGCTCTCCATTTAGCTTTTGTACATCTTTTACTGTTGCCAGTGAAGGCATATCCAATATAGCTTGAACCTTGGCTGGATCTACTTAGATCCCTTTTTTGGACACTATGTACCCCAAGAACTTCGCTGATTCTACTCCGAATATGCACTTCGCGGGATTTATTTTCATCTTGTACGCCCTCATTTGTTCAATAATTTCTTTTAGATATTACACATGATCTCCTGACTCCTTAGTCTTTACCAGCATGTCGTTAACGTATACTTCTAGCTTGGTGTGCACCCATTTGGCGAATATTTTTTTAACCATCCGCTGGTAGGTGGCCCCTGCATTCTTCAACCCAAAAGGAATTCTAGTATAACAGTACAATCCCCTTGGGGTGAATAAAGCCGTATCCTCTTGATCTTCTTCAGCGAGCGGTATCTTATTGTATCCTGAGTAGCCGTCCATCAAAGTTAATCGTTTGTATTCTGATGCGGACTCCACCATCTGAGGTATGCTGGGTAATGGGAAGCTATCCTTCGGAGATGCAGTGTTTAAATCGCTGAAGTATATACATATCCCGATCCCCTTGGTCTTCTTTGGAACTATTACCATGTTTGCAATCCAAGTTAGATACTTCGCAGGTCTTATTATTCCCGAGTCCAGCATTTTCTGCAGTTCGTGCTCTATCTCTGCTCGTGGTAGGCTGTGGAAATATTTCGAATTCGTTGCCTTATCGGCTTTACTGCTAGGTTAAGATCTAATCTGTGGCATGCAATCTGTGGATCTATTCCCGACATCTCATTCATATTCCACGCAAAGATATCAAGATATTCTTTTAGTAGTTTTACCAATCTTTCTTATTCGTCCATCTCCATTGTCGTTCCAATCTTTACCATCTTTGCATCTTCTTCGTTACCCAAGTTTATTTCCTTCGTGGGTTCGACTGCAGCGAAGTTCATGACTGGTTCTCCGAGTGGAGATGGCTCCTTCAATTGCAATAAAGGTTTATCTTTGTCTTCGGGAATCTCACTTGGTATAGCCCACCCCTCTTTTGCTTTGACCATGTATATCATTAATTCTTCCTCTTTTTTTGCTTCCAATACCCTTTTTCTCTGCTCCTTCTTTTTCTTCAGCTTTCCTTCATAGTTATGAACATCTTTCTCGTTCCAGTCTTTTACGTCTTTCTGATCTCTTTTTATTTCGCAAATTCCGTTTGGTATAGGGAATCGTATGGCCTGATGGTAGGTTGATGCTACTCATTTTATCCCGTGTATCCATGGTCGACCAATCAGAGAATTATAGGGAGATTCTACATCCACCACACATACCGTTACCTCGATTTCCAATTCTCTTGCGAAAAAATTTACAACTAACTCGCCTCTTGGCTTCGATGCAACCCCGTTGAACCCATAGATATTGTATGTTGATGGCACCAGGTCTGAGTCTCTATATCCCATGGTTTTTAATGCATGATAAAAGAGAATATCCACTGAACTTCCCGTGTCCACCAAGATTCTGTCTATCGCCCATATTTTCTTTTTCCTCGTTGAGTAATTTTCCCACTTCGTATATTCTCAGAAGTTTAAAGTTATTACCAATGGGTCCGTGTGCGAAGCTCATCCGTCTGGTGCATCTGCTGCCGAGAAAGTAATTGCTCTTTTTTGACACTCTTCTAATGGCTCCTTCTTCGCAATGCTAAATATTTCGTTTCCTTCGAAATCTCTTTTGTGGACTCTTTTTTAATACATTATCGTGGAAATCTTGAATGTTCTTTGCAGAATGAATTATAGAGTTACAAGTCAGCCTTTGGGTTCCCCTATCAATTTCAATTATGTACACTTGTGCTTGATTTTGATCGTTCTTACGAGGTGGAGGTGGTGGTAATGGTCCTGTATTTTCCAAAAAATGCTTGAGCTTTCCCTTTTCGATTAGGCGAAGCATCATTCGTCGTACATTCCTGTAGTCATTCATGTGATGTCCATGAAAATGATGATATTTGCAAAAGTCACCACTTCTTGCGCTTGGTAATGGTTCCACCCCGAAATTAGGCGGTGGAGGGATTTCTTCAGTTAAAACAATAGCCTTCCATATCTTTTCTACTGATGTGTTAAGCTCTGGTAGTGCTACATCTTCAAAAGGGGTCTATTTTCTCCATATCGCTGGCTTGGATTGTATCTTTGCTGATTCCTCGGGTTGTCACCCCGCGAATCATAATTCCTTTGCCTCGAATCATTATATCTCGGGTGCTGATCAATCCACTCCTGATCTCCACTAGACACTGCTACCAACTTCGCCGAAATAGTGGTTAATGGTTCAGCTTCTTCGTATTGCATGTTATCGTCTACTGTATTTTCTATTCTTGGTAAAAGGCGTTAACTTCCCTCCTTGGGTTGTATCGGAACTATATCACTGACTTCCTTTTGCTTTTCTTCTAGCACTACATACTCCTCCTGATACTCTCAGATCTCGTTCATTGTTATAGTATTTGGGATCATGAATATTTGATTGTGCAAGAGATCAGTCAGAATTAAAGCGTTCACAAATGCTAGAATGAAATTCCTCTCATCCACTCTCCCTGCAAGATCACTGCATATTATCCTACATCTCGTTATCAGACTTCGTAAACTTTACCCTGGCTTCCTCCTCAGGTTAAATAGGGTTTCTATTCTTGGTCTTAGCGAGTTATTGCTTATGTAAGTTGTTAAAAATATTCTTTGTAAGTCTTTGAATGATGAAATCAACCCCTCAGTTATCCCATCAAACCACTTCGACGCTTCCCCAGTTAAACTCACAGGGAAATACTTGCATAATACAGCTTCGTATTTCGCCCACTACATCAAGGTAAGGGTATACTGCTTCAGATGTTGCACAGCACTTCCCGTTCCATCGAATATACTCCCGAAGGTAGGTAACGAGAATCTCCCTGGAATTCTTGCCTCCAGTAGTTCGTGTGAGAATGGGGATCTTCCTGCCTCCACTATAGCCTCAACCAGTTGTACTCGTCCTCCTCTTCGCAAATTGGTAAGTAATGACCTCATATCCTGTAATTCGTTCATAACTGCCTGATTGATCTCATCCCTTCCGTCATCTCGCTTACGTCTCCTCCTTCTTATTTCTCGTCTATCATCTTCTCTCATCCTTCTCTCTTCTTCCTCGTATCTTATTTCCTCCTCCTTCCATTATGCTTCACGTTGCCTCTGCTCCTCACGGAGTCTTTCTTGCATGTGCAATTATCGTTCCTCACGAAGTCTTTCTTGTTCATGAATTCTTTCCTCCTCGTGAGTCCTCTCTTCCTCAAAACACCTCCTTTGATCCTCCCACCAAGTTTCTTCCAGTGCTCTTCTCAATCGACTTTCTTCACTGCTTTCTCTTTGGCGTCTCCTCCTTCGTTTTCTTCTGTCATCTCTTTGTTCCTCCTCCGGTATTCCTTCCCATTGGTGTGCATTTCCACATGCACCTGTTTCACCTCGTGGGTCATGAACAGTCCTTTCTTCGTTGAGTTGATGATTTTGCTGCATCAGAACTTCATTCTGCCTCATGAGCATGGTTCTTTGCTCCATCAAAGCTCTCTCTCTTTCTCTTTCTAGACGCAACACCTCCCTGATTTGTTCTAACGTCATGTTTTCTTTATTGATATTTTCTTCTTTATTTCCTTGTACAGGCTCTTCTTCCGTCTCCGTTTAGGTGTTAGCGGTATGAATCGATCCTTCTTGATAACGACCATCATCTCCCTGTTGAGATGCACCTCGCCTTTCTCCCTTGTTTGATGTTTCACCCCTCTCCATTCTTCCTCCTCTTCTCTCCGCTATACGTAAACTCCTTCTTGATGCAATGATATGCTGTGCTCATTCCGGTATTCTTGCCATAAACAGTCTCCGATATTAGTTACTATTCTCCGAATCTCCGACACCCCCCACCCCTTTTTTTTTAACCAGACCTAACTTGTTTACTTCTAAGATGACCAAATCTAACTTGTTCATTCTTAGGGTGACAGATCTCATATATGCCCTTTTCTCTCAACACCACTACAATTTCTAAGTTTCTAACTTCTAGCTTTATGAAAGTACAACTCACTAAATGATTTTTTGATGAAAAACTTTGAAGATGATTGCAACTCTCTCAATCTATCCCAAGTGAGGTTAAACTCTCAACATGTGATCCCTGTTTCTGGGCGCCAAAATATAACTACGGAAAATCCATAGTTACACCCACTTAATAATTTGAATGAAACAAAGAGTAAATCACACAACAAAGTGGAATCGAAACTTTAATTTTTATTACTAGTTAAGTGATGGGAGGATACAAACCACTCAAAACGCTCACAAGAACTCTAAGTTCTCTCTCTTAACAATCACTCTCACCTTACAAAAATGTTCCAACCCTTACTCTACGGACCAAGTCCTCTATTTATAGGGGAAAATACTTAATGGGTTACAGCTCATTTTACTTCGCTGGGAGTGACGTAATTCACATTACTTTGCTTTTTACTTCGCCAAATCTATTTTCAATAAAGTTTTTGCTTACTTTTTGCCTTATTAATCGGTTGTTGTCGGGGATAGCTTTCATATTTCTTGCGTAACAATCCACACTACGGGTATTTTACTTCGTATGTTCTATATTTTCTTGCGTAACAATCCACACTTCGGGTGTTTTACTTCATATGTTCTATCTTTTCTTGCGTAACAATACACACTTCGAGTGTGGTACTTCATATGTTCTTCTTCCTTCGCGAGATATCTTCCCGTGCAAGCCATCGCTACCTTGCTGATTTTTACTTCGTTAACTTCAGACATGACTTTGCAGATCTAATATTTGTTAAAGTAAATCTGACACTTGACTTGACTCTTCACTGACAATTCTTTGGAAATTAGAGAATAATATCTCGTCTAAATATTTATTTCTTCGCCTCCTCCAATCTCATTTGAACGCGTGGCGAGTAGGTTTTCTGCACCTACACTTGTAGCAGACAAAACTATCACAAAGGATTTGACGAAGCAGCACAATAAAGATAAACTCCAATTACAGACATAAGCAATGAATCTGGTCACTCTCTTCCGGAAATTAACTCATGAGAGATACAAACAAAAGGATGTATTCGACGATGACGAATTTAGAGCTCACTTGTCCAGGAAGAGTCGGGATTAAATGCCTGAGAGAAATTCACTTCGTCAAAAAATGGTGCATCTACAATATTGGAAAAAAAAATTCTGAACTACCAACAAGAGAATAAACGAAACAATTAAAGTTCAAGCCAAGGAAAGAACAAACGAGCAAGTCTCCAATGTAAGTTATCCAAATAAAGGGGAAGCATTGATAGTTACATGAAGAATGAAGTTAAAGCTTAGGGAAGCAAATGATGATAGGGCCCATCAGATAAAAAATAGAGAGGAATCAGAGGAGACAAGCTTTCACTACGGAGAAACGCTCTATAATAAACCAACAAAAAAATTGGTGATGTTAGAGCAACTGCAGTGTTGCGATCAAAACCAAAGACTAAAGAGCAAAAAAAAGACCAAATTTTGGGTTTAGTAGTTGTTGAAACGCTACGGTGTGAGGAGTAAATATGGTGGGGCGCAACTTAAAGTTGCCCTTTTTTTTTTCGGGCGTAAGTTTGAGTTACGCCCCAATCAGGCGTAACTCTTATTTGCGCCCCATTTTTTTTTTTTGTCTTTTATCGTCAGATGCAGTTATAAATTACGCCCGACTAAAACCAAACTAAACACTATATTTGGTCTGGTTTTTGGTTTTAGTCTGGTCTTTGATCTTTAGTCCATCTCCACTGCTATTTGATCTTTACTCTGGTATTTGGTCTCCCACTATGGATGCTCTTAGGAAGTAAAAATGCAGTGGACATCATCAGCTACTTCATCATCGGCTATTACGAATCAGCTATCTCGTGAAATCGCAAGGTTCAACATGAACGGATGCAGGAGAAGCAATTATACGAAGAAGAATTCGTACAACTTCGTAGACCAATTCGACCAAGGACTTGCGAATATATATAACTTCGTCAGTAAGGAAATTCCAACTCAGTTAATGAGGAGAACAGATTTGATCTGGCAAAGAAAAGACACAAACAAAAGGGGAATAAAAGAAAGAGTGAAAGATGAAAAACGAATGAATAAACATGAACTTCTATTACGAGCGAGCATGAACCGAACTTGGAAGTTGCTTAAGTAAAAATAGAACACAAAATTGGTCAAAAAAGACTAAAATTAACAATTCCTGGGTGAAAAAGATATCTAGATTTTGATACTGTTTAAATGGACAAAAATATAAAAATAACCAGGATGTAACCTGTAAACACATAAATCACGATCAGTATCTACATGTTCACAAACAATGTTCGCACACATTGGAATCCACAGATTATATATAATATGCGTAAAACAAAGAGATTATATCGGTTCATCGAATCTGAGTCTTAGGACTCGTCCTTGTCTATCGGATATTTATCTCTAACAATGCTCGTACATCGAAATAGATAGCAGTCCGCAGGTTGTGCGAAGCAAATCAGGGATAAAACTGAATATAACGTGTGGAATGTAAAGTGTAGAATGTAAATGAGACAAGTATTTACGTGGTTCATCACTGAGGCCTACATCCACGGGGTAAAAGGGGGTTTCATTATATGTGGATTGGTTACAAACGTAGTCAAATGACTTTTGGGGTCTTAACTGAGGCAGCGGGATTAGGGTCACTACTTACTTCCTAATTCTCTCTCCTCTTTTCTCCTTTTCAAAACCACTTACCCCTCTCTCTTAGTGAGGAGGGGTTTTTATAGGGGTTCTGACGTGGGGTCCACTGAGGGAGTCGTTGCAACCTTATCGTCTTGTGCTTTGTGCCAGTGCGCGGAGCTTCTTCGGTATTTACGATGCCCCCATGGTTTCTTCATTATTGTCGAAGAGTCATGGTCGTTTATTCCATTGGCTAGCTGACACGTGTGCTGCTCAAGGTGTTTAATGCGGGTGGTTGGGCCTCTGCACGCGCTAGACCACAGTCTTCTGCTCCAGTCGCGTCCGTGTCAGTCTGCTTCGTCCTAGACGTCGATCTGGGATTTGCCTCGGGATGGGATAAAGTGATCCCGAGGGGGTTTCTAGTCCTTCACAGTGGTGCTTTATCTTGGTGCTCCTTGATTTGGAGCCGTAAGATCTGCTAGATGAAGGCCCCTTCTTGATCGTACGTGTCTCTTGGCTGCATGCATGCGGCATTATCTCTTGATGCCTTGCGTCACATGCTCCCCACGTGTTTACCCGAGGACATGTGGCGAGTGGTGAAAATATGTGCATACATAACCAGTTTCACCCTACCCATTTTCAAATATTTTTATCTTATTTTTAATTTACATTAGGATGTATCCAGTTTCATCCTCACTATATTTTAACTTTAAGCCAGGATGAATCCAGTTTCATTCTTGCTATAGTTTTTTTGTTCATTTCACCCATACTAATTTTTACTCGTCCATTTGAACCATGTTTTAAATTTTTTTGGACAAATGACCCATTTTCCGAAAACAGAATGAATTTGAGCCAGCTCCTAGCGCCACAACTCGTCGCGGCAGAAGGAGTTCACGAAGATACCAAGGGAAAATATGATGGAAGGAACGAAGTATAACATCATCGACATAAATCACATCGTATAAGAATTACTTTGGAAAACTCTTTAGGAAGGAGATATAGGAAGAGCTTGGAGATAAAGATCCACGAGCAAAGGAAAAGAATGAAGAAATGTAGATCAAGACTACATCGTCAACAACTCATGGACCAAACCAAGTTCACTTCGTAGCTACATCATTTTCATGATCCTTCAAGTCCCACGAGTTTAACCCGCCCAAATAACCAACGAGTCAATTCAGCAAACCAGACTTCTTGTCACTCATTCAAAACACTTCACCCAATCATTTACACGAACAGATCCTAATCAAACTCATTTTACCCACTCACTTCGCCAAAACCTTATCAGCAAGTGACGAGTCCCAAACAAATCCAAACCAAACTATAATCAAAGCCTCCAAACCCAATGACGATTCTTGACAAACAACTCCATCAAGATGTAAGCTCAGTAAAGCATAGCAACAACACAAAGAAACAAGCATGAACAAAATGCAAAGATAAGAGAAGAAAGCTACAAGCCAAAAAGATCAAAGAAAAAGGGCAAAAGTAATACCCAAATATACAAGTAAAAAGAAAAGCAAAGAAAGAAAGAAAGAAAATCAAAGAAAGAAAGAAAAAGCAAAGAAAGAAATATCAAATTGGGCAAAATAAGACCTCACCAATAGGCAAGTAAGACCTCATTAGGAGGCTGCGTAAGACCCACGAAATAAAGAATATATGAAAAAGAAAAAGAAAACAGTCTCTATGGAGATTTTAAAACCTCTACTTAGGGAGGATGAGACCCCATGGTGTGCAACCTAGATAATACAACAACAAAGGGGAAACAAACACAAAAAAATATATAGCCCTCGCGCCCGTCATGGGACAATCTCAGTAACATCAACTTGGGGCAATGATAAGACCCATCCACCGAGGGCCCCAATTGGGTAACCACTCGGTAAGGGGTGTATGAACGAAACCAGTGGAGATAGCAGATGGCATGGTGAGATTCCTCCACTCGATCCCAAAGAAACCCCAGCTAGGGAGTTAGTTAGTTAAACAATAGTTAACCAATGGTTAGCCATGTGAGAAATTTCATATCAACCTTATTCATCTTTATCATAACTAGTTCAAATGACTCAAATGAAACTAGTTAGAGAGTTTTCAATTGTTTATATACTCATAGAAGTATACAAGACACAATTGAAGCAAAATCGATTTTGATTCACTCGAATCATTTCATGAACATTATAGCCACGGTTTGCAAAAGATTGCATTCCTTATGATATAAATGTATTAGTTCTTGAACAAACCGATTTTAGAACATAACCTACTTAAGTATGCAAATGGGTACACATACCTAAGTAGCCGGACTGAGTTTGGTTACGCCAGTACGCGTACAAGTACTATACCATTTTCTACTTCCAAACTCAAGAAAAAATTCATGGAACTTGAGCTTCAACCAATATGTGTACGGGTACGCAAACTTAGTTTCCGGACTTCCAACAACCAACCAGTACGCGTACGGGTACGCATACCATAGTTCCCGGTTTTGGACTTTACACAAATGTGCATACACACTATGTTTATACCCAATCATGGTTAATGTTCTAAACCCTCATTCGATCATTGAAACATTCTTGGATGACGAAAATAGCTATTTCACACAAACTAATTAGCTTCAAAGCAATTTTCAAGTAATCGAATGATCAATACAAAATATTCCGAGCCTACATCAAATGACTGTCTCACACAAATCATGTAAGATGTTACAAGGAGATTTTCACATGATCATATTTTTACTTTCGTCAAGAATAAAAGTTGAACTTGGTTAAAGAGAAATATTACCAACACATATTTCGAGAAATAGATAAGTGAGATAAACTCAGCTCGAACTACCAAATTGTGTAATTGAAGATATAGTAGATAGACTTTTGAGTGATAGATGAGTTCAAGGCTCCTCATACATTTTTTCATGAAGTTCCACAAGTTCCCTTGAGTAGTTCTTCGTCTTCATTCGATGAACGCCGTGAAGTCTAAGGCTCAATTACACTTACTATCCTAATCCGAGACTTAGATATAAGTAGACTAGAAATCAAGACTTATAGTTTTGGCAACTAAACTTGAAAAACAAGTTTGGGATAGCAATGCTCGCAAGTTCGACCGAGCAGTGCTGTAAAATAACCTAAACAAAGTTGACTCTAGTGCATTTAATCAAGCAACTCTTAATTGCGTTTTGATACTAAAATATGAAATCCAAACTTGACATACCAACGCTTGGTGGGTCCAACCGATCAATGCTCTAACAATCTCCCCCTTTGTCAATTTTAGTGAGATAAATAAATTATAAATAACGCACTCTTCATACGCTTGATTTAAAGTTTCAACAGCACAATATCTTGCACATATTCAAAAAAAAAAAATGTCGTTGTTGACATTAGAATAACAAAAGTTTTACCCTCCCTAAAGTAAAGCTAGGTATATATTCAATCCGAACATCTTTGTTATTTCCCTTTTGTAGTATGAAATACTACACAACATGACGATATGTTTCTCCCCCTTAGTCTATGCTTTTACTCTTTCATTAGATATGACGTTTAAGTACATATATCATTTCCTAGTGATCATAAATCACTTTACTCCATATGTTTCTCCTCATTTTGTCACAAAAAATGAACATAAGAGCAAACCGAAAGGATCTTACAAATTCATAAGAACTTGTACAACATATAAGAGTCAAGCACGAAGGTTTCACTTACCATTTTAGATAACCAATACTAAAACCAAAAATACCCAAGTAATCTTGTTTTAGTATGTCATCAAGGAAAAAATTGACCGAAGCAATTTTCCATTAGTCTGATTAGTCAACTAAGATAACTTAGTTACAAAACCTAACCGATTATTATGTATAATCGTTGTGTTTGATAAGACTCAAAAGAGATCCGAATTAACTCAATTTCTCTTATCATGATCCAATTATTCATAAAATAATTGCACCTTCTTTTAGACAAGACAAAATCTAGGTTAGTTAGTTTTTTTTTTATTATCAAGGAATTGACTAGACTTGAATAATCGAATCATAAATTTGACAAGCTTGAATTAACTTAGTTACTCTTATCAGGAATCACAAGGACTAAAACAAATTATCCATTTTTCGTTAAGCAAAAACAAAAAACAGAATTGATAAAGTTTTTCTTTACCAGAAAAAATTGAAACATAACAATCCACACAAAATAATGGAAATATAACAATTGCACCATATCTCATTAAGTTAAAGCAATAAATATGCAATTAAATCATCTTTTCTTATCAGGAAAAGGATTAACTAACACAATTAACTTATTTTTCATATCAGGATAGATTATAAGCATAATTTTCCCTCGATTTCCATAACCACTCTCTGTTAGAGCCGTTCTCGGTCGAACTCACAAGCGTTGCTATCTCAAGCTTGTTTGCCAAGTTTAGTTGTGAAAACTATAAGTCTTGATTTCTAGTCTACTTATAGATATGTCTCGGATTATGATAGAATGTGTAGTTGAGCTTTAGAATTCTCGGCGTTCATCGATTGAAGAAGAAGATCTACTAAGGGGAGCTTGGAAGAACTTCATCAACAAAAGGTATGTGGATACTTGAACTCTGATAGGTGTGATAAACACCCAATTTTATGTCTAGTATTTATGCTTTCTTTGCGAGTTTTCGTGTGAATTATGTATCTTATATTTGATTTTGAGTTTATTATGTACTCTGGAGTCGCACGGACGAAAGAAGAAGAAATAATCCAAAATTGAACAAGAAGGGCAAAGCCGTCATTTTACAGGCAAACATTATCTGGAGTCCGGTAATGGTTAATGGGAAACTCTCTTGGAGGAGCATTAAAGGCAGACTATCTGAGGTTAAGGGACTGCCAACTTGGTCATCCCTTATCATAATTGACCAGGTACCAATAACAATCCCCTACCTATAACCTTGGAATTTGGAGAAGGGTTTTGTTTCGTCTCTCAATCATTTAGTCCCTGAAAGAGAAGAGTTAAAAGAAATGGCTGCTGTTATTGGGATCGAGAACCATTTTGATGAAATTCAGAGATGAAATTGAATGGGTCTCGATCTGAAGTTGTTGCAGTCAAGATTCAGTGGATTGAGATGATAACGGGGTTTGTGGATTACATATCAAGATGGTTCTGTAAAATTACAGATGGAGAAATAAGAGATTTACGGTGGTCTGTGGTGAAGACTAAAGAAATATAATCGATGCTGTAATACTCAAATAACAGACATGGGAAGAATTGGTTCAGCCGTGGAAGAATTAGAAGCAGGAAAGATGATGAATCAAGGCATATTTGTGAATTAGGGTCTCAGAAAATGTAACTAGGGTTTTGGAGAAATTGAACAGATGATTCTGGTATTGGAGGATCGAAGGTAAGGCAAGTGTTGTTGCTGCAATGGAGGGAACCATTTGATTGTAGAATGCAAGGGTTTCAGGGCAGAGATGAATTGGTTGCTCCTATGGCTTCAAGGCTATGATTCTGGTGGTTGAATTCATTATAATTTTAGGGTGAGATGCATGATTAGGACAAGGTTGATCCACAGGGAGATGGCAGTGGCTTGAGCTAGTGTAGTTGGTGCAGGTATATGCAGCTCCAGTTTGGCTAAGTTGTTGACTCACTGAAGTTGCAGCTGCAGTTGGTTATGGAGGTCTGAGTTTGTATAAGGAATGACAGAAGATGGGAATCAGTGCAGGTGGTGATGCTTGTGACAGAGATGTATGATGTGGTTGCATACAAAGGACGAGGTGGCGATGTAGTTACAGTTGAGCTGCACTTGGAGTAGGCAGTGGCTATAAGCTGCAACAATGGTTGGCAGTATTGGTTTGATCTTGCAGTGAATGAACTAGTGCTCTAGAGAGTAATGCATTGCAGTCTGGCTGAGTGATTGCATGTGCAACTTTTGTGTGGTGCAGTGATTGTCTCAGATATGAACTGGGATTAGTGGTTTGAGTGAATTGTATTGATTAAAATGGTAAAGATGAAGTCTTATAGCTGTTGTTGTTGGATGATATGGGGTTGTTTGCTGGTGGCTTGAGGAGATGATGCTGGTGGTTTCAGTGCTTTGAATAATTAGAAATGGGTTTGATATTGAGTTGCAGGCATTGATAGAATGGGGATGTGCAGAATGGTTGAAGTGACATCTGCAATGGTGTAGGTAGAGCCAAGTGCAGCTGCTACTGAACATGATGGAGTCTCAAGCTTGGGATGATTGCCAATGAATGAATCCGGTGGTACATGCAAGCGGAGAGCTGCAGGGAGATAGTGCTTCAGATGGTGAACTGAAATATGCAGCTGCAGCTAGTGTTTCATCCGTCAGGTGGAAGGTGTAGGTGATGGTTTTCATGAGCTGTTGGAGTGGAATTGCAGGGATGTTGCATGAACTGGAGATGATGATGAACTGGAGTTCAAAGATGTTAGTGATCAGAGAATGAGGTTTGTGCAATTGCAAGTGATGCCTGAGATGGAGTTATGAACTGATGCTGCAAAATGGAAGCTGGAAGTGAATGAAAATTTCAGGGTTGCGGCCGAGAGAGTTGGAGGATTACAGGTTATGTTGATGTTGTTGATGGCAAGTTGAACTGCAAGTAGCTGGACAAGACATTGAGTAGCTGGGAGGTGTTGATTTTCAAGGAATGCTGTTGATTGAGATGGATTTGCATATTATTCATTGCTGGAATTATAGGGAAGCGAACTGAAGTTGAGGTTACAGGAAAGAGCTATGTTGCTATGTTGGTTGCAAATATTCATGGTTCTGGGACTTGAGCAGATGGTGTTATTTGAATGGGAGTTGCAGCTGTTATGCAATTGTGATTGTTACTTGTTCAGGTGGAGTTTTGATTATCGTTTCGCAGGGAGGAATGGCTCATGGGAAGGTGTTGGATGTTGTGTAGGTGAACTGAAGATTCAGATGAAACAGAATAAAGCACAACCACCATGGCTGGGAATGAGGCAGTGAAGCATGGCCATCTTGGCTGTGAACTATTCTGGCCAACTCCAACTCAGCCCATCCAGCTAAGTCAGAGAGCTGGCTCAGTGATTCAATCAGACTTTGACCCGGTCAACTGTTAAGGAAAGCTAGTCAACAGTTAAATCCAACGAAATCTGATGGAATATTCCATCGACGAAGAGGCATTTTTTAGGTGGCCGGCGACAACTTTTCGACCGGATTCCGGCCAACTTTCGGCCAAATCCCCAGTTTTCCGACGAGCGTTTTTGGGACAGAATTTTTACACGGGTTTCTCTCACTTGTAGGCTTGGTGGACTTCTATCTTTTGGGCTTTGAAGACTAGACCTAATTTTGGAACAAGAAGAGCTATAAAAGAGAAGACTTTTCTCAAAACAAAATCTCTTTAATCTTTTATCTTCTACTTTTGTTTCTAGGGTTTGCAACATGCTATGGTTTCTCTTTCTTCTTGTTATGAACTCCATTAACATGAGTACTTAAGTTTATTATTGGTTATGGAATAATTGGATTTCACATAATATGGTTTTTAATAGATAAATTAGTTTTGTCTCCATACTTTATCGTTTATGATTCACTGTTTATATTGTTACATGAATTGAATGCTTGTTTGATCGAGTCGCGAATCAGTTGAGTTTGTTTTCATCTCTATTGCTAGATTAGGGTTTGTTATACGTAAAAGTGATAGATTCCTGATTACAAGTAGCATGAATATGGTTATATCTTGTAGTGATGCATCCTTATAATCATATGTGAACCATAACCTTTGTTAAATCGGATTAGTGCGTTTTCCACGTTCGATTGCTTTGATTGGCCTTATTTCATAGAACTTAATGCATCTAGGGAATTAAACTTGATTAGTGCTTTTACACGTTAGGTTGTTCTCTTAGATAGAACTCATACTCACATCTTTTAATGTGTTTGTTGATGACAAAAGGAGATTAGCGTGATATTCTTGCGATCAAGGTATTCTAGGGCTTTTGATAAAAGTTGAGATTAAATATCAATTCTACTTATTGTTTTGAAAGCATGTTAGTGAATGAAGATAAATCCTTAATCAATATCTTTTTTATTTGATTTGCGTGTTACTTTTTATTGTTTTGCTTTTATTTTATTTTAGTATATAAAAATCAGAAAAATACCCGGTGTTTTATATAAGGAACCGAAAATATATTGACAACCTAGACCTCTATGTGGGATCGATCCTTTCTTTCCCTTGCTATATTTATATTTTGAGTAGTAGGAAGTGTAAATTATTTTTGACGCATATGACAGCGATCAAATTTTGGCGCCGTTGCCGGGGAGGCAACGGTTGTCACTTGTTTTTGGTTTCTTATTTTTGTTTTTTGTCTTGTTTTTAGTTTTTCTTATTTTCTGGTTTTGACATAGTTTTGAGAATCGTATTTCAGGTACCTATTATGGACGGAGCATATTGGAACAATGGGTACGGTTATCAACCTCAACAATAATATGACAACTATCACCCTTATGGGGATTACAATCAAAACCAATCCTTTGGTTATGGTCAATACTCCACGTACCCTTTGATTTATTCTCATACATACCAACCTTCTTACGGTGGGTATGTAAGTGAGCAACCACAAAGAGGGGAGAATAGTTGTGCTTCTCTTAATATTTCCTCTAGTTTGGTAGATGAGATGCAATGATTTATGGTCAGCATGGAGTCAATTTGTAGAAAACCAAGCGTAACCAGTTTCATCGACCGAATGTGCTAATAGTATGTTTGGCCCAATTTCTGATCGTAGTTATGATCATTCACCCATTCAAAGGGAAGATAATTGGCCTAGAAATACTGAGGTAAGTGATTCTACTTTTTCCTTGTCGAATGAGTTTTACCAACAAATGGAATGCTATTTTCAAAATTTGGATGGATCATTCCAAGAGCTTCAAAAAGGTGTTTCCTATTTAAGACAAGGAATTGAAGAATACAAAGAGGACATGCAAAATTCTGCGAAAGACCAATCTTTGGGAAGCGTTAACCAATCTTATGATAACTATGATAGTGATGATGATTATGAAAATACATCGCTTGAACCAATTCATGGTGGAAAAAAGTTTGCTCTAGCAGCGCTAGAGCATTTTTGATCTAGCGCTGCTAGAGCCGTTAGATTGGTGGATCCAATGGTGGTGGTTCCCAGTGCAGTTTTTTAGTCTAAGGGAAAAAATGCAATTTCCCTTGGTTCCCACCATAAACCACCACCACCATTGGATCCACTGATCCAATGGCTCTAGCAGCGCTAGATCAAAAATGCTCTAGCGCTGCTAGAGAAAAATCGCTTCCATTCATGGTGACATCCCCGAGGAGTGTACAATGAAGTCTTTTTGCAATCAAGGTGAAGTAGAAAAGGACCAAACTTTGGAGATATTGGATGACATTAGTGTAGTTGACTCAATCCTTGATCTTTATAATGATCAAGAACCTATTCAAAAGGAACATGAGTATGATGGAACTAGTTTTTTACAAGATTTTGCAACATGGTTTGAGTATAATGAAGAGGAGTATGTTGAGAATGTGACCGTTATGACAAATATTATGGAAGACCCAATTGAACTTGTGAATGTTTGTAATGATGATGTTGATGTTGAGACTTTGGTTAAGGCAGAAACGGACGAAGAGTGGTTGCAAGGTTTGATAGAGGACCATGATATACAAGAGGTGAATAATTCACTTGAGTTTTTCAAGGATGAAGAGGATTCCATGCTAAAATAGATTGTGCAAGGTTGGTCTAACCCTTTGCATATTGATTCTTCTCCTTTACCTCTTATTGGTTTGAATATATGTGCTTCGAAAACATTGTTGAATGACTTTGTTTCTCGATTTCCTCCATTAGAGAAACTTGATTCTCATACTATGCAGGTTTTGGAACAAGAAACCGTGGAAGTACCCGACTCCTATATTCTTTATGCACTTCCAAGTATGGACAAGAATAAGTGTGGGGGAAACTTTTATCGGTTAATAGCTTCGTTTCTATTTTATATTACTAATATTTGTGTGAAGCTAGTGTTTTCAAAACAGGTACTATGGATGGATCTCCAAATTTTCAGGTTGCTAGTATATGGGGAATGAATCTTACAAGAAGCTAAGTCGGGCCATCGACTTTAAAACAAGCGCTAAGTGGGAGGCAACCCACCGGTTTTGTATCTCTTATCCTTTTGCTTTTGCTTTTGCTTTTTATTTTATTTTTGTTTAGTTTATTTATTTTTTATTGTTTTCATATCATATTTTCATCCCCATGTTTAATTTCATTAATTCCATAATCTATCTTAGAAGAGAATTATGATGAATACCTTTTCGTCAGAAAATTTCAGACTGCGCGTAGTTCAGTCCAGAGACCATAACTGTCATACCGTTTATCAAAACACTTTGAAATTTTGATACTGTGTAGAAAACACGTAGGTGAACAACTTTTGTGAAATGGAGTTTTTCCAAATTCCTTACCAATTTGCACAGTTTTTTCGTTTATCTGATGTTACGTCAGAATTCAGAACTTTCGGTTTTACACATTGAGGACAATGTGAAGTTTAAGTGTGGGGGAGCATTTATATGTTTGTATAGTTTTTTTTTGTTTGTTTAGTAAAAAAAAAATCATAAAACTAGAAAAACCAAGAAAAATTTGTGCTTTTTGAACTCCGAAATCTAGAAACTTGTGCCTTTAGGATGACACCATTAGTGGATGGAACCATTTTTAATGCAGGAATTGAGGAACTAATTAACTAAAAGGGACAAACATAGCTCAGAAATCACAATTAACATGATAGTTGTTACCATATCTCGGAATATCACCATATCGCATTCTATTTTTTATTTTTCCATATTTATCTATTGTTCTCTAAGTACTTTGGTGGGTCACTAAACATAAACGTGTTATTACTGCTAGGATGAAATAGAGTGATTGAGTTTCTAGAAAAAAAAAAGAAAAAGAAAAAAGAAAAAAAGAAAAGAAAAAAAGAAAAGGAAAAAAAAGACCGACCAATTAGACCAAAACGGAATAAAAAATGACACTTGGATAGCAGTGTGTGTGAAACGTTGTCCCTGTCTCCGTCGCCTAAACAAGCGTGGAATACAGGATCCAAGGAAACTATCATGTACTTGCTAACAAGAAGCATGCGCTTGAATCCAAAAGATTTAATCATGTTGTTTAAAAAAAAAGTGAAAAAGAAAAGAAAAAGAATAGAAAGTTTTATATTGGTTGAATAAAGTCACTCCTGGTTCCCTTGTATATGCTAGTGAGTTGATGTAGAATTCAAACCAGTAGCTCAATCCAATAGGATGCATAGGTTCATCTTGGCAGTGACCTTCAGACAGATATGGGAAACATCGATCACTTGTGAACATTCGCCAACATCTACATCTATTTCCATCTTCTTAATCTTTTCATTGTGATTGTGGTTTGTTAGTTTCCGAGTATTGTGGCTTGTTCGACTATCTAATTAAAGATTTATTTACTTATATATGAATTGAATTTGTGCAAGGTACCTCCTCCTGTAGTCATTTTGGATTCGTTCATTGATTTGTCACAAATAAACGGAGTTGGAAATATAGGTTTTGTAGGAAGACCTCTTGTAAACCTTCACGAGACTATAACTCGTCCACTAGGGACACCTAGGGGTTTAAAGGCTTGTTATTTATGCTAAAATTAACCATTTTCTCGACGACATGGAGTTGTATGTAATTTTTTTGTTTGATTTGCTCGAGGACTAGCAAAGTCTAAGTGTGGGGGAATTTGATAGGCGTGATAAACACCTAATTTTATATCTAGTATTTATGCTTTCTTTGCGAGTTTTCGTGTGAATTATGTATCTTATATTTGATTTTGAGTTTATTAGGTACTCTGGAGTCGCACGGATGAAAGGAAGAAGAAATAATCCAAAATTGAACAAGAAGGGAAAAGCCGTCATTTTACAGGCAAACACTATCTGGAGCCCGGTAATGGGGCAACTCTCTTGGAGGAGCATTAAAGGCAGACTATTTGAGGTTAAGGGACTGCCAACTTGGTCATCCCTTATCATAATTGACCAGGTACCAATAACAATCCCCTACCTATAACCCTTGAATTTGGAGAAGGGTTTTCTTTCGTCTCTCAATCATTTAGTCCCTGAAAGAGAATAGTTAAAAGCAATGGCTGCCGTTATTGGGATCGAGAACCATTTTGATGAAATTCAGAGATGAAATTGAATGGGTCTCGATCTGAAGTTGTTGCAGTCAAGATTCAGGGGATTGAGATGATAACAGGGTTTGTGGATTACATATCAAGATGGTTCTGTGAAATTACAGATGGAGAAATAAGAGATTTACGGTGGTCTGTGGTGAAGATTAAAGAGATAGAATCGATGCTGTAATACTCAAAGAACATACATGGGAAGAATGGGTTCAGCCGTGGAAGAATTAGAAGCAGGAAAGATAATGAATCAAGACAAATTTGTGAATTAGGGTCTCAGAAAATGCAACTAGGGTTTTGGAGAAATTGAACATATGATTCTGCTATTGGAGAATCGAAGGTAAGGAAAGTGTTGTTGCTGCAATGGAGGGAACCATTTGATTGTAGAATACAAGGGTTTCGGGGCAGAGATGAATTGGTTGCTCCTATGGCTTCAAGGCTATGATTCTGGTGGTTGAATTCATTATAATTTCAGGGTGAGATGCATGATTAGGACAAGGTTGATCCACAGGGATATGGCAGTGGCTTGAGCTAGTGTAGTTGGTGCAGGTATATGCATCTCCAGTTTGGATAAGTTGTTGACTCACTGAAGTTGCAGATGCAGTTGGTTATGGAGGTCTGAGTTTGTATAAGGAAGGACAGAAGATGGGAATCAGTGCAGGTGGTGATGCTGGTGACAGAGATGTAGGATGTGGTTGCATACGAAGGACGAGGTGGTGATGTAGTTACAGTTGAGATGCACTTGGAGTAGGCAGTGGCTATAAGCTGCAACAATGGTTGGCAGTATTGGTTTGATCTTGCAGTGAATGAACTGGTGCTCTAGAGAGTAATGTAGTGCAGTCTGGTTGAGTGATTGCAGGTGCAACTTTTGTGTGGTGCAGTGATTGTCTCAGATATGAACTGGGATTAGTGGTTTGAGTGAATTATATTGATCAAAATGGTAAAGATGAAGTCCTATAGCTGTTGTTGTTGGATGATATGGGGTTGTTTGCTGGTTTCTTGAGGAGATGATGCTGGTGGTTTCAGTGCTTTGAATAGTTAGAAATGGGTTTGAGCTTGAGTTGCAGGCATTGATAGAATGGGGATGTGCAGAATGGTTGAAGTGACATATACAGTGGTGTAGGTCGATACAAGTGCAGCTGCTAATGAACATGATGGAGTCTCAAGCTTGGGATGATTGCAAATGAATGAAGCCGGTGGTACGTGCAAGCAGAGAGCTGCAGGGAGATGGTGCTTCATATGGTGAACTGAAATATGCAGCTGTATCTAGTGTTTGAGCCGTCATGTGGCAGGTGTAGGTGATGGTTTTCATGAGATGTTGGAGTGGAATTGCAGGGATGTTGCATGAACTGGAGATGATGATGAACTGGAGTTCAAAGATGTTAGTGATCATAGAATGAGGTTTGTGCAATTGCAAGTGATGCCTGAGATGGAGTTATGAACTGATGCTGCAAAATGGAAGCTGGAAGTGAATGAAAATTTCAGGGTTGCGGCCGAGAGAGTTGGAGGATTACAGCTTATGTTGATGCTGTTGATGGCAAGTTGAACTGCAAGTAGCTGGACAAGACAGTGAGTAGCTGGGAGGTGTTGATTGTCAAGGAATGCTGTTGATTGAGATGGATTTGCATATTATTCATTGCTGGAATTACAGGGAAGCGAACTAAAGTTGAGGTTACAGGAAAGAGCTATGTTGCTATGTTGGTTGCAAATGTTCATGGTTCTGGGACTTGAGCAGATGGTGTTATTTGAATGGGAGTTGCAGCTGTTGTGCAACTGTGATTGTTACTTGTTCAGGTGGAGTTTTGATTATCGTTTCTCAGGGAGGAATGGCTCATGGGAAGGTGTTGGATGTTGTGTAGGTGAACTGAAAATTCAGAAGCAACAGAATAAGGCACAACCACCATGGCTGGGAATGAGGCAGTGAAGCATGGCCATCTTGGCTGTGAACTATTCTGGCCAACTCCAACTCATCCCATCCAGCCAATTCAGAGAGCTGACTCAGTGATTCACTCAGACTTTGACCCGGTCAACTGTTAAGGACAGCTAGTCAACAGTTAAATCCAACGAAATCTGACGAAATGTTCCATCGACGGAGAGGCAGTTTTCAGGTGGCCGGCGGCAACTTTTCGACCTGATTCCGGCCAACTTTAGGCCAAATCCCCAGTTTTCCGACGAGCATTTTTGGGACAAATTTTTTACACGGGTTTCTCTCACTTGTGGGCTTGGTGGACTTCTATCTTTTGGACTTTGAAGACTAGACCTAATTTTGGAACAAGAAGAGCTATAAAAGAGAAGACTTTTCTCAAAACAAAATCTCTTTAATCTTTTATCTTCTACTTTTGTTTCTAGAGTTTGCAACATGCTAGGGTTTCTCTTTCTTCTTGTTATGAACTCCATTAACATGAGTACTTAAGTTTATTATTGGTTATGGAATAATTGGATTTCACATAATATGGTTTTTGATATGATAAATTAGTTTTGTCTCCATACTTTATCGTTTATGATTCACTGTTTATATTGTTACATGAATTGAATGCTTGTTTGATCGAGTCGCGAATCGGTTGAGTTTGTTTTCATCTCTATTGCTAGATTAGGGTTTGTTATACGTAAAAGTGATAGATTCCTGATTACAAGTAGCATGAATATGGTTATATCTTGTAGTGATGCATCCTTATAATCATATGTGAATCATAACCTTTGTTAAATCGAATTAGTGCGTTTTCCACGTTCGATTGCTTTGATTGGCCTGATTTCATAGAACTTAATGCATCTAGGGAATTAAACTTGATTAGTGCTTTTACACGTTAGGTTGTTCTCTTAGATAGAACTCATACTCGCATCTTTTAATGTGTTTGTTGATGACAAAAGGAGATTAGCGGGATATTCTTGCGATCAAGGTATTCTAGGGCTTTTGATAAAAGTTGAGATTAAATATCAATTCTACTTATTGTTTTGAAAGCATGTTACTGAATGAAGATAAATCCTTAATCAATATATTTTCTATTTGATTTGCGTGTTACTTTTTATTGTTTTGATTTTATTTTATTTTAGTATATAAAAATCAGAAAAATACCCGGTGTTTTATATAAGGAACCGATAATATATTGACAACCTAGACCTCTATGTGGGATCGATCCTTTCTTGCCCTTGCTATATTTATATTTTGATTAGTAAGAATGTGTAAATTATTTTTGACGCATACGACCGCGATCAAACTCATATATCACTCAGAAGTCTATTTTATTATATCTTCTATTGAGACTACGTCGTATAACTATATAGACTCTACATTATACACATTTTATATTTCGAGCTAAGTTTAACTCGCTTATATCTTTCTCGAAATATGTGTTGTAAAGATTTTTGCTTTAACTACGTTCATCATTATCCTTGAAGAAAGTAAAAAGATGATCATGTGAAAATCTCCTTGTAATATCTTACATGATTTGTGTGAGACAATCATTTGATGTAGACTCGGAATATTTCGTATTGATCATTCGATCACTTGAAAATTGCTTATAAGCTAATAGTTTGTGTGAGACAGCTATTTTCGTATTCTAAGAATGTTTCAATAATTGAATTGGGAGTTTAGAACAATTAATCATTGTCTGGATATAGCACAGTATGCATGCCCGTATGCAAGCTATTTGAAGAATGATTTAGGTACGGGAACCATGTATGCATACCCGTATGTGAATGGTTTTAAATGTCAAAGTCTGGGAACTGAATTTCCATACCTGTTTGCAAACAATTTCACCAGAATGCGATATGGAACGATAGTATGCATACCCGTTTGTGAACTGTCGGAAAAGATCAGGGTCTGGAACTTAAGTTTGCGTACCCATTTGCAAACTTATGTGGTTAAGTGATCAAATCGGTTAAGTATGATTTCATACTCATGAAAAAATATATTTATATATTAAGGAATGCAATCTTTTAAAACCATGGCTAAAGTGTTCATGATCTGATTCTTTTGAATCAATCTGATTTTGCTTCAATTGTGTCTTGTATACACTTATAAAAATATAAATAATTAAACAACTCTATAAGTAACACGATTAGATTCATTTGTATATCATTTGGTCTAGAAGAGTTACGATGAACATGGTTAATACAAAAGTGTTCATATGGCTAACTTCGGTTAACTGATATTGAGCCAACTCAATATACAACTGTTAACGACTTAAAGACTTCATTGGGATTCTGAAGCCAGACCCAACTATTTTCTTTGTAGTTGTGTGTTCTGATCTTACTTGTTCTATCGTATTGAGTACTATCTTCTTTAAGATTTGCTCAAGATTTATCTCCGATAGGTAAGATATAAAAAGTAATCACAAAGCTCTTCATCTCATTCTTTGTGATTCCACAATAACTTGTTCTACTACCATATAGTTAAGTTATTGTGAGGTGATTGATATTTCTAGGTTGTTCTTCGGGAATATAAGACCGGCTTATCAATTGGTTCATGTTCACCTTGATTTATCAATATACATAACAAAAACTTCGTAGGTATTTCTGTGGGAAACAAATTTATCTATCTATCAGAATAGACTTTTCTGCGGGAGACAGATGGGTCGTAGCAACTCTTAGTTGTGGGTGAGATCAGCTAAGGGAATCAAGTACGTAGAGTCCTGCTAGGATTTAGAGACATAAGGAATCGTCTGTACCTTAATCAGTGTGAGATTGGTTAGGGCTTAACTACATTCCAGTCCAAATTTAGCTTGGTAGTAGGCTAGTGTCTATAGGGTCTTAATACAGTATGGTGTTCAAATTTGGACTAGGTCCCGGGGGGTTTTCTGCATTTGTGGTTTCCTCGTTAACAAAACTTCTAGTGTCTATGTTATTTCTTTTCCGCATTATATTTTTTTATATAATTAAATCGCAGGTTGTGCCTAGTTCAATCAATTGGTAAAATCCAACCTTTGGTTGTTGATTGAAATTGATTAACACTTGAACATTGGTCTTTGGTACCGTTCAAGTTGTTTCTCATAATAATCAGGCTCACGGATTCTATCTGTTTGATTTGATGATTACATTGAGAAACAGAGATATAACTCTTGGATATATTTCCTTGATTGAGTTTGACTGTCTAGTTGATTTTCTTGGAATTATATTGGAGTTAGTCCATACAGATTGCCTAACCAAATATTAGGTAGGGTTGTTAGACCCTCGTTTTTCACTCTCCCCACACAGATATATCATTAACCACCACTTTAATAAGAACTCTCCCTCTGTTAGTTGTTATTCCCCTGCAAAACAGAACAACAACAATAACAAAAACAACCTTTACCAGAGAAAGGTTGAAACCGACTTTTAGTTATTACGTGCTAATAGTAAAAGCATAAAACCAAAATGCATATGTTATGCTAAATATAGAAATAAACACAAATTGATAATAACATCATTGTAACTTTCATACATGAGTTTTAATCACTGTCTCTTCATGATCCTTTGATAAAGGCTAGAACTTAATCACGCTAAATCAAAAAGTCATACAAATCATAAGAGATCACCCATAATATGAGATCAAAAATTAGGGTTAGTGAAAATCGAAATAACATCTCATAACCGAAAGCAAAGCATAAAAGATATTCATTCACATCAGCAATGCAATCGAAACCATTAAAAATAATGACTCAAAAGATTTAAATAAAAGCTTAATCATTTATATTATTCTTAGTTTGAATATAATTTACACAAGCATTGAAATAAATCAAAAATTGATTAGACTATTTTTAAGATTAAGTATTACATAAACTAACTTAATCCTTAGAGGTACTTTGCTTGATCACCGAAGATTCTTCAGTATTCAAACTTTTGGGCTTTCTCTTTTCTTTTAGTTGATTGAATCGTCTCCTCAAAAGATTGAGATCCACAATCATCTTCAGAAGTTCTGAATCAAGCCATTCCTCATTCTTTACATAAGCTTCTAATTATTCACGAGCAATTTCTGAATCTCGCATAAGCATAAACATGAGTTCAAGAGATAGTTGATTTCTCTTATGTTTTCTTGAAAAGTAGCACTTAATCTCGGTTGGAAGATAAGTTTCAAGCTTTTGTAGTTGAAAGTTGATATCAATGGTATATTCACCCATATTTAACTGTAAACTTGTTGTGAAGAAATAAAAGTTTTTCAAGTAGTCTTATATATCAAATAAAAACCTGGTTTCCAAGTTTTTCGAAATACCAAAATAAGTCAGTATTTTATTTGATATCAAAATCGGTGAAGACATGCTTAAATTCGGAAATAAAATTAATGAAGATTTTTCTGAAACGTTGATATCCAGAAAGTCCGAAGATATCATGAACTTTCTTAACATGGACCGAAAATATTAGGAAGTTACTCCAAATAAAGAAAACGCTTTCATTTTAGAAAATAATCAGACTATTCATGATGTAGATATGTTTAAGGATTTCAAATAAATCTTTGATATTACTTTATGCTAATTGAGAACTTCTTTATTTATCCGATATTTAGCACAATTATGAGGAAGTTCCAATCAACAATGTTAGTTGTTGAAATAAGCTTTCAATAGTTTAATATTGCAAACGGAACAAGATTTATCAAATCAATCAATAGCTTTTACAAGATATGATTGATGTTTTCGGACATTTCTTTTTCTAGAACGATTTCAAGAATAGGTTTCATAATCTTGTAGATCACAACTTGATGAATCTGTTTTAACAGATAATTTTATTCGAATAGAAATAGAGTTGTAAGTGTGATTTGTAAACCTTTAAGTAGTGGATCCAGTAGAACTCTTGGGTTGACTCTGCTTCTTCTTGGAATATGATGACATCATTTGATGAGATTTTTTCCTTGATCTTTAATTAGACAGACGATCAAAAAATAAAGCTGAATGGCCTGAAATCATTAGTTTGTTTTCTTTTAAGTTGATTTTTGTATTTTCCAGAAAAATAATCCTTGTTTTCTTTTTTAAGAACAATTTTAAGGAACTGACTATTAGTCAATAAATTAAGTTTTGAAACAAAACTCTCTTGATTCTTGCAGGTGGTTAGGTTGTTTGAATCAGGATGTCTTTTATCAATCAAGAGATCCTGGACACAAGAATCACACACTTTTGTCTTATATTTAGACTAGAAATAACACGTGCCGTAACGGCACGGCGTGAGGTTAACAGAGAGTTCTAATAAATATCTAGAGATAACTCGTGCGGTAACGTCATTGCTTTAGTATCATATCTGACTGGTGTAAAAAAAATTCTGGACTTTAAATTAAATCGTGTTCCTTTGCAAGATAATTTTCTATTTTGTTTTAAACGAAAATAATGTCTATAAGTACATTGTAAAATTATTCATATATAATATCCAAAAACGAACACAAAATCATTTAAGTAATAGTGTGTATGCATATTTCACTTATGAATTATGAATAAAAATAAACAAATAAATCTCATTTCCCATTAGATTCATCATGCCACCACTAAATCCAATTAATGCATGTATGATATATTATGATTTCATTTAATGTTTCTTTGAATATTTTGAGTTAAGAGGTGATGTAATAATTAAAGATTAATAAATTTTGATTCATAATGGGAGGGGTTACAGTGACGACGACCGTCGGATGTATTTCGTTGGGATGAGACTG
Organism: Papaver bracteatum; assembly: GCA_023529315.1. Classification (NCBI taxonomy): domain Eukaryota; kingdom Viridiplantae; phylum Streptophyta; class Magnoliopsida; order Ranunculales; family Papaveraceae; genus Papaver; species Papaver bracteatum. The sequence continues at coordinate 264,959 of JAJJWX010000941.1, read as the reverse complement.
GGATGGTCGGATGCAACGTTTGTTTCTCAAAATGTTATCTGACCGTCCAAGCTCAAAAACCCATTCTGTTTTGTATTATAGATGTTGTGAATATCAATATTCCGCGGAGCACGTGTCACAGTTTTAGTGGTCGCATACAAGATAACTGTGTAGCCCGCGCTATACACAAGAGTTTGAGGAGCAACAGATCCCTTCTTAATCTACTTTATCCCATCTCGATGAAGCATACTTCGACGGCTAAGATGGTAAAGTAAAAACTAGTCTAGAAAGAAGCAGCTGGCAAAGGGGAAGAGGTAGCTGACATATCCAATCAGCATTTATTGCAGTAATCCCTTATTTACACGCTTGACCAAGGAACTTGGAGAGAGATGAGATGGCAAAGTCTGACTGGCAAAGGTTTGCGGTGAACCAAGGTGAAAAAGCGGGGGTCTAACAACACCACCCAATATTTCGATTAGCAATCTGTATGGACAACTCCGAGTTGTTTTCTAGAGAATCAACTAAACAGTTAGACTCAATCAATAGAAAATACTCCAGGAGTTATTATCTCAATCTCTCGATTTGATTTACTCAAGAAAATATGATTCGCGAGTCTAATGAAAGAGAGATGACTTGGATGGTACCAAAGACCAATATCCAAGTGTCAATCAATTTAAATCAACAACCAAAATGGTCGGATATTCTAATTGATTGAACAACGCACAACCTGTATTATTTTAATTATATAAAAATATAATGCGAAAAATAAATAACATAGACACAAGAAATTTTATTAACGAGGAAACCGCAAATGCAGAAAAACCCCGGGACCTAGTCCAGATTAAATATACACTGTATTAAGCCGCTACAGACACTAGCCTACTCCAAATTTACTTCGGTCTGGACTGTAGTTGAACCCCAACCAATCTCACACTGATCCAAGGTATAGTTATGCTCATACGCCTCTGATCCCAACTGGATACTGCACACTTTATTCCCTTAGCTGATCTCACCCGCAACCAAGAGTTGCAACGACCCAAAGTCGGAGACTTTAGTAAACAAATTTTTCTCACACAGAAAAGTCTACAGGTAATAGATAAATTCATCTCCCACGAATAAACCTATAAATTTTGTTCCGTCTTTTGATAAATCAAGGTGAACAGGAACCAATTGATAAAACCAGACTTATATTCCCGACAAACAGCTCAATTTCATCAATCACCTCACAATAAACTTAATCGACGCAGCGAAGAAGATTATTGAGGAATCACAAACAATGAGACAAAGATGTTTGTGACTATTTTTATCTTGCCTATCGGAGATAGAAATCTCAAGCCAGTTATTACAATTGTACTCGTACGATATAAACAGCAAGATCTGATCACACAACTACAAGAAAAGTAGTATCGGTCTGGATTCACAATCCCAATGAAGTCTTTAGGTCGTTAACCTGGTTTTAGAAGAAGAAAACCAAAGGTTTAAGGAGAATCGACTCTAGATTTAGCAAATTAGTATCACACAAAATATGTGGGGATTAGGTTTCCCAGTTGCTAGAGTTCTCCCTTATATAGTCTTTCAAATCAGGGTTTGCAATCAATGTTAACTTGCAAACAAAGCATTCAATATTCACCGTTAGATGAAACCCTGATTAGATACAAGCTAATATCTCTCAACTATTAGATCGAAAACTTAGCTTGTCATACACACATGTACTTGACATTTTGGGTTTGTGTAACCGTACCCAAACGTGTACAATTGTTAGTTCAATATTAGTCAACCAAATGATAACTTTCATATCAACCATATTCTTCTTCACCATAACTAGTCCTAATGACTCAAATGAACTAGTTAGAGAGTTCTTCAATTGCTATGAGATCTCATGTACTACACAAGACACAATTGAATCAAAAACGATGTGATTCACTCGAATCATTTCATGAACTATAAAGCCACGGTTTTCAAAAGCATTCCTTAGTAATTTAAGATAAGTTAATGAATAACGTTTTTAGACATAACCTCTTGAGTTCGCGGACTGAAGCTAACCGGTTGAAGTTAATAAACTCCAACAAAATTTCTCGGGATGAGAACTTCCGTCAGTTCGTGTACTGGGTTCGTGGACTGCACCTGAGCTTCAACTTCAGCAGATATTCTCGGGTTCGAGAACTTATGCTAGTTCGCGGAATGGGTTGACTGCTCACGTTCCGGTTCCACTTGATCAACAAATTTCGCAAACTTCGGTTCAAGTGCTAAGGACTTATACATATATGTGTTACCACAACAATGTTTATATCCCACAATGGTTATATAGTCTAAACTCTCATTTTAATCATTGAAACATTCTCAGAGGGCGTTATATAGTTGTTATTCACAAACTATTTTTCGTCAAAGCGATTTCCAAAGTGATTGAAACATAACATGACTTTCGTAACTAGGCAAAGATAAACTTGGCTAAAGCGAAAGCTTTACCAACACCCATTTCGAGAAATAGATAAGCAAGATATACTCTGCTCGAGATGTCACATGTGCATATCTTTAGTCTATATAGTAAAACGACTTTTGTCTTAAGATAGGAGATAAAGTAGATAAACTTTGGAGTGATAGATAAGTTCAAGTCTCCACATACCTTTTAGTCGATGAAGATCCACTGGTTCCTTGAGTAGTCCTTCGTCTTGTATGATGATCGCCATGGAGTTCTTGAGATCAACTATACTTTCTATCCTAGTCTGACACCTTAGCTATAGTAGACTAGAAATCAAGACTTTATAGTTTTGATCACTAAGATTGACAAACATGCTTGAGATAGAAACGCATGCGAGTTTGACCGAGCAGTGCTCTAACAATCTCCCCTTTTGTCAATTTTAGTGGCAAAACTATTAATACATATGGAATACAAAAAATATATAAATAAACTTTGTAGCTCCTATTCCACATGCCTAATCTTCAACAATACTTGAAATCTTCGTCACTTCCAAGTAGTCCAATGATCCCAAAGGTTGTAAGTTTGGCCTCATCGTTGTTGAAAATCTGTAGCTATAATAATGAGAAAAACATCGGTTCTCAATCATTGTTATACAGTGTCATGGTATTATTACACAACGTCAAAGTCTAATTGCATCACAACTACAACAACAATACTATGGTGATACTTCACTCCTCCTTAGTCAATACTCCATCTCACATGGAAACCACTCCCCCTTACATAATGATCCGAAAACCATCTGTATTTGTAGTGTGAACTACAATTAATTCTTCCCCTTTTTGTCAATAAAATTGCCAAAGGTACAAGAACGGGATCCTAATGAAATTTTCGTAAGAGACATTTCATGACCAAAGGTAAATGTTCTATCATCTTGTTTAGATGAAATCATAATGCCGAGGCTAAATGCATTCATCAAGGAGTTTATAAAGATACAAGATAACCCCTAAAAATTCCACAGCCGCACTCCCCACAAAGATTTGGAAATTAAGCGCTGTCATTCCCAAGGGAACAACAAAAGCGACCTTATTTTCAAGAGAAAAGAAAGATTTCTTCAGACTCAACAAATTACATACAAGTATGAATTTTGAATCCAAAATATTCAATCATATTAATCAAAGCGAACTAAGATTAATTTGACTAAATATGCTCAACACAAGTAAACTTATGCAGACTTAATACATCGATTAGATTATTCACAAGAGAACCCATAAATACTCTAACCGGATTGCACAATTAAACTAATCACAAAGTAATCAATTCAATTGTCCACACTCGACATGAGAAAAATCTATGGAGTGCTAACTAAATAATCACATGAGATCATTGATTTAGTTCATTTGGGCTCAACATAAGAGATTATGGAACCCCGACTAAGATTATCATAGAAAATGACAACCTTAACCGTCCATGTACTCAACATGAGAGAACTCACTGAATACAAGCTAAATAACCACACAAGTTGATTAATTTAGTTCTTAATGCTCAACATGTTGCATCTTTATGGAACAACCAACCATGCCAATAATAAATCGACTTAGTCATATAGCGCTCAACATAAGATACAAGATGGAACCTTCACGGTATTACATAATAATATGGAACAATTAAGCTCTAAACCGTGGATTACAAACCAAGGACCTATTCTATTTTTCCATCACAAAGTGACATAATAAACTTTATCCTTAAATCACAAAAGATTTTAACCTATCTTACATCAAGAATTGACAATATAGGCTTAACTTTTGTGTTTTTCCAAAAGTCCATTCATTCCTTTATCAATATTTGCATACCAATATGTGAACAACTTTACTTTTGACTTAATATGGGACAATCAAGTTCACGGACGTAAACACATATATCCCATCAAAATATTGCAACATATAAAACCATAAAGATTAATATTGCAACCATCATCTTCCAAACAAGTTTAGGATTAAAACTAATAAATATAAAAACAAGAAGATGAAATCATTGGATATAGCTATGTGTAATCACAATCATGGATATTCCAAAACACTAGTTATTATTCTAAACAGAAAACAAAGAAGATTTACTTATCAGAAGACTTACTAGTTTTCGTAGATCTTTCTCAGAGCATCTACTGAGAATTCCTTCTCATTATTGAAAAAACCATTGATTATGGGATCGTTCAATTCCTCCAAATTTTCAGAAATATCAGTTAACTCACTGAGTTATCTTCTCAAATTACGCAGAGTGTTCTTGGATTGAGACAACAATTGTTCATAGTGAGTTATCTTTTCTAGAAATATAATGATTTGAGATTGTAAACCATTTCTTTTATTGATAAACTCTTTCACCATGCCTCTAAAATCAAAGGGGCAAATAGAAAAGAGATAGTTAGAGGAAGAACCTTCGTCATTGTAGTTGCAGGATTTCCCACACTATACCCTTGTTAAGATCTTGCTATAATCAACTCATAATTGAAGATGAAAAACGACACTTTATTATTTTGGTTTCAGAAATGAGAGAATTCAAGATTGAAACTATTCTCTTGAAGTTTCTCTCTCCTCAAGACTTTCTTAACTCTCAAAAATACATCATCCTTTTCTGGACAGATTGGGTCTATATTTATAGGGTAGCTACATAATGGATGACAGCTAAGTTTCCCTCTTATTTCGGGTTGATTCTGCGATTGTACCGCGATTAGTTACAATGTTCACTCTCGCCAGTTTTGTAACCATCACAGGATAATCATGCTTTTATCAAGTTTTCTTCACTCATCATTTTATTGCGTCGTTCCTTTGACTGATTTTGTGACACTCGCAAAGTGTAGTTGATGATCTTGCGGTGATGCTCGCTCGGAAGTGTTGTTAATCTCGCAGAGAAATATTGTAGCGATATTCTGGTCCTACATCTTGCCTTTTCTCATGTATTTTCTGCGAAGAAGATAAGATCATGAGAATTTTTAAAATGCCGCAACTACTTATGTCTTCATTAATCTCTGTTCTGACACGTTTTTGTACCCTTCGCCAGCTGTTTTCACATATTCTCTCTTCTAATGAATTCATGACACGTCCTCTCTAACCGCTGCGATCTGACCGTTCATGTCTTTTCTTAGCATTTATTGCGTTCATCTTCTCGAGAAACCTCTTCTTCTATAAATACTCCTTTCATTCTTTTCTTTTCCTCTTTTTACTTTCTTCTTCTTTTTCCGCGTAACTTCTCTGCAAGTTTACTGCTCTTCCGTAAATTGCGCGTCTGTCATCGCTGTGATTTCTTCTATAAATACTCCTTTTCTTATTTTTTTAACCATACTTAAAAATGGATGATGCTGGTGCTAAAAACTTGATTGCGTTTAATGAGATGCGAGAAAAGCTCAAAATTAAAGGTTTTACCTTGTCTACAATTCCAGGTCAAAGCCCTAAATCTGAACTTTCTATCAAACTATTTTCTGATCATCAATGCTCTCGCCAGAAAATCATAGTATCGCTAGGTCAACTTGAAGCTGGTCTTCCCCTTCCTATCTATGACCCAGAACTCCCATTATTCTATCAAATAATATCTGACGAGAGGTTCTCGCGATAAATATATCAATTAGGTAGAGATTGTATCAGATTTCTGCTTGAATATGCTTCTCGCGGTGCTGATAAAGGTTCTCGCTATCCTGAATCTCCAAAGAATCCTCAATTTAAGGATGTTCCCATTATCTCTGCAGATTATACTGTGGAGAATTTCTTCAAAAATTACAAGATAGTTCCTATGAAGAGGGATAGTACTTGCTGGGGTGTCCGCTTGAAGAAAGAAAAGGTCGCTGATGATGAGGCTCTTATGTTAGACATTGATTGGCATACACCTACCAATCAAGGCCCTCACCACTCCAGCAATGATAAATGGTTTATCTTTCCGTTATGTCTTGAAGGTCCTTATATATCTGGTTCTCTCCCATTACCTGCAAATCTCTCCGAGTATGAGCCATGGGTCTTCAACTGGCCTGAAAGATCTAAAGAAGTATATCCTCTCAACTTTTTGCATTATTATTATTCACTATCTTCTACATGTTTTTATATTCTCGCTAATTATTTTGATCTTTCTCAGATTGAGAGAATGAAGCTCAGCTACCAATCTTTTAGGAAGCCCAACACTTTTTTAGCTCTTAAATCTTTCACGGATGAAGTAAGAAATATCTCTTCATAAATTTTAACAATATATTGTTGCCCCTATTTCTTATCTTCATCTGTGCTCGCAGAAAATTGAAGAACTAGCGCCAATAAAACCCGTGAGAACTAAGGATAAATCTACTGTTCCTCCTAAAGGAAAGTCTTCTGCCCCTCGCGGTGAAGAATCTGGCGATCAGGATAAATCTGTTGTCCGTCCCAAAGGGAAGCCTTCTGCTCCTCGTGGTGAAGAATTTGGCGATCCTCCTTTGAAGAAAAGGGAAACCCGACCTTCTTCTTCTTCAACTCCTCAACCCAGTCCAGAAAATCCAAGTGTTGATTTTGACAAGAATAATAATAATGAGGATTTCAATAATAACAGATTCCCTTCTATAAAGAATTATTCTTCTTCTGATTCTTCGATGGCTCATTTATCCACAAATTTTGGTAAAAATATGTTTGGTATACCAAATGAGTATGGAGATGAAGCTATTAATGAAATATCCGAGTCCCTCGCCAATGTCTGTGATGCTCCCATACTAGCTGACAATGATACCCTTCGCGGGGTTTCAAGATCGCTGACTCCAAGTCTTTTGAATTCACTTGGCAACCTGGTAAGTTTTTACTTGTTCATCCTTTTTGTGTATCTACTGATATATTTGTCAGACATTGATTTATATAGTTCTATCGCAGGTTGGAAGAGCCGCTTTTGCTGTTGCTTCTGATTTATACAATAGGCGTATTATTTATGAAAAGAAAGCTGCTAATCTTCGTCAAGATAAAGAAAATTAGAAGCTGAAGTTATTGAGCTTCGCAAAAAAAATAAGCAGCTGGAGACTGAAGCTTCAGTTGACAAGAAAAAAATCTCTGATCTTGATAAAGGCAATCAACAACTCTATGGTATGATTTATTTCTTTTCTCTTTTAATTCTTCTCACACTATCGCAGCTTATTCAAGCAACCATTTTTGCAGATATTTATGGTCTTACTGATGAGGCTACACTCTTCCAATCTTTTCCTGACCCTGTAGATGATAATACCCTTCTTGCTCACCTTAATAATTCTTTAAGTAATTTCTCAGATGATAAGATTGAATCTCTGATCTTGAACACAGATTCAATTTAGGTTTGACCAACAAGTATAAGCGCTTTTATCTTGATTCGAAGAAAGAATTAGATAGATTAAGAAAAAGGAATAACAATCTTATTGACGAGAAAGATATTGCCATTAAAAATGGCTCCAAGACCCTAGCAAACTTCCATAAAACTCTTCTTAATGTTCAAATGGAAAGAGATAAGCTTATCCGTGAGAATGAAGATCTTCTTGCGAGGGAAACTCAAGTTCGATCTCGTCTCCTTATTAATAGCGATGATGAGTTTGCTTGGGCTGCGAAGATTCTTGATAACACCAGAACTAATTTAGGTGTAGATGTTAGTCTTCATGCTGATCAAGCGGCTTTAATTAAAGACATGATTTCTGAAAGAGAAGGTTATCACTCTTATGATTTCCCTGAATTATTTCCTAATTGAATCATCCTCATATGTACTAATTTGGTTGTCATTTTCTCACAGCATCCGAAAATAACTATCGTAAAAGATTTGATGAGTTAGAAGAAGAGAAAAACCAACTCGCCGGAAGTCTATCTTCTCGCAATGAAAAGTATTCTAGATTGAAGGAAAAATTAAAAATCTCGTTTTCAAATTTTAGCAATGCCCTTCTCCGTGTTCGTAATGACGCTGTTAAATTAGTCTGTAATGATCATGGTATCCCTCATTCTATATACCCCGATCTTGCAAAGGAAATTCCAGCTGATTCCCCAAATTTAGTTATCTCTGATAGCAAAGTTGAGGAGTCTAGCGAATACGATGAAGAGTTATCTGGCGAGGAAGAGAGATCTGACGTGGATAGAGATAATAATGATAATGATGGGGAAGATAAATCCGGTAATAAAGAGAAAGAAAAGAGCTCTAATGAAGGTGGTGATGGATCTACTTAGTCTTGTTTCTTCTCTGTTTCTTCATTGTAAATTTTGTACATTTATTTTTTGCTTCGCGTAACATCGTTGCGAGCTTCTCCAACTTGATGTGTAAACTTCTTTTGCTTTTATCTGTTATGAATTAGAAAACAAGTCTTTTTCTGCAACATAATCAAACAATCATAATTATTATCCTTTAATTATTTGTATAAATGTATTATCTATGCAATTTTATCATATGATGGATGAATAATAATTTCATCATTCTATGCATTCCCATACTGCAATATGAAAAAATTGAGTAGATATTATATATTAGTTGTGAATCAAATTAAATTTTCCTCATTATCGGCGATGTTATTGCTAGAAATAATCGCATAATTTTATGATTTTTGCGTAGAAACGCAAATCTCATAAATTATGCGATCATTATCGCAATAATCTTATGGTCTTATTATGCCTTCCTAATTAAAGGTCTTATTTTGCCACATCTTTTCTTTTTGCGACAAAATCGTAGGACGTCTTTACATTTGCATGTATCGACCCATTGATCTTGTCTTATCAATTTTTTCAACATCTCTGCGACAATATGATAAGTATAAATTCTCTTGTAAGAATTAAACCTTATGACATTGCCGTCTTGCGATGAAATCGCAGGACGTCTTTACACTTGTTAAATGTACAAACCCATTGATCTCATCTTACTTTTATCTTTTGGCTATTTTCCTTTGTATAACTTTCGTCACGCGACAATATGACATGCCTAAATGTTCTTGCGATCATAAATCCCCATGACATTGTCGTCTTTAGACACTTATCAGCTCCCTAATGGAGGGTGGCGCCCTTATCTTCCCCCTGGTTGCCCCTTCAAGGAGGGAACATCGGCCATACAAGACTAGCTCCTCCCATCCAGATTTGCCAACAACCAGCTATTTTCGCAGCCTCTTGTCCTTTATGCCTATATGGCTTATAGTTATAAGACTGCACCCTAAGTGGGGTTTTCTTCAGGCCAAGTGCATCATAGCCAAGACTTACCAAGAATGTCCAGGGTAGTTTTGTACGCCCCGGGCACCTTAGGCTCAACCGTGTACCTCGGTGCCTTGGTCATACTTTGCACTTCTTAGAAGAGGTCCTTAGTCGTCCAATCAGGGTATAACCTTATATAATTGGAAATCCAAGATCCCTCTCCTGGATAGGTTTTCTTTAACCCCAACATCTGCATAACTCAGGTTCCAGCAGCGGTATAACCTTATCGATGAGTCATGTCAAGAGATACCCCCTTATATGACGCACTATTTAGGTCTTACATTTGCCTCTTGCGAAATTGTATTCGCGAACTAAGGTGCACGCCATAAAGATTCGTCCCATTCTATTAATCTCTGCGAAATTTTATTCGCGTTTCTCACGAGCATTGTAACTCTGATAAAATTTCATTTCTTTGATTTTCTTGTAAAATTTTGCAATTTTTTTTTTAATTTTTAAACAGAGTACTCTTTTCAATTGCATCTTCTTCAAACAAATTCTGCATAAGCTTCTTTAAATTTTATCATTTTACCTTTCTACTTACTATATTTTGGTTCAACTTTTATGTTACGTTTTTCTCTTTCTTCTTTATCTGTGAGCTGCTCGCCATTTTCTTCCTCTCGCTGCTCTATTGAATCAATCATCAATATTTTAGCTCTATGTCGTTGCTTGATGTTGTACTTCCAATTGCTCTTCTTCTCATCTCTTTCTTCGCAAGATTTTATATCAATCTCATAACATTTCTTGCTTTCTCCCCAATCTCCCTTAATAACTCCAACACCATTAGGATGAGGAAATTTAACACACTGGTGGAAAGTAGATGCTACACCTAATATCCCATGTATCCAAGGTCGACCAATCAGGGCATTATAAGGTGATTCAATTTCAACAACACAGAGCAAGATCTTGGAAGTTATCCCTTTCAATGGAATCCGCATTTCAATTTCCCATTTTGGTTTATTGGCAGTACTATTAAAACCATAGATTTTATATGTTGATGGAATTAGATCTTCGTCTCTTCCACCCATGGTCTTATAGGTATGATAAAATAGTATGTCAACTGAGCTGCCTGTGTCTATCAGAACTCTATTGATAACCCAAGAATCTTCATTTTCATCATCATTTCCTCCATCTTCTTCTTCTACTTGCTTTGGATTTATCTCTAATCTTACTACCAATGGATTATCATGCTGCTCTCCAGGTTCTGGTACTTCTTGTGCAGTGAAAGATATAATTTGTTTTTGCCATTATTCTAATGGCGAGGCTCTCGTGATATTCATTATCTCTCTTCCACCTGTGTCTCTCGCGAAGACTCTGCTTAGAACATTATCATGGAAATCCTCTATTGTTCTGTGAATGTACAATGGAATTACAAAACAAATTCTTTGCCTTAGCCCCAACTTCTATTACGAATGATTCTGCTCCTTTTACAGTATTTACCCTGCGAATTTCTGGTGCTGGAGGAAATCGCTGAGATTGTGGTTGTCCTATTAAAAAGTGGTTTAGCTTTCCTTGGTCAATCATCCTTAAAATTATTCTCTTTACATTTCTGCAATCATTTACTGTGTGACCATGAAAGTGATGGTAAGGACAAAATTCTTGACTATGATTATTAGGATGTGGTTCTTTTCCCATATTCCATTGAGAGGGTATATTTTCCATCAAAATGATAGCTTCCCAGATTTTTTCTATACTAGCATTTAGAGGAGGCATATTAATTTCTTCCCATATTATCATATGATTTCCCTGAATTCTGAAATTGTTTTGCCTCTGTCCACCATAAGTTTCTTGCGGCTGATCAAGCCTTTGAATCTTATTATTCCCTCCGCGGTTGTAATAATTCTTCTCCCTTTCATATTCTTCTTGATCTCGACTGCCCATAGCTACCAACTTCTGCTGGTTATCAGTCTCCACTTTCTCTTGTTGTGCTTGCGAGCTGCTTGCCACATTGTTAATCATTTTAGGAAGTAAACTCCCATTTGCTGCTACTGAATTCGTGTTCGTGATGGGATATGATTCCATTTCATTTTATTTCTCCTCCAAAGCAATGTATTCTTCTTATAGTTCTCGCAGTTCAGTCATAGTGATTGTATTCTTGACTCTGAAAATTTATATGTACAGCAGATTGGTCGCGAACATTGCATTGATAAAAGACAAGATAAGATATCTCTCGTCAACTCTTCCCGCCATCTCACTGCACATTGTCTTCCATCTTATGGTTAAATGTTTTAGACTCTCGCCAACCCTCTATTTTAACCCAAACACATCTTCAATACCTGGACACGATGAATTGTTGCTTATATATGCTCCCAGAAATGTAGCTTGTAAATGATTAAAAGAAGTTATAGTATTTTTTGGAAATCCCTCAAACCATTTTAGCACCTCGCCAGTTAAGCTAGATGCAAAATATTTACACAATACAGCATCATGATTCTCCTATTGTAGCATACACCTAACATAAGCTTTAACATGTTGTACAGCACAGGTAGTTCCATCAAAAATGCTGGTTAATGCTGGTAAGTTGCACTTTGGAGGTATTCCTCTTAACTGTACTTCTTGAGTAAATGGAGTTCTCGCAGCTTCTTCAATAGCTTCATCAAGTTGCCTTCTACCACCTTCTTTTCTGTTATTTATTATTCCCCTCATCACTGCTAACTCTCTTAAAATTTGCTCATTCGCAGCTGCATTTGGTTCCATTGGTCTTTTCAATACTGCTTTCCTTCTTCTGCGTTCATGTACTTCTTGTCTTGCGAGATTTTGTATATCTTCATCTACATCCATATTTCTTCTTCTGCGATCTTCTGCTTCAGCTTCTTCTTGCCATCGCAGCTGATTATACTGTCTATTTTCTTCTCTGCGAATTTCTTCATTTCTCATCATTTCTCTTCGCTGTCTTTCTATTCTCCTTTGTATTCTATCATACTCTTCCTGAATATTATTATTATGGAGATTTTGCGTCCATCTCCTTTCTCGATTTTCATGGTTATTTTGTCATAATGCCTCTTGAAATTCTTGTTCTTCTACTTCTGCCCTCAATCTTTCTCTCTCGCGAGCTAGTCGTGCTTGTTCAACATAATGTATCTCAATTTCTTCTTCCATTATTCTTAGATTTCTCTGGATCTCTCGCCCATGTAATATCCTCCTACCTTCTTCTGGATTATCTTCATCATTTTGGTTGTCTCTTCCCTCTTGATTTCTGTTGTTAAGTCTATTATCCAAATTTTCGCCACGCGGATCATGGCGATCTTCTACTACCTCTTCTTCTCTATGACGTTGCTCTTCATTTGGATTTTGCATTTCTTCTTGGATATTTCCTCTAGCATTTCTTACTGGGGAATTTGGCCTTAATTCTTCCCTTACTGATCTTGAATTCGATCTAACAGTACTTCTTGATCTTCTATTTTGTAATCTCAAATTCTCCATTCTCAACTCGTGATTTTGTCTTGTTAAATTTGCACGCTCTTCCGCCTCTAATCTTCTTTCCTCTTGTATTCTTTGTCTTGGATCATTTGTTGTTTCATTTTCATCTCCTCCATGAATTAATCCTTCAACCATTCCTTGATTTCTTTCTTCTCTTCTTTCGTCTCTTAATTGTTGATCTTCTACATCTTCCATCGAGTCTGATCTCTAAGTATGCACACTCACTCTATCATAATCCACATTTCTATTTTGTGTTGGTGTTTGTTGCTTAGGTTGTGGGATTTGATCTTCTCCTTCAATCCTTTTTCTATTTCTTCTTGTTCTTATCCTTGAAGAATCTCCTAATTCATTTGTTTCTTCTCCTGCAAGTCTTTTACTCCTCCTTACAGTTGTTGGTGGTTCTGATGTATTTCTTCTTCTTCTAGCCATTTCTTCAACTCTAATAATTTCTTCAAATCTTCAAATTGTAATTAGAGATTTCTTAACTTGATTCTCCCTGTTTCGGGCGCCAAAATGTAGTTGCAGGATTTCCCACACTACACCCTTGTTAAGATCTTGCTATAATCAACTCATAATTGAAGATGAAAAACGACACTTTATTATTTTGGTTTCAGAAATGTTTACAGAAATGAGAGAATTCAAGATTACAACTATTCTCTTGAAGTTTCTCTCTCCTCAAGACTTTCTTAACTCTCAAAAATACATCATCCTTTTCTGGACAAATTGGGCCTATATTTATAGGGTAGCTACATAATGGATGACAGCTAAGTTTCCCTCTTATTTCGGGTTGATTCTGCGATTGTACCGCGATTAGTTACAATTTTCACTCTCTCCATTTTTGTAACCATCGCAGGATAATCATGCTTTTCTCAAGTTTTCTTCACTCGTCATTTTATTGTGTCGTTCCTTTGACTGATTTTGTGACACTCGCAAAGTTTAGTTGATGATCTTGCGGTGATGCTCGCTGGGAAGTGTTGTTAATCTCGCAGAGAAGTATTGTAGCGATATTCTGGTCCTACAGTCATTACATGCAGACTTCACTTTCTTCACCCTTGAGGAAGAAATCAATTTACACAGATACACGTTAGTTGCTTCAACGGCAACCTTGCTTGTGATGCTTCTGGTTACAGGTGCCATAATGCAGTATCTTTTCAAGGAAGGAGGAAGTCTACCAAGATTTAAATAAACATATAAACAAGGAACCCTATAATAATAGTCTTCTGTAGATTAATGAACCATTGTCTATATTGTTAGGAGAATATTTTCTTTACAAAAATAGACACATGACTTGAGTCACATAGAAAAACACGTAGAGCCTCCCTTTCTCAAGTTAAAGTAGAGGATGTGAACGTCCTTGATGTTAGATAGGGAAGTTATGAGCCAAACTCTCTCCTTGTTTATCACATAATGATTTTTCAAGGTTTTTTATGTAAGCAAGTTTCATACCTCTTCTGATTCTGGAAGCATTATTTTTAGGAGGGTTGTGCGGATTATCCAGATTCATCTTTTGCATGTTCTTCTGTAGTTTGGCAATTCTTTCAATGTTCCTCTTGAATCTCCAACACGTACTTTGAACATGCCTTGTATTTCCACAAAACAAACAACCCAATGCTTCTCTATTTTGTTCAGGTATCTTCTGCTCATCATGGCTTCCAGTGTTTATTTTCCCCTGATCAATAGAAGCAACCGGATTGTCAACGTCTGCACACTTGTTTTTGTATCCTAAACCACTAGTTTTTCCAAAGGACTTCTGACTAAATAACATTGCTAAAATTTTGTCAGAGCTACCAGACAATCTTTGTAGATCATCCTTAAGAGTATTGATCTCTTTTTACTTTAGAAAAATGGTTCTGGTGAACTTATCATTAAGACAATCTATCTCAAGATTTTTCACCTGGATTAATGATTCTAGTTTCTTCAAAGAAGCTTTTAATTGAAGATTTTCTTGAAAGACCTCTTTATTCAAGAAATTGAAAACCGCTGTGTCTGTCTCATATTCTAAATCAGAACTTGAGAATATAGATGTTTCTGCTGTAAAAGATGAGAGCTCTTCACATCTATTAAACATATTTAACTCCTTGACACTTAAGGTTTTTTCTTTCATAGAATCATTAGCAGACATAGGACATTTATCATGTCTAATTCTTCTCTTTATAAATTCTTTGATCTTTTCTGTAATAAATGGTCTTTTGAACCAGACTTCATCCGTATAACATTCATCACCCCATGAAATAGAGTGTTCACCATTGAATGCAACGTTCTTAACAGAATTTTGATCAGGAATTCTTATCTTACCGAATAATAAATTTTCAGAAAGAGTATTGAGGTTATTTCCTTCGCGATGGTACATTTCTTAGAAACATGTTTGTTGGATTCAAAAATAGCTTCTAAGATATCCCAAGCATATTTAGACTTAGTGCAAAAAGACACATTGTGCTAAAGATATGAGGTAATGGCATGTCTGATAGCATCTAATCCTTCAGAATTTCGCTTTGCAGCAACAGTTTATTCTGGATCATAACTATCAACATCCTTGAGGATAAATACATCGTCTTCTGTATTACCAGGAGGATCATAGCCATTAATAACATGTACCCATATTTGAAAATCACGAGCTTGAAGATACGTGCTCATAGCAACTTTCCACCATGGGTAGTTCAAACCATCGAAGACTGGTGGTACATTTATTGAGATAGCACCTATGTCCATAGAGTCAGATCGCTACAAACACAGACTTGTGAGGTCTTTAACATGTTTTCCTGCCCCGAGTCTAACAACACCACCCAATATTTTGATTAGCAATCTGTATGAACAACTCCGAGTTGTTTTCTAGAGAATCAACTAGACAGTTAGACTCAGTCAATAGAAAATACTCCAGGAGTTATTATCTCAATATCTCGATTTGATTTACCCAAGCAAATATGATTCGCGAGTCTAATCAAAGAGAGATAACTTGGATGGTACCAAAGACAAATATCCAAGTGTCAATCAATTTAAATCAACAACCAAAATGGTCGGATATTCTAATTGATTGAACAACGCACAACCTATATTATTTCAATTATATAAAAATATAATGCGGAAAATAAATAACATAGACACAAGAAATTTTATTAACGAGGAAACAACAAATGCAGAAAAACCCCGGGACCTAGTCCAGATTAAACATACATTGTATTAAGCTGCTACAGACACTAGCCTACTCCAAATTAACTTCGGTCTGGACTGTAGTTGAACCCCAACCAATCTTACACTGATCCAAGGTGCAATTATGCTCCTACGCCTCTGATACCAATAGGACATTGCACACTTGATTCTCTTAGCTAATCTCACCCACAACCAAGAGTTGCTATGACCCAAAGTCGAAGACTTTAATAAACAAATCTGTCTCACACAGAAAAGTCTACAGGTAATAGATAAATTCGTCTCCCATGAATAAAACTACTATTTTTGTTCCGTCTTTTGATAAATCAAGGTGAACAGGAACCAATTGATAAAACCAGACTTACATTCCCGAAGAACAGCTCAGTTTAATCAATCACCTCACAATAAACTTAATCGGCGCAGCGAAGAAAATTATTGAGGAATCACAAACAATCAGACGAAGATGTTTGTGACTACTTTTATCTTGCCTATCGGAGATAGAAATCTCAAACAAATTATTAAAATTGTACTCGTACGATAGAAATAGCAAGATCAGATCACACAACTATAAGAAAAGTAGTATCAGTCTGGATTCACACTCCCAATGAAGTCTTTAAGTCGTTAACCAGATTTAGAAGAAGAAAACCAAAGGTTAAAGGAGAATTGACTCTAGCTTTAGCAAACTAGTATCACATAGAATATGTGGGGATTAGGTTTCCTAGTTGCTAGAGTTCCCCCTTATATAGTTTTCAAATAAGGGTTTGCAATCAATGTTAGCTTGCTAACAAAGCATTCAATATTCACCGTTAGATGAAAGCCTGGTTAGATACAAGTTAATATCTCTCAACCGTTAGATCGAAAACTTAGCTTGTCATACAGACATGTACTTGACGTTTTGGTTTTTTGTAACCGTACCTAAACGTGTACAATGGTTGGTTCAATATTAGTCAACCAAATGGTTAGCCAAATGATAACTTTCATATCAACCATATTCTTCTTCACCATAACTAGTCCAAATGACTCAAATGAACTAGTTAGAGAGTTACAATTGCTATGAGATCTAATGTACTACACAAGACATAATTGAATCAAAAACGATGTGATTCACTCGAATCATTTCATGAACTATAAAGCCACGGTTTGCAAAAGCATTCCTTAGTAATTTAAGATAAGTTCATGAACAACATTTTCAGACATAACCTCTTGAGTTCGCGGACTGAAGCTGGCCGGTTGAAGTTAATAAAATCCAACAGAATTTCTCGGGATGAGAACTTCCGTCAATTTGCGGACTTCACCTGAGCTTCAACTTTAGCAGATATTCTCGGGTTCGATAACTTACGCTAGTTCGCGGACTGGGTTGACTTCTCACGTTCCGGTTCCACTTGATCAACAAACTTTGCAAACTTCGGTTCAAGTGCTAAGGACTTATACATATATGTGTTTCCACAATAATATTTATATCCCATAATGGTTATATAATCTAAACTCTCATTTCAATCATTGAAACATTCTCAGATGGCGTTATATAGTTGTTATTCACAAACTATTTTTCGTCAGAGCGATTTCCAAAGTGATTGAAACATAACATGACTTTCGTCACTAGGCAAAGATGAACTTGGCTAAAGCGAAATCTTTACCAACACCCATTTCGATAAAAAAATAAGCAAGATATACTCAGCTTGAAATGTCACATGTGCATATCTTTAGTCTATATAGTAAAACGACTTTTGTCTCAAGATAGGAGATATAGTAGATATAATTTTGAGTGATAGATAAGTTCAAGTCTCCACATACCTTTTAGTCGATGAAGATCCATTGGTTCCCTGAGTAGTCATTCGTCTTTTATGATGATCGTCGTGGAGTTATTAAGCTCAACTACACTTTCTATCCTAGTCCGAGACCTTAGCTATAATAGACTAGAAATTAAGACTTTATAGTTTTGATCACTAAGATTGACAAACATGCTTGAGATAGCAACGCATGCGAGTTTGACCGAGCAGTGCTCTAACACAAGGTACAATCTGTACGGAGGCTGGGAGTTCCCGAACGAAAATGGGTCAGCTGAGGTGGAAGAGTCCGACTGGAGTAAGCACGTGGTGAATAAAGGTACCATTGGTACGGAATATATATCAGGAGACGATGGACCCAAAGACAGCGGATATATATCTGGATCAGAAGGGGTTATAAATATCGAGCTTCACCAACAAAGAAGGGCATTCAATACCCAGGAGAAGAATATCTATTCTTAAGCTTATACCTCTTTATTGTTTAGAACTTAAGTATTTACTACAACTTGAGTTCTCTTTATTACTTTGGGAAACATGTAAGATCTTTGTAACCACCACAACTTAATACAAACAATTACTCATTACCCCGTGGACGTTAATGAAATTAAAACCACGTGATCTCTTGCATCTCATGATAACTTAGTGCCATTTAATTTTGTTGATGGTGGATTTCAACAAAGGTCAAAATCGTAAAATCATGATACTGCATGTTTCTAACACTGCTTCAAGAACGCATGTGATGATTCATATTTTACGAGCCATGATGCATATGTCACTCGGAAGGCCACCCCGGAGTGTTCGATGCTGCTCATTTCATCATGACCTCTATGTAGAAAAACATAAGTAGGTAGTTCTACGTATAATGAGACCTTAACTTCTTCAGGACGTCGGTGACACTCGTTGTTCCCTGACTAAATAGAGAGACTCACCTCAACATAGAAAAATGATTGGGCGGTTTTCCGTATGATTGAGAGCTTGACGCCTTCAGGACGTTGGTGAAACTCATTGTTCCCTGACTATGTAGAGAGACCATGGATAGATTCAGGCGGCTCTCCATACATAATTATTGAGAGGGATAAATTCCTTCAGGACGTCGGCAACACTCGTTGTTCCCTGACTATACACCTTTCTGTAGTGAACTCACTACAATTTGGTTTATCAGGAACAACTTGGGTCTCTAAGGATAGAGATGATTTGGATAGATAGAGGAGAATAAAGGATTAGGAGAAGAATTAGACGAATTATAAAGATGCGAAGAAGACATTGTTAGGTGAGGGAGTTGCAGAAGAAATTGGGGAAGAAGATTAAGTTTTACATTATTCATTAATAGCATTACTTATGGTACCAGTACAACATATAAAGGACATACTCGAGGTGGACTCGTGACAAAAGCTATCTACACCTAACAAGGGGGTGCCCCAAGTGGGTAGCCCATAATAAGAAATACTAATAATCACAAGGGACATGACAAATACCCACTCCTTCAAATCATCCTTGTCCTCAAGGATGAAAATTAATAACTGAGCTCGGCTAAGGAGAGGCATTTTTATTGTGGCTGCATCGTACAACTAGCAACAAACATGAATGCGACCCTGGAAGACTTCAACCCAAACCCCATAACCTACTGATCTCTTTCAAGTGAACGGCAGGGCCCAAGCCTAGTCATGGTTCCATTGTAGTAACAATTAACATCAAAAACGGCAGTGCAATTGACTGTACAAGCCCCCTTGAACAGATCTTCTTCATTATGAGTTGAGGCTTGAACACGAATCTTCATTACGAGTTGAGGTCGCAAATATATTCCCATTGTTAAGAGGGTAACTACTTCACTGCAGGCAAGTAACTCGGACCCCTTATCTACAGCTTGACCCATGTGTAAGATTGTTGTGACAAAAAGTTTGGCCATAATGATCCTGGTGGAACAAACGACGTCTAAGAATTTTTAACACCCAATACAGAGCTTCATTTATTTGTACTAGCATGTTGCTCTCCATAGTAGTGATTTTTAGTAGCTTGTAGAGTTGGTGATAATATAAAATGTGTGAATATGGTTTCAACCCATGTACTGTCCAGCTACCCACTTCCAGCTTCTGGTTAAAACAATTACTTCTCACACACCATAATGACTGATCAATACTACCAGCAATCACCGTGTTATGTAACTCGATCCGTTTTTCCTTCACTGTCCTTATATAAGGTGAGATAGTACCCTGTGCTCTAGCTATGCCAATCTGTCGCATGACCACTGCTACAAGAATCTTCTCAAACTTATCCTTGTAGAATGCAAAACCTCTAAATACACAGAAATACCAAGGCATGAGATAACTTTTAGTCGATGCATAGAAACACTTGACATACTCATATCGTTACCACCCACTAACATGCACATTTGAGTGCACAACTCATACCATCTTTTTTTCACATTATTAGTCTTTACAAGCATCTCCCTGCTTTCCACTCTTCTTTTGTAGAATCCCACTCCTCTATAATATCCTATTTTTTTAATTAGCAACCCTAATAACTGACTGTAGCCAGGTTTGTGGTGTCGAGCATCAAACCAGTTGAGAAAACCTATTAGAGTATAGTTGAGAAATACCTTAATCATCGTGAAAGCACACTGATAGGTGTCTAAAACACCTTGATATTTATCTATAGTTTATGCTTTCTTTGCGAGTTTTCTTGTAAATTATGTATCTTATGTTTTGTTTTTGAGTATTTAGGTATTTTAGAGTCATTTGGAACAAAAGAAGAAGAAACAGCGCGAAAGCCTCATCTCTTGTGCAATGGCTATTGGAGACAAACTATTTCTCATTATTTGGTTTTATTTCTTCATCTCTGTCTGAAAAGTATGTCGGCTTTAGTGATGCAAATTAAATCTAAAAGCATGACAACTTTAGTCATGAAAAGACATTGAAGAGAAGAAGTGAATTTGAGAAGTAAGCGATGGCTACTGTTGGTGGGAGAATTCGAAGGAGAACAAAAGCGGCATTTCATTGCGAGCAAGCGTTATCGGAAGCACAATGGAGAAAAAGGAGCTGTCATTATTTGGCGGCTTGTATCAATTCTTAGGGTGCCCCTTATCTACTTCAAAAAAGTGGCTATATCAATATTTACTCCTACACACAACCTAAATTTCAGAGAAGATTTTCATTAGCTTTCTTTTACTCCACCAGAAATTCAGAGAGAGAAAATGTGCGGCTGTTGTCTGAGAATTTGGTAGCAGTGATAAGTATCTGGATTGAATTCAAGGAGATGAGGATGTGAATTTGAGCTCTGCTGGGAGGATAAAGAATAGAAAGTTCTGAGTTTGAGAAGATGAGATTAGGGTTTTGTGATTTTGAATCTGAAGTTGAGATATGAGAGAAATCGAGAATGAATCAGAAGAGAAAGGGGTTTTGAGATGAATTAGCAACATGGGTATGTCCCAAATTCAAGTTTACATTAAGGTAAAGTGTGTTGCTGTCGACTGAAGTTGAGGATGAACAGAAAGTTATGGTTCTGTTAATCCAAGAAATCTGAGAAGAACAAAGAAAAATCTGGTGATGGGTTTACTTTTTCAGTTGTTGGTGATAAATAAGAAGATGAAGTTGATACTGAGACATCAGTGATGAACAAGAATAAGATGAAATGGAGTGTTGGGTTTGTGAAACTGTTGATGGGGTGTCCAGTAATTTGAATATCTGAGATGATGGAGCATATGGTGTGCAGATGGTGATGGTATGGCTTGAACTGGAATTACAAGTAGATGTATGTTAGGAAACATGGTTGGTATTGCAGAGAAAGATGTTGCAGAATGAGAAGATGGAACTGTGAGCTAGGATGTACGAGAATGGCATGGAGGTGAAGATCTAGTGGTGAACTGTAATGGAATTGGTTTGCTGAGTAATTGGTGATGTTGCAGTACATGGATGAGAAGATGGTACTGGTTGTGTATGTGAGGCAGTAGGTATTAGTGCCAGTGGTGGTTGTAATGAGCAAGAAATGGAGGTATGGATTAGGTGTTGCTGCTGTGTTGAATTGCAGCTGCAGTTTTTGACTCACTGAGGAGACAGGGAGGTTGTGATGAAGCTACATGCAAGTGAAGCTGGTGATGCTTTGCAGTGTATAACTGGGAATTGCAGGTGAGCCTGGGCTGTGAAGTAAACTACAATGGGTTTATTTGAATGCCTAGGTTCAGGTACTAGATTATGTGCAGGGTATGGTTCAATAAAGGAAGAGTAATTGCCAAGGAAAGTGATGGATGAACTGCAGGAACTTAATTGAAGGCACTGGGGTTGTTGTGAGGTGCTTCAATGGAGTTGCAGGTGTTGGCGCAGCTACAGATGGCAATGATATTGCAGGTGAAATAGGTTCTGTTGGGAACAGATGTAAGATGGTGCCAAGTAGCTGAGAAGACAAAGAAGGAGATGCAATTGCTAGGGTGGTTATGGCAGGATTTACTGAGATTCGAATGCATCTGTAGAAGCAGGTTCTGGCATTGTGTTTAGTGTAGCTGGGAATACTCAGTGGAGATGTCTAGGAAGGACTGACTTGCTTCTTCTGGTCACAGTGGTTGGTTCTGATGGTTGATTTCGACTTAGAAAATTAGTATGTTGTTGCTGTGTGATCATGACGGTGAGATTTTGCTGCTTCTGTTACCAAGGCAGTTTAGCTCGACTGACAGTGAAGTGAACTGGTGATTGCTGCTGCGGCATGATGGAGATGATGGATGGTTGTTCAGAGACGCTGTGATACGCAGAGATAGAGATAATGTATATTGGAACGTGGTACGTGAATTAGATGGGAACTACAAGCAAAAACGAGACTCCTTGGTGGTGTCTTGGAGGTGACTGTTGTTTTGGAAATGATGAGGAAGTTCTGAGTTTTGTCTCAGATGGTGAGCATTTGGAACTGATTTTGGTGGCATGAATGAGGCAGTTGCAGGTGTAATGGATATGGGGTGAAAGAATCAGCTGTTGTTGAACGGGAGATTGAAGAGCCAATATGGCTGCAACATTACGCACAGCCAAGATGGCTGGCCAAGGAGCTGTGGAGCACAATGGTAGTGTACAACAAGTGCAGGCCAGTGCAAACGTTAGGCCTGGAAACTTAACCGAGTCAGCCTAGTTAGCTCGACTTAGTTGACCTGACTGAGTTGACTATTGACCAGTGAATTTTCGGTCACCTGAGCTCCGGTCCGGTGCCGGATTCCGGCAAACTATTTTTGGTACATATTTTCTTCATGGGTTTCTCACACATATGGGCTTAGTGGATTTTCATCTAATGGACTTTGAAGACTAAACCTATTTTTGGAGCAAAGGATTATAAAAAAAAGAAGGACTTCTACTTCTTTTGGGGAGACAAACATATTATTCTACTGGAGTTTAGAGGAGAGCAGCGACTAGGGTTTGCTTTCATTTATTTTTCATCTTCTTCATTTCATTTTTATTATTGATTATGATTATGATTATGATGAACTCAAAAGTTATGAGTAACTAAATACTTATTATTGGTTATGGGATAAAGTAGAGTTCACAAATAATATTTGAATCAATGAATTAGTTTTGTCTCAATATTTTATTGTTTGTGATTCATTTTTAATATTGTTGTATGATTTGATTGTTTGTTTGGTTTATTCCGGAATCAATCCGATTTGCATTCATATCTAAAGCTAAATTAGGGTTTTCAATACGAAAAAGTTGTGTATCCCTGATTCTAAGTAGCATAATTGTGGGTAGTGATTGTAGTGATATATCCTACTAGTCACATATGAATCATAACTTGGGTTAAATCGAATTAGTGCTTATACACATTTTGATTGCCTTGATTAGTCTTTTTCCTTAGAACTTATTACTTTTAGGGAGTTAAACTTAATTATGCTTTTACACTTTAGGTTGCTTTCTAGGAAGAATTCACATATGCATCTTTTAATGTGGTTGTGATGAAATCAGGGAATTAGCGGGATATTCTTGCGATCAAGGTATCCTAGGACTTTTAGTAAATGAGAGATTAAAATTTCAATTCTAGTCATTGATGAAAATATATGTTGGTGAATGAAACTATCCCGTGATCAATATATTCTCCTTATTGATTATTTTAATACTTTATTTCTTTTAATTTATTTTTATTGCTTTGATAAATCAAAACCCCCCATTGGTTACTAAGAAACTGAAATTTGAAAAACAACAATAGCCTCTCTGTGAATACGAACTCTTTCTTTTCGCACACTACATTTATTTCAGTTAAGTAAGAAAGTGAAATTATATTTGACCGGCTGACAACCGGCCACACACCTCAAAACTGCAACTTTCGACTGAGTCTTTATGAAACTGCCATGTTCATTCCTTTCACCACCATTATCAACCTTCCAAGAACCTGTACAAAAGATTTCATAATCATTAGTTCATGTAATTCTTTTGCAGAACTCCAAGCCTCTATAATGCCTCTTGTCTCATAACAACAAACCCAACACTCTACTGGCACAAATAAGGTCATGTCGAGAAGTAACCAAAGTGTAAAGACCAATAACAAGCTGCAATATTTCTTCAAGGAACTTGCAAATCACTTGCATGTCACCATTGCTCAGAAACACAAACACAAGTACATTTAAATACTCCCATAATGATTGTGAACAATATCAAAGTGCTAAAATTAGCTCATAAAGAAATTCCCCATTGTACTCATTCATCCAAGTAGACTCAGTAAGAACCAACATCTCAGAAGTAAGAATATTCAAGCATAATTTAGAACTACTTATAATCGGTCCTAGCCACCGTCCCCGATCAAATACCTTTCCAGTAATATACATGCTACAATTGAGACATTTTGCATTACTCAAAATACTTCGTACACAACTAGGGATTGTGAGGAAATAATACCTCAGCCGTAACTTTAGAAAGCCCACATTTCCATTGAAATTCCATCTATTATTGGTATAAATCTGGAAAATTAGCTCATTTGCATTGCCAAACTCATATTTCTTTATCACATAAGATATCGAATTAGTGCAGAGAACAATATTACGTCGTGGCATCTCCTTAGAGAGCATGCTGACAACACACTTGTTTCTATTTTTTACCAATTTAAGCACATTAGAAAACTCAATAAACAAATCCAAATAGTAGCCAAGTTCAGAAAACATGGAAATAATATTTGCACTGGACTGACGCATTAAAATCAACTTATTAAGAACAATCAAACCAAAAATAAGTACACCCAAACTCAAATTAAAAATGCTGCTATTGTAATGATAATAATGCCTGATGTATTCCGACCACTTTCCTCGATCAAATATGGTTCGAGCCGAATCAAAGCTACATCAAAAACATATTATACTACATAACTTGTTGTCGAAAATGAATAAGACCTGTGAACATTGACAATTTCATAACACATCTCCATAAGTGAGAATGAGAACATTTTACTAAATTTTCTCACATAAACAGCGTTCTCAAAAGGAATATCAACATTAGAGAAACCATACATGAGTTGAGATCTGTAATTACCTTCCTCTATTGCTAGAGGAGTAGAAACATTTCCACTGCCCTCATTCAACAAGCTGAAATCCTTGATCTCACCATTAATAACCCTTTCAACTTGAGAATTCAAAACAATATTAAGAGAATAATGTTGAGAAACGAAGGGTTTACCCTCTTGATAATCTAGAAACATTGAATTTCCATTATATTTCTGAAGTTCCTTAATAACACCGAATCTATCAACACCGAAGAAAGAAATTATTGGTAGACTTCGAGAATTACCTTCATCTACTGGACTAGGAGTTGAAGAGTTTTGAAAGAATTGACTTACCAAACTTGATTCACTTGAATCATGTGGAATTGATTTCAAATTTACATATACTTCATCCTCAATCATGTTAGAATGAGTAAACTCATCTCCCACTAAATCGATGTTTTCAGATATAGATTTAAATTTTCCCGCATCAGAAATCACTTGTGAATCAATACCCGTACTCTCAATTTCATCAGTAAAGCTTAGTCTGCTGTCGAAAGCCCTTTTCAAGTCCGTTTGAGAGTTAGAACCTGATGGTGTTTCCAGTAAATCATCACTGGATCCAAGTTACTTCTTCAACAAACGTTCTCCAAAAGCTTTAAACTCAGCAGCTATCATCGTATTCAAGGAAGAGAGGAGTGCAATTTCAAACTTACTCATTCCAGCAGTCTCAGAATCGACTGCTCTGATACCACTTGTAGTTAACTCACTATAATTTGGGTTACCAGGAACAACTTTGGTCTCTAAGGATAAAGATGATTTGGGATAGATAGAGGAGAATAGAGGATCAGGAGAAGAATTATACGAATTATAAGATGAGAAGAAGACATTGTTATACGAGGAAGTTGCAGAAGAAATTGGGGAAGAAGATTAAGTTTTACATTATTCATTGATAGCATTACGGATGGTACCAGTACAATATATAAAGGACATACTCGAGGTAGACTCATGAAAAAGGCTATATATACCTAACAAGGGGGTGCCCCAAGTGGGTAGCCCATAACAAGAAATACTAATAATCACAAGGGACGTGACACTTTCAGAACGGTTATGACGCTTTAACTGGCTAATATCCCCTCTACAATAGATTAATTTTACTGTGAGATTCACCACTGAATTCCAAGAAGATAATATATTTTATCTCATTACTCTGATTTCATGGTCGAATCCACAGCTGATCTCATGGAATGGTAATAGATAATTTTATTATTCTGATTCTATGGTCGAATCCATAATCCCATGGAATGGTAATACTCATTTTATTATTCTGAATCCATGGTCGAATTCACGGCTAATCCTATGGATTGATAATAAATAACTACTCACCTTTATTAGTCAGTTTCATGAATTATTCTCCACTGAATTTCATAAATTAGTAATAAATACTCAACAATCGGGCATCTGGATTATCACCGAGTAAGCCCCAATAAAATGGTGCAAGTGTACTCAACAATGATGCACGAACGAGCATTCGAAAATATGGACAAATGAGGAATCCTACACAAAACATGAGAGAGAAAATAATAATAAAAAAATAGAAAAGAGGTGCCTAGGGACCGAGCCCACCGACCGGCGGGCCATGCCACCGAGGCCGATACCCCAAGCCTCTTCCTTTATTTTCTTATTTTCTTCTTATTATTATTATTCATGAACTCATGAAAATTCCTTCATTCTAACAACTTTCCTTGTTTGAGCAGAACTTACGGTTTCTCCATATTTTCACGGTTTCATGAGAAATAATAAAAAATAGGGAAAGGTGTCGCAGGACCAGGCTACTTGGCCGGCCGGCCATGCTCTAGCCATGTCCGGTCTCACATCTTGCAATCCTTGTTTTCATAATTATTATTTCCCTCATCTCATGAAACTCCTCCATTTGAGAAAAAAATCATGGTTTCTTCATATTTTCTCAAAATATTACTCAAACCATGAAAAACCCCAAAAGTCAAATGATCCCATGACCAACTAGGATACTCACGCCAAATAATAAAATATTATTATTTTAATATTATCCAAATTTTTGATCAAACGAGCAAAGTTCTACTTTCTCATTCAAGAAAAATCAAGAAGGAGTTAGCAAAGTAGTGGGTGGACGGTTAACTAAATCTCCACATAACCTGGAACTAGTTTCACCATGATCTCCCACTTTCCCACTCTTTCACTCAAGAAATCGTCACACTTACAGAGATCAATGTGTTCATTATTATGGCAATATAAATACGTCCAAAAATCGAGGACAAAAGACAACATTCGTTTACATGATAACTCGATTGAAACTTATTCACAGAACTCAACACTCAGCAGTTCACCAATTTTGCAAAAACCCATAACACATCCAAAATCCTTGATCATCATTGATCCCGCATAATTCTCAGCTTCCCTCCTACAGATCACCCCATCTTCCCTCTTTGTGACCGAATTGACTCTGGAACGGCCATTGAATTGGTTTATGCCAGAGTCCTACAGATTGATTTCTCGAATTCAAGAACTCTATTTATAGTGCATCTGTGTGAGGTTCAGCAATTTGCTTAGTTGAGGAGTCTCGCCCGCACGGTCATCTCTTCACTTTCCTGAAAAACCAGCAAACCGTTTTTCCCCATCTACAGATTGGTGACCACAGTGGGAGATTAATCTATCGGTTGCAATCTCAAACTTTCACAATATGGTTGATCTTAGGTCAAGTTCAATTACAAATCCTAACACAAACAACGCTAGCACTAGCAAAAATGGTGGTACTCTATAAACTACTCTTGCTTCCAACATCAGTGCTGGTGATACTACACCTCCGCAAACCAACATTGGAGACAATCTTCTCTTCGGCTGGTCTCCCGAAAAAATCAGAGAAAACCCACCTACCATAGGTGATCTCATGAAGGTGCAAGAAACTCTTACCAAGAATCAGATTGACGTGGCTAACACTCATAGGGAGCTGTGCAATTATCTCAAAACTCTCACTAACAAGATGTCACAGAAAGCTCAGAAGAAAGGAAAATCCAAAGAAACATCTCCGGATGCTGATCCTGAAGTCACTCCAATCCATATAGCAGATGATGATGAGGTTCACAAAGATGCAGATAACCCACCAAAAAAGGAACCTGCGGGCTTCATCACTCGCGAGTACCTGAACAGGCTTCATGGAGGGTCGAGGAAAAGGCAATGCACCATTTGTCCATCGTCATCCACCTCCATACCATGCTGCCAAGCAAAGAACCCCTCTCCCAAAAGGCTATACTTCTCCAATATTCACGCTGTACAACGTAACAGTGAATGATCGAGAACACGTCTCTCGATTTCTGTAGGCACTAGGAGAGCACGAGCACAACCATGTTGTTCGTCTAAACGAATTCTCAAAATATCTGACGGGACGAGCATACACATGGTTCAACAACATCACACCATGGAGCATTGCTAGTTAGGGAGAAATGGTTAATGCTTTCTACAGAAAATACTTCTTTGTCTCAGAGCATATTACTCTTTCCGACTTAGGGAGAATGGCTTAGAAAAACACTGAACATACGAACGAATATGTGAAGAGATTCAGAATTAAAGCCTTGGATTGTCATGATCCTAATGTTACTAAACAACAATTGGTGGACTTGTGCATCAATGGGATGATACCGGTCTACAGAGCCCTGCTATAAAATCTTTGGTTCCATACTTTCTCAGAATTCCATGAAGCGGCTAAGCGATAAGCAACTACTTCTCCAGCCTTACTGGAAATAACAAAAACTGTCAAAACTGAGGAGCCGCGAGACACTCGAACCAGCACCAGATGCCTAGTAAATAAATAATACAACATTCAACCTTCCATGAATGTTGCTAAAGGAAGCAAAAGGAAAGCTGACGTGCAGCAACATAAGAATGCTCCTTCGATGTCTCACCCTACGAAAGCACCAAGGAAGGAAAACCAAACTCAAAATGCACAAACACCTACTCAGCCTTAGCAGAATGGTCAGGAAGTACCAGAATTTCCTTTCCATATTTAATAGGTGATTGAGTTATTGGAAGTCTGGATCCAAAATGGTGCGATCAATTTACCTCCAGTCAAGAGAGAGCCGACAGACGAGGAAGTAGAGAATCCACGTTATTGTCGCTTTCATAGGTATGTCAGTCATCTGACCAGTGACTGCAGAACTCTGAAACGCATATTCAAGGAAAAGGCCGACTCAGGAGAACTGTAGACTAAAGGAGTACATAAGAATCCTCTCCCAATCATAACCTTTACACTCTCTGAAAAGCCATTCAAAGAAGCAGTTCAATTATTGATCGAGCATGTCTGCGAATTGATTTATTTATTAAAAGCTCAAAGGGGGGACATGTTCATGGCTTTGAACCATATAGTGTTTGGGAAACGTCTATCTATCTCAGAAGTGCTCCCTGAATCTCCAGCCGCTGACAAAGAAATGTATGACTGGGGACTTCTCACCACGTTCCACCTCAAAGGAAATGAGTTCAAGCGAGCGTTGGTCGATGTTGGAACTGCTTTCAATATCATCCCTTTGAAAACTCTTAGAGCTGCAGGCATCACTCGACAAGAATCCACTCATGCTCCCGTATCAGTCAGAGACCATGAAGGAGTCTCCAAGGATACTTATGGTTACATCATTCTCAAGATGAAAACTGGTTCAACCTGGGCAGAAACCAAATTTCACATAATTAGGGAGGACCCAGGATATGATATGATACTTGGAAAAACATGGATTCATGCTGAAAGGGTAACTATAACACCTTCAATTGCACATTTTTCTGTTGAAGAAAGCTCTGACTCGGAAGAAGTGGAGGATGGTAGGCTTAGAAAGTTACCTATAATTAACTAACTACAAGTGCACAAGTTCTATTGTAACAGGGTAAATACAGGTCGATCCCACAGGGAGTTGTTACGATGTGAAACTATACTTCTAAGTTCTACTCTTACTAATTTAACAAACGAAAAGGGTTTGTCGATACGACTAGGATATGGATGATTATACTACAAAAACAAGATTAAAACAAATACAATGGTAAACAAGAGTTTCGAATCCGCCGCCTAAATGCATAGAAATCCTTAATTTGATATACTAGCCCCCCTTTCAATCAAGGATCTATAGAAGTTCTAGCCTCAAACTACCTTGAAGATGTGATATAATCACTAACAAATATGATGATTTATTCTCAGCAAAATATGTCAATTCCTAGAATTACCTATCTGTTCAAGGCATAGGTAATCACAAATTGAACCAAATCAATTTGCATAGAGCTTGAAAACATAACATAGAATTGATCAAACTACCAAGGCTGCATGACATACAAGGTAAAAGTAATTTGAAATGAAATCAGAGATTAATCATACTTTTTAATAAAAATACATGGAGAACAAGTAAAATCAACCAAAAATATTCTATTTATTTAGGGATTTCATCTAGACCCAAAGAGAAAATTAAAACATTGAAAGTACTGAAGATAGAAAACCTAAACTACTATTACAACTTGCATCGGCTACTACGGGATTGATTTACCTCTACAAACTTCATTTCCCTTTATACAAAATATAAATAATCCCCCAACTGTTCAATTCTACTGACAACCAAAAATACATATAAAATTAGGGCATAAATGCCAAACCACTTGCTACCACTCACCATGTAAATTCAGAGAACCATGCCTTCAATTATGTGTTGTTGCTTCCAGTATGGTTCCTTGCAGGGAACATCAATCAAAAATTTCTTCTCTCTTATACTCAAACTAATCCACTTACCTATTGATAGGTTATTGAAAATACAATGGCAGTATGGATGATTTGACGACTGTGGGATATATAGGTTTAGACAGAGTAGAAGGGGGAGTAAATCTCAGTAGAGGTATGAGATGTCAGGCAGAATAAGGAGTACACAGTAGAGAGGGATGGGTTTTGCAGAGAAGAAAAAGGCAAAGTTAAGTGGTCGGTGATTTTTGTTTCTAGAAATATACTTGGTAAACCTGGCTTGATTTGGGTGTTAAGCACGAATATCTAACTTAGATGTATAAGAGTATAAATTGGCTAGGGTTATATCAAGACTAAAGAGCTATCTTTGTTTTAGATTTCATGAGTGCCAAATGTTAATTCTGCAATTCCAAATACACCTCGGCTTCCTCCTCCTCTTGCTACACGTGTTGCTATCCCATTATTTATTTTCCTACAAATACAAAACAAACAAAAAATATCAATATTTACCACAATAAGATTATTGATACTTCGAGACTCAAAATATATGATTTGGCCTAAAATAAGATATTAAAGCACTTTAGATATGACAAAATACAACTAAATGGTCTACAAATATGCATTATTTGTTAGAGTATTGCTCGGTCGAACTCGCATGCGTTGCTATCTCAAGCATGTTTGTCAATGTTAATGATCAAAACTATAAAGTATTGATTTCTAGTCTACTATAGCTAAGTTCTCGGACTAGGATAGAAAGTGTAGTTGAGATCCCCATGGCAATCATCATACAAGACGAAGGACTGCTCAAGGAACCAGTGGATCTTCATCGACTAAAAAGTATATGGAGACTTGAACTTATCTATCACTCAAAAGTCTATATGTTCTATCTCCTATCTTGAGACAAAAGTCGTATTACTATATAGACTAAGATTATACACATGTGGTATTTCGAGCTGAGTATATCTCGCTTATCTATTTCTCGAAAAATGTGTTAGTAAAGCTTTCGCTTTAGCCAAGTTCATATTTTCCTAGTGACGAAAGTCATGGTATGTTTCAATCACTTTATTAATTGCTCTGACAAAAAATAGTTTGTGAATAACAACTATATAACGCCCTCTAAGAATGTTTCAATGATTGAAATGAGAGTTTAACAACATAACCATTGGAGGATATGAGAATTGTTGAGGAAACACATATATGTATAAGTCCTTATTGCTTGAACCAAAATTTTGCGAACTTTGTTGATCAAGTGAAACTGGAAGTGCGTGAGCTTCAGTCCATGAACTGGCGAAAGTCCTTGACCTGAGAATTTATGCGGGAGTTTGTGAACTGCTTCCAAGAACTTAAGTCCGTGAACCCAGTCTGCGAACTTGAGTAGGTTATGTCTAAAAACGATGTTTGTGAACTCATCTCAATAAACTAAGGAATGATATTGCAAACAGTGGATTTATAGTTCATGAATCGATTCGAGTGAATCACATCATTTTCGCTTCGATTGTATCTTGTGTAGTACTTAAATATTTAAGCAATTGAACAACTCTTTAACTAGTTTATTTGAGTCATTTGGACTAGTTATGGTAAAGAAGAATATGGTTGATATGAAAGTTATCATATGGCTAACCTTTTGGTTAACTATTGTTGAACCAACTAATGTACAAGTTTGGGTACGGTTACACAAGCCTAGAAACGTGCATTACATGTGTGTATAACAAGCTATGTTTTCGATATAATGGTTTATAAATATTAGCTTGAATCTAATCAGGTTTTCATCTAACGGTGAATATTGAATACTTTGTTAGTAAGCTAACATTGATTGCAAACCCTGATTTGAAGACTATATAAGGGAAAACTCTAGCACCTGGGAAAATGAATCCCCACACATTCTGTGTGATACTAGTTATGCTAAGGTAGAGTCGGTTCTCCTTTAACCTTTGGTTTTATTCTTCTAAAACTAGGTTAACAACTTAAAGATTTCATTGGGATTGTGAATCCATACCGATACTACTTTTATCGTAGTTGTGTGATCTAAGCTTGTTGTTTCTATCATACGAGTATAATTGGAATAATTGGCTTGAGATTTCTATCTCCGATAGGCAAGATATAAAAGTAGTCACAAACACTTCGTCTCATCGTTTGTGATTCCACAATATCATTTTTCGCTGCGTCGATTAAGACTATTGTGAGGTGATTGATAAAGCTGAGCTGTTCTTCGGGAATATAAGTCTGGTTTTATCAATTGGTTCCTGTTCACCTTGATTTATCAAAAGACGGAACAAAACTCGTAGGTATATTCGTGGGAGACGGATTTATCTATTACCGTAGACTTTTCTGTGTGATACAGATTGGTTTATTAAAGTCTTCGACTTTGGGTCGTAGCAACTCTTAGTTGTGGGTGAGATCAGCTAAGGGAATCAAGTACGTAGCATCTTGCTGGGATAAGAGACGTATGAGCATAATTATACCTTGGATGAGTGTGAGATTGATTGGGGTTCAACTACAGTCCAGACCGAAGTTATCTTGGAGTAGGCTAGTGTCTGTAACGGCTTAATACACTGTATGTTTAATCTGGACTAGGTCCCAGGGTTTTCTGCATTTGCGGTTTTCTCGTTAACAAAATTCTGGTGTCTGTGTTATTTCTTTTCCGCATTATATTTTGTTATATAATTGAAATAATACAGGTTATGCGTTGTTCAATCAATTAGAATATCCGACCTTTTTGTTTGTTGATTTAAATTGATTGACACTTGGATATTGGTCTTTGGTACCATCCAAGTTATTTTCTTGAATTTGATAAAGACTCGCAGATTTCTGTTTGCTTGAGTAAAGATCAAATCAAGTGTGAGAGATATAAACTCTTTGATATATTTTCTATTGATTGAGTCTGACTGTCTAGTTGATTCTCTAGAAAGTATATTGGAGTTTGTCCATACAGATTGCTAATTCGAAATATTGGGTATGGTTGTTAGACCCCCGCTTTTTTAATTGGTATCAGAGCGGGAAAACACGTTCAAGACCTTACAAGTCTGGGTTTGTAGCGATCTGAATCTATGAACTGAGGTGCTATCTCCATTAACATAACACCAGTCTTCGATGGTTCAAACTACCCATGGTGGAAAATTGCTATGAGCACGTATCTTGAAGCTCGTGATTTTCAAATATGGGTACATGTTATTAATGGCTATGATTCTCCGGTGAATAAGAAGGTGATGTATCTATACCTAAGGACGTTGGTAGTTATAGTCCAGAAGAAATTCTTGCTGCAAAGCAAAATTCTGAAGGCCTAGATGCTATTAGACAAGCCATTACCCCATATCTTCAGCACTATGTATCTACTTGCACTAAGTCTAAAGATGCTTGGGATATCTTAGAAACTATTTTTTGAAGCCAACAAACACGTTTCTAAGAAATGTACCATCGATGGGGGAAATAACCTCAATAATCTTTCTGAAAATACATGTTTTGGAAAGGTAAGAATTCCTGATCAAAATTCTGTTCAAACCGTTACATTCAATGGTATGACAACCACAAGTGAATACTATATCTTGTCATAGGGTGATGAATATTGTACGCATAATATCTGGTTTAAAAAACCATTGATTATAGAAAAGATCAAAAAAAATTGTAAAATTAAGCACTAGACGTGATAAACGTCCTCTGTCTGCTGTTGTTGTTAATGATTATGTGAAATAAAAACCCTTAAGTGTCAACGGGTTGAATATGTTTGATAGATGTGATGAACTCTCAACTTTTACAGCAGAAATATTTACACATTCATGTTCTGATTCAGAATATGAGACTGACACATAGGTTTTAGATTTCTTGAATAAAGAGGTTCTTCAAGAAAATCTTCAATTAAAATCTTCATTGAAGAAACTAGAATCATTAATCTAGGTGAAAAATCTTGAGATACATTATCTTAATGATAAATTCACCAGAACCATTGATCTAAAGGAGAAAGAGATTAATACTCTTAAGGATGATCTACAAAGATTGTCTGGAAGTTCTGACAAAATTTCAGCAATGTTATTTGGTCAGAAGTCCTTTGGAAACACTAATGGTTTAGGATACAAAAGAAAGTGTGCAAACATTGTCAATCTTGTTGCTTATATTGATCAGGGAAAAATAAAAGATGGCAGCTGTGTTAGGCAAAAGATACCTCAAAAAAACAAATAATCCTTGGTCTGTTTATTTTGTGGAAATGCAAGGCATGTTCAAAGTACGTGTTGGAGATTCAAGAGGCACATTGAAATAATTTCCAAACTACAGAAGAAGATGCAAAAGATGAATCTGGATAATCTACGTGGTTCTCCTAAAATCAATGCTTCCAGAATCAGAATAGGTAAGAAACTTGTTTACACAACAAACCTTGAAAAATCACTATGTGATAAACAAGGAGAGCATTTGGCTCATAACGTATTTATCTAACATCAGAGGCGTTCGCATCCTCATCTTCAACTTGAGAAAATGAGGTTTTGCGTTTCTGTGGATCAAGTTTGTATCTATTTATGTTAAGAAAATATTCTCCTAACAATATAAATAATGCATCATTAAACTACAGAAGACTTATTCTTCTAGGGTTTTTGATGTTTATAAGCCTATTTAAATCATTGGTAGACTTCATCTTTCCTTGAAAAGATACAACTTTATGGATCCTGTAACTAGAAGCACCACAAACAGAGATGCAGTTGAAGCAGCTAACGTGTATCTGTGTAAAGGGATTTCTTCTTAAAGGATGAAGAAAGTGAAGACTACAAATAATGGAGAAGGTTCTTCCTATAACCGCCTCTTTTCTGTTTGTTTTTTTGCCAATAATTTTAGAAGCACGGTGAAAGACTTCATCAACAAGAGAAATGGTTTAAAATCTCAAATCATTTCCTCTTTGGAAAATATAACTCACTATGAACAAATGTTGCCTCTATCCAAGAACAACCTTGCATGATTTGAAAAGAGAACTTAGTGAGTTAACCGATATTTCTGAAAATTTGGAAGAACTGAACGATCCCATAATCAATGCGTTTTTCAATAATGAGAAGGAATTCCCAGTAGATGCTCTGAGAAAGATCTACGACAACTAGTAAGTCTTCTGATGAGAATTCTACTTTTCTTATTTTTTTAAGAAGAATAACAAGTATTTAGAATAGACGTTATTGTCATTACACATATCTATGTCCAAAGTTTTCATCTTCTTGTTTTTAGATTTATTGGTTTAAATCCTAAACCTGTTTGGAAGATGATTTTTGCAGTATTAATCTTTATGATTTTATATATTGCAATATTGTTATGTGATATGTATGTTTACATGCTTGAACTAAATTGTCCCATACTTTGTCAAAAGTAAAGTCGTTCGTGAATTGATATGAAAGTATTGATAAAAGAATGAATAGACTTTTTAAAAACACAAACGTTAAGCCTATATTGTCAATTATTGATATAAGATAGGTTAAAATCTTTTATGATTCAAGGATTATGTCTATTGTGCAAATTGTGATGGGAAATAGAATGAATCCTTGTTTATTCCACGGTATAAGGTCGATCTCCGATCCACAATTTTTTTGTGAAAATACTGTGTTGTTCCATAAAGTGTCTTATGTTGATCACAAGAATAACCTGTAGGTACTGAATATCGCAAGATAATAGTTCACGAGTATCGTAATAAATAAAGGAGAAAAGAGTTATAAAATGATACGATGATAGAAGTAGCGCAGAGAAATATGAAGTTTTGCGAGGATGGAATAATTTTGCGATACTTCGCAACTCATATACAGCTGTATAATTTTTACTATAAATAGGAGTTCAAATGTAAAATTTGAGAGGTTCTTTTAGTGAGTGTAAGAAATTATCTTAGGAAAGAGAATAGAAAAAGTTGTAACTATTCTAGTTCCATTTTGATAATTTTATGTAATCAACTAAGAGAATTAATAAGAAAGTTATCATTCATCATCAAGAACTTCTTGAGTTTTTACTAATTCTATTGAGGGTGTAGTTGTAGGTTATTCTGCAACTACATAATTGGCGCTAGAAACAGGGACTTGAGAATTGTGGTAGCCTAAATTTGAGGGAATTGTGGAAAATTTGAAGATCAAATGAAGTCAGAAGATGGAGATTGCAAAAAAGAAGAATGTAATATGATCACAAAGACAATGATTGATGAATTTCATAGTAATATGAAGGGAAAAATATACAAGCGAGATTGTAGAGGAAGAAAGATCATGGAGGAAGAAAAGATAACAACTTTAGAAGAATGGGAAAAGCAGAAAATCACATTTTCAGCAGCAGAAATTCCAAATGAAGACTTGAACCACACTTCACCATTGGTGATCACAATGCCGATCATGCTAGAAGATAAGAAAGTCTGTAGAAAAATGGAAATTAAACCGAATTTTGGTTGATACAGGGAGTTCTGTTAATATCATATTCTATCATGCACTTAAGGGGATGGGAATTAAAGATGAAGAAATCACAAATTCAAAATGTCTTATTCATGGATTAGGAAAATCTACAACAAAATCTAAAGGGGAAATCGCGCTGCGAATATTACTAGGAGAAATCGAAACACATGTAATCTTGTGTGTGATAGATATGGAATCTCCATATAACATGATGATAGGAAAGCCGTGGATTCATGCGATCAAAGCTGTTGCTTCAACATTACATCAGAGAATCAAATTTCCTACACCAAATGGAATACAAGAAATAAAAGGAGATCTTGATAGTGCAAAATTTTGTTATCAAATTGAAGTAACGCAATGCGGAGGAAGAGCAAGAAAGAAACAGCTTCGTAGGAAACTTGCGAAGGAAACCAGAAAAGAAGAAGAATTCCGAGTGTATACAATAAGAGCAAAGGAAGGGAGAGGTATACCAAATGAAATTCCAGAAAAAGAAGGGGAACCAGCAAAAATAATCAAAGAACCAACACCTATGGGGGAGCAAACTCCAAGCTATGTTGCAGCTGAACCAACTAAAGAAATAAATATTGGAATTAAAGAGGAGCCTTTATTCTTGCGAATTGGAACTAAGATGGATGAAGAAGAAGAAAAAAGAACTATTGATCTTTTACGAGAATATAAAGATATCTTCGCAGGAAGTGTAGATGAGATACCAGGAATTGATCCATCAGTGGTGTGTCATAGATTGAACATAGATAAAAATGTAAGACCATTCAAACAAAGAATAAGGAAGATATCACAAAATTATCATGTACAGATAGAAGAAGAATTACAAAAGATGTTGGATGCAGGGATCATAAGGGAAGCAAAATATCCAGAATGGATTACGAATATGGTCATTGTTCCGAAAAAGAATAAAGGAATAAGAATTTGCATAGATTTCACTGATCTAAACAAGGCATGTCCCAAAGACAGTTTTCCATTACCGGATATACCACAAATGGTGGAATCAAATTGCAGGTCATGATAGAGTCACTTCACTTGATGGATACACAGGGTATAATCAAATATCACTCGCAGAAGAAGATCAAGAACATACTTCCTTTTTTTCTCCAAGGGGTTTGTATTGTTATGTGAAGATGCCATTTGGTTTGCGGAATGCAGGTACTACATAACAACGTATGGTTGAAAAAGTGTTCGCGAAATGGATACATAAAACTTTGGAGGTATATGTAGATGATATGTTGATAAAAAGCAAGGAAGCTAAAGATCATGTGCAAGATTTGAAGGAAATATTTGAGCAAATGAGAAAGTTCAACATCAAATTAAATCCTGAGAAATGTATAATTGGGGTTTCATCTGGAAAGTTCTTGGGATACATAGTATCAAAGGAGGGAATACAAGTTGATCCAGAAAAGGTCCAAGCAGTTTGTGACATGCCAACACCTGCAACGGTAAAAGAAGTACAAAAGCTAAATGGACTCTTGGCTTCACTTGGAAGATTTATTTCGCGAATGTCAGATAAGTGCAAGCATTTTTTTCAACATACTTAAAAAGGGAGAAAAATTCAAGTGGACTGATGAATGTGAAAAATCTTTTCAAGGAATCAAAGAATACCTCGCAAATACATCTATACTACAGAAACCAGAGAAAGATGAAGAATTATTGGTATACCTCGCAACAACTCCATATGCTCTAAGTTCAGTTCTGTTGCGAGCAGATGCAGGAGTAGAAAGGCCCATTTACTACATTAGTAAAACCTTTAATGCAGCAAAGAAGAATTATTCTAAAATGGAGAAGTTAATCTTAGCCCTGGTTTATGCATCATTCAAGTTACGAATATACTTTCAAGCACATGTGATAAAAGTGGTAACCAAAGTCCCAATTGAATCAATCATGAAGAACACAAAAAGGTCAGGAAGAATAGAAAGGTGGAATGCACAAGTAAACCATTACAAGATAAAATATGAAGTATTGTCATCGCAAAAATCACAAGTCGTCGCAGATTTTTTGGCAGAATTTCCTTTGGAAGAAGATGAAGCAGTAGAGGAAATGATGGATGTTGAAAAAGAATTTGGAAATCCAAAAGACTTGCTAACAGAACCGGATAGATGGGAAATTCTAGTGGACGGATCATCCAATAGTGAGGGAAATGGAATTGGAGTCGTGTTGATTTCACCAGAAGGAGAAAGAACATCATTCTCATTCAGACTAGAATTTGCATCCACGAACAATGAAACAGAGTATGAAGCTGTAGTGCATGCATTAAAGATCGCAATAAAAAAGAAGCTTGAAAGTATAAGGATAACAAGTGATTCGCAGTTAGTGATTTGTAAAATTAAAGGGGAATATACCACAAATGAATCTTCTTTGAAGAAATACAAGAAACTCGTTGAGGAATTATATGCGAAGATACCAAAATTAAAATGGAGACATATATCTAGAAAATATAACCGTCTCGCAGATGCTTTCGCATTTATTCCAAGCATGATGACAAATCCAAATACAAGAAATATCCAAATACAGACAATTCAACACCCATCAGTGGACAAAGATAAAGAAATTGAGGAAGCTGTTGCGATGGAAGTAGAAAGAGAGTTATCAAACAACATCGCAGATTGGAGAAAAGAAATTCATGCATATCTCGCAACAGGAGAAATATCCAGGAACAGATTAGAAGCACATAAATTAAAGAGTCGTGCAACAAACTATGAGTTGCAAGAAGGAATTTTATATAGAAAATCTTTCAATGGACCACCTCTCAGGTGCTTAACTCTCGAAGAAGGAGAAAAGATATTGAAGATGTTACATGGAGGAGAAGCTGGCAATCATATTGGGGGAAGATCTCTAGCATATAGAGCAAAGATACAAGGATATTACTGGCCTTATATGCATACAGACGCAAAATTGTTCGTACGAAGATGCAAGGAATGTCAACGACATGGTAAAATAATTCATGCACCAGGCGCCACATTAACTTCTTCAACAATCTGTTGTCCTTTTGGTAAATGGGGGTTGGATATTGTTGGACCATTTATACCTGGATCTGGACAAAGGCGATACTTGATAGTTGCAACAGATTATTTCATGAAGCTCGCAGAAGTAAAAGCAGTACATCATATTCGTGATAAAGATGTTTTTACATTCATATTTGAGAACCTCATTTGCAGGTACGGGGTTCCAGCACAACTAGTATCTGATAATGGAAAACAATTTGAGGGACAGAACATAGAGATGTTACTCAGTGCTTTTAGGATAAAATGTGGGAAGTCAACCCTGTTATATCCACAAGCTAATGGACAAAAACAGAAGCAACAAATAAAACAATCGCAGATATACAATCAAAAAGAAATTAGAAGGACATCTCAAAGGGTGGTGCGAGCAAGTACCTAGCGCAGTTTGGGCATACAATACAACTAGAAGAGAAGCAACTGGAATGTCTCCTTATTGTCTAACATATGGAGTAGAAGCAGTATTACCCACAGAGGTTGTAATTCCGACAACAAAGAAAGAAGCTTGGGAAAGAAATTTAAGTGCGGGAGTAATATTAAGTGAATTGGATGATTTGGAAGAAAAAATAGAAAAGGAGTTGCACCATATGAAGATTTATCAGGGACGATTAGCTCGAGAATACAACAAGAGAGTCATTTAACGTGAATATAAACCAGGTGATTTGGTCATGCGAGAAACACCTCCATATCAAAAAGAAAATGGAGGAAAATTAGCATCAAAATGGGATGGACCATATGTTATTAAAGAAGTTGTAGGAAGCGGATCCTATCGGCTGATGGATCCAGAAGGGAGAGACATGGGTTTGAGGCTTGGTAAACCTTGGAACAAACTATATTTTAAAAGGTATTATCCATAAAACTCATGAAAAATTTTACGAATATTTTTTGCTCGCAGGAAATTGGGAAAAGTTACGAGTTTCAAAATTTATATTGCGATTAAACTTT
Organism: Papaver bracteatum; assembly: GCA_023529315.1. NCBI lineage: Eukaryota > Viridiplantae > Streptophyta > Magnoliopsida > Ranunculales > Papaveraceae > Papaver > Papaver bracteatum. The sequence goes on along the minus strand of JAJJWX010000941.1, from coordinate 223,528 downwards.
CATTAATTTGCGAATAAAAGACCGCAATCTGTGATCAGCCTCCAAAAAAGAAAGAGAACCGCAGAAAATTTTATACAGGCAAACCTTTGTGGAGTACACCCTAGTTCGCGAAGCTATATTTCGTAAGAGGCAAAGTCCTAAAGTACGTCATTTAAGGGGGTACCTATAAACGTGGCTAAGGGTAACCGGAACACCACCAAGGACCCTTAGTACATGGTAAAAATTTAGGGGTACAACCCAATAATGGGGTACCTATCCTGGTTAGACACCTTGGATTCTCACCTAATTTAGCGACATTACGCAATATAAAATGAGGTGTAAGAGGATTTAGGTTGGGCGACTAAGGCATACTGTCTTTCCCAAGAAGTGCAGAAAACGATCAAGGCGCCGAGGTACACGGTTGAGTCAAGAGTGCCGAGTGAGGTTGAACCACATCTGCCATTTTTGACAAGTCTTGGAAAATGATGCACTTGGCCCAAAGATACCCCATAGGGTGCAACCTCGTAACTATAATCCCTATAGGCAAAAAGTATAAGAGGTTGCGATCAAAAGCTGGTTGTTGGCAGAACCGGATGGGAATAGCTAACCTTGTATGGTCGATGTACGCTTCCTTGAAGGGGCAACCAGGGGGAAGATAAAGGGCAGCACCCTCCATTAGGGAGCTGATACGTGCTATAATACGCAAATGTCACGAGGCTTCTTGTTTGCGAAAACATAAAGGCTTGTCATATTTGTGCAACAAATGAAATTCTGCGAGCATTCTAAAAAAAAAAAAAAAAAAAAAAAAAAAGAAGGAAAACATACAAAAAGAACTCGCAGAATGAAACAAAGAAGTTAAGATGAGATCAATGGGTTATTACATGAAAGTGTAAAAACGTCATGCGATTTCATCGCAAGACGATAATGTCACGAGGTTGTATGTTCGCAAGAATGTTCAGACTTGTCATATTATCGCAAATACAAAAATTTACTACAAAAGAGGTGGCAAAATAAGACCTTTACTTAGGAAGGCATGATAAGACCACAGAAATTAATGAAATTCATTGCATCAACATCATTGAAGAAATTATACAAGAATATACATTATGAAGATCTGAAAAGAAGACAACTTCGTAAATATCATTGAAGAAATTTTACAAGAATATACATCAAGAAGTTTTGAAGAGAAGACAGCTCTGTCAATATCATTGAAATTTTTTTACAAGAAGTCCTATCAAAGAAGACAGCATCATTGAAGAATTTTAACGAAGACTTAACAAAAGATGCAATTTTGATAGCAATCAAATACAGATAAGTTCATATTCGTAAAAGTTTACGAGAATTACATACTTCTTATACTTCTCCATATATTGAATATTTCTCCAAAAGTTGAATACTTCTTATAATTCTTCAAGAATATCTCATATTTATTATACTTCTTCAACGGATATTTCATTTGGTGAAGGTTAAATAATCATTATACTTCGTCATATGTTACGTAATTATTCACAGATTGAATACTTTTTATATTTCTTCATTTGGTGAATTGAGTACTTCTAATACTTCTTATATCTCTTCATTTGGTGGATCGAGTATTTCTAATACTTCTTATATCTCTTCATTTGACGGATTTAGTACTTCTAATACTTCTTCAAAGGTATTGTATATGTAGTATACTTATTAAGGATATTTCATATTTTTTATTTTTTATACTTAAAAGGGAGGATTTCTTATTTACAATCGTAACAAGTTGAAACTTCGTAAGATAAATTGAGGAAGATATTCTAATACTTCAAACAATGTTTAATCATTTAAAGAGAAATAATAGGGGGAAAAGGATATACTAAGCTTTATCTGTGAGTTATATATTATTTCTCTTCATATGATCAAATGGGGAAAATTTAATTAAAGAAAGGTTAAATTATCTTCGCAAAATATCAGATATACTTCTTAAGAAAGGATAAATCATCTTCTCAAAATATCAGATGTACTTCTTAAAAAACAGAATTGTTCGCAAAAAGAAAACCAACAATAACTAAGGGAAGGAATTCAAAAGAAAGGAGGACAGGAGAGTCAATGATAAATTGAAAAAAAAATGTTATCATGCTTCATCAACACTCTGTGCTGGATCTTTAAGATAAGTAGGGTCATTAGCAGCCTTCGACTTTTGCGAGATATCATCCTTTGAATAATATGCAACAGGAACATCTCCTTGAGGAATAGATTATTTCTCGTCATCAAGATCTTCATCATCACTCTCATAATCGAAATCACTATCAGGCTCACGAGCAACTTCATCGTCAGATATTTTCAGAGGAGTAATTTTCACAGGAGGCAAGGCTCTTGATAAGAGAATGTTATTCGTAAAGACTTGAGCTTTCAGATGACTTTCACGAAGTATAGCTTTTTGATGGTTGGTATCTTCGATATCTTTGGAATAAGCAAGATAGTTGAATCTCCGAGTAGCACGGTCACGAGAGTTGATTAAGCGGGTAGAAAGCAAAGCATTTTTCTTACGAAGCTCGGAACAGGAGGCTTCTAATCCATCTTTCGTATTACGAAGGTTGTTCTCAGATTCTGCAAATAAAACAAAATTCAAAGGATAAAATTTGCGAGTATAAAAAAATTTAAAAGATATACCAGAGGCAGTCAAATTTTAATGACTACCTTCTCTTTGCGAAGTAAGAGATTGAGCTAAAGATAGACAACAGTTCTTCATATGATTCATCGCATTATCAAAACCATCACCAACTAATCCTTTAAGTCGAGATTGAAGCTTTTGATATTTAGAAAGAAGAAAATTTTTATCCTTCGCAAGTTTGGCATTAAGACTTTTTAATGACGAATAATCTTCTTCAAGTTGATTCTTCTTAGTACTCAAGACTATATTCTTATTAATAAGGGAATTCTTCTCAATAACAAAAGAATTTCTTTCAGCATCTGAAGACTTCTTTAATTCCTCAAGTTTACCTTTCAACAGAGAAAGAAGATTTTCTTGATCGCAACATTTATTCTGAAGAGTTTTTAATTCTTGCGAAGAAACAATCATTGTATTCAAAAATGAACATTTCTCTTCTGATAAGGTTTTGTTCTCTTCTAATAAGGTTTCTATTCTCAAATTAGCTTTAGTTAAGGAAGAAAAAAGTTGAGATATATCATCATTCAAAAATTTCCGATCATATATTAGTTGAGTATTCTCTTGAAAAAGAGCGTCAGAGTTGTCAAGAGCACACGAGTAAAGATTAGATAAATGGGAGAATTGGTTTGAGAGGCTTTCATGCTTGGTTCGATATTCTGTTGCATCTGATTCATGGTGAAGTACCAATCTTCTACATTTCGGATGGATTCTATAAAGGGGAATGGGTTTTAATGGATGTTTCAAGCATATGAAGAATATAAGTAAATAAAAGGGAAAATATGAAGATAGTAATCATACCTTTCAATTCATCATTTCTTTTGCGAAGAATCGCACAGTCGAGAGAATTATTTTGAAGATGATAATTTTCTTTACGGAGATCCTCGCATTCTGCTTGAGAAGATTTCAAAGATTGGCGAAGCAATTCAATTTCTTTTTCCAAGGATTGACGTGAAGAAGAAATGTCTGGATTGACCAAATTATTTAGAACTTCGCAAAACTCATATTGCGAACGAACATTAGTAAACTTCGCAGTATTGGTCAAAACCTCAGATAACATTCGGAAAGTTGAATAAATTCCATCTCGAATTTCCTGAGGAAGAGGAGAAGAATTTGAAGGAATAAGAGCAAGCTGCAAATTTTCTGAAGAAATAGCACTCAAAGGATTTGGGGACAAGATAGGTTTTTCAAGAGAAGAAGTTGAAGAAATATTTTGCGAGGGTTGTTTTTCAAGAGAAGAAGTTGAAGAAATATTTTGTGAGGGTTGATCTTGAAGAAGTGTTGATAAATTGACATTGATGGGAGATTGAAAGGTAGGTAATGGAGTAGAGGCAGGAGTGTGTGAAGAAGCATTTTCACGAGGAGGAGAGGAAAATTCCTTATCAACTTCAGGAAGGAAATCATCAATCGGAATTAATGGTGTGGGTTTAGTTATTCGAGATCTCTTACCAGGGTTTGGTTTTTCGCCAACCTGCGAATCAAAATGTAGATTAAAAACTGAGGCAAAAATATATTGTTCAGGAAAGAAGGCAAAGTATTTTAACTACCTTTTGATTCTCAGATTTTCTTCTTCGTGGATTAGGGCTTGAATTTTTTAGTTGAGGTTTCATCTGAGGAGTTATTTTGCTGAAATAAATCAAAATCAGATAACAAACTATACAGAAATTAAAGAGGAGAACAAATGAAATGCGCGAAGATAGAAGGAAATTACCTTAGAGAACTCATGAAGATATAATAGAAGAGAAAATTGCAGAGAAAACAATAATAGAGAGTATGCTCAGAAGATAAAATTGCAGAAGTAAGAAGAAGAAAAGGAAGAGAATATAAAGGAGTTATATAAGGGAATAACTAGAAAAGAACGGTTACAAAAGACGTGTCCAAATTCTATAAGACTAAGTAACGGTTATGTTCTCACGATCATTTCTTCTTCGTAGAATTGACATGAGAAGAGGCAAGATGTAGGTACTGAATATCGCAAGATAATAGTTCACGAGTATCGTAATAAATAAAGGAGAAAAGAGTTATAAAATGATACGATGATAGAAGTAGCGCAGAGAAATATGAAGTTTTGCGAGGATGGAATAATTTTGCGAGTATGAGTTGCGATACTTCGCAACTCATATACAGCTGTATAAGTTTTACTATAAATAGGAGTTCAAATGTAAAATTTGAGAGGTTCTTTTAGTGAGTGTAAGAAATTATCTTAGGAAAGAGAATAGAAAAAGTTGTAACTATTCTAGTTCTATTTTGATAATTTTATGTAATCAACTAAGAGAATTAATAAGAAAGTTATCATTCATCATCAAGAACTTCTTGAGTTTTTACTAATTCTATTGAGGGTGTATTTGTAGGTTATTCTGCAACTACATAACCAAAGTTGATTATTTTATGATTAGCTTAGTTGTTATTCCGTAAGGTACTTTGTGTTGAGCATGTCCAATTAAATTGATTACTTTTGTGATTAGTTTAGTTGTGTACTTCGATTAGATTAATTGTGGGTTCTATTGTGATTAATTTAATTGATTTCTTAAGTCTAAATCAATATACTTTGTGTTGAGCATATTTGGTTAAATTAATCTTAGGTTCGCTTACGGTTAATTTGATTGAATATTCTTTTTGGATTCCAAATTCATACTTGTATGTGATTTGTTGAGTCCAAAGAAATCCTTCTTTTCTTTAGAAATTAAGGCCGCTCTTGTTGTTCCCTTGGGAATGACATTTTATGTGGGAGAGTTCTTAATTGAACTTGTGCTTAATTTCCAAATATTTATGGGGAGTGCGGCTGTGGAATATTATAGGGTTTATCTTGTATGTTTATAAACTCCTTGATGAATGCATTTAGCTTCGGCTTTATGATTGCATCTAAACAAGATGATATACATTTACCTTTGGTCATGAAATGTCTCTTACGGAAATTTTATTAGGATCCCGTTCTTGTACCTTTGCCAATTTTATTGATAAAAAGGGGGAGAATTAATATGCAGTTCACACTACAAATACATATGGTTTTCGGGTCATTTGTAAGGGGGAGTGGTTTCCATGTGAGATAGAGTATTGACTAAGGGGGAGTGACGTATCACCGTAGTATTGTTGTTAAAGTTGTGATGCAATTTGACTTTGACGTTTTTTAATGATACTATGAAACTGTATAACAATGATTGAGAACTCTTGTTTTCTCGTTGTTATAGATATGGATTTTCAACAACGATGATGCTAAACTTACAACCTTTGGGATCATTGGAGTACTTGGTAGTGATGAAGATTTCAAGTAATGTTGAATATTGGACGACTTGTGGAATAGGAGCTACAAAGTTTATTTATATATTTTTTGTATTCCATATGTATTAATAGTTTTGCCACTAAAATTGACAAAGAGGGAGATATTTAGAGCATTGCTCGGTCAAACACGCATGCGTTGCTATCTCAAGCATGTTTGTCAATGTTAGTGATCAAAACTATAAAGTCTTGATTTTCAGTCTACAATAGCTAAGGTCTCGGACTAGATAGAAAGTGTAGTTGAGCTCAAGAACTCCATGGCAATCATCATACAAGATGAAGGACTACTCAAGGAACCAGTGGATCTTCATCGACTAAAAGGTATGTGGAGACTTGAACTTATCTATCACTCAAAAGTCTATCTACTTTATCTCCTATCATGAGACAAAGTCGTATTACTATATAGACTAAGATTATACACATGTGTTATTTCGATCTGAGTATATCTCGCTTATCTATTTCCCGAAATATGTGTTGGTAAAGATTTCGCTTTAGCCAAGTTCATCTTTTCCTAGTGACGAAAGTCATGGTATATTTCAATCACTTTGAATGACGAAAAATATTTTGTGAATAACAACTATATAACGCCCTCTGAGAATGTTTCAATGATTGAAATGAGAGTTTAGACAATATAACCATTGGAGGATATGAGCATTGTTGTGGAAACACATATATGTATAAGTCCTTATTTCTTGAACCAAAATTTGCAAACTTTGTTGATCAAGTGAAACTGGAAGTGCGTGAGCTTCAGTTCGCGAACTCAGTTCGCGAATTGGCGGAAGTTCTCGACCCGAGAATTTATGCTGGAGTTTGTGAACTCCTTTTAGGAACTTAAGTCCGCGAACCCAGTCCGCGAACTTGAGTAGGTTATGTCTAAAAACGATGTTTGTGAACTCATCTCAATAAACTAAGGAATGCTATTGCAAACCGTGGCTTTATAGTTTATAAATATATTCGAGTGAATCACATCGTTTTTGCTTCGATTGTGTCTTGTGTAGTACATAAATATCTAAGCAACTGAACAACTCTTTTTGTAGGATCATAATATCTCTACAGCAATGCTCTTGCAAAATTTATAAACAACGCTTCTGCGAGCTCTTCAAAAACACTCTGCGAGCGTCGCAGACTGACTCAAAGAATGATTCAAATAATGACGTAACGGATGACGTTAGCATGAACACGGGAAGTGCATGACGATCCTGCGAAGATTGCGGCATCTGCGAGAGTAAGCATTACAACTGCTGCGATAATATCGCGAGTCAGATCCGAAATTAAAGGATAGCTTAGTTGTTATCCACTATGTAACTACCCTATATAAAGAGAACTATTAGACCCAGAAAAGGGAGATCAAATTTTAAGTGTTGAGAAAGTTTTGAGGAGATAGAAAATTCTTGTGAGCGGTTGTATTATTGATTTCTTCCATTTCCTGTAACATTTTTGAGAAATAATCAATAAAAATGTTGTTCTTAATCTTCAAATATGTGTTGATTGTTATGAATTCTTGTGAAGGGTGTAGTATAGGAATTCATGCAACTACATAATGGCGCTAGAAACAGGGATGTTTCTGAGCAAAGATTCAAATTATGATTTGTAAGAATTTGAAGAAATTGGAAAATATTTTTACGTGATTTACAATAACACATTAAATTTGAAGGAATGGCTAGAAGAAGAAATACATCAGAACAACCAACAACCGTAAGGATGAGTAAAATACTTGCTGGAGAAGAGACAAATGAAATAGGGGAATCTTCAAGATTAAGAACAAGGAGCAACAGAACAAGGAATAATGGAGAAAATCAAGTTCAACAACCGAATCAGCAAACACCAATAAAAGATAGAACTGTGGATTATGACAGAGTGAGCGTGCTTACTTGGAGATCAGATTCAATAGAAGAAGCAGAAAATCAACAATTAAGAAATTGAAGGCGAGAGGTAAGAGATCATGAAATGGTTGGAGGATTAATTCATGAAGATGACGAAAATGAAGCAGAAGAGGCTTTAATACAAAGAATACAAGAGAAAAAGAGGTTAGAGGCGGAAGAACGCGTGAATTTAACAAGACAAAATCACGAGTTAAGAATGGAGAATTTGAGATTACAAAATAGGAGATCAAGAAGTGATGCAAGATCAAGTTCAAGGTCATTGAGAGGAGAAGCAAGGCGAAATTCCCCTGTGAGAAATGTTGGTGAGAATATTCGAGAGGAAATGCAAAATCCAAATGAAGTGCAGCGTTATGAAGAAGAAAAGATGATTAATGATCGCTACATTCCGCGTGGTGAAACTGTGGATGATAGATGTGATAATGGAAATCAAGTGGGTGGACATAACTAAGATGGTGAATAAAATCGAGAAGAAGGAAGAAGAATATTACATGAGCGAGAAATTCAAAGAAACCGAAGAATAATTGAGGATGAAATTGAGAGACAGTATGCTGAACAAGCACGTCTAGCTTGCGATAAAGAAAGATTGAGAGCAGAAGTGGAAGAACAAGAGCTTCAAGAAGCAATACGTCAGAACAATCATGACAATTGAGAAAGGAGACGCGCAAGAAATCGCAACAATGATAATATCAATGAGGAATATGATAGAATACAAAGAAGAATATAAAGACATCGAAGAGAAACGATGAGAAATGAAAAAAATCGCAGAAGAGAAAATGAAAGGCATAATCATTTGAGAATTCATGAAGGAGGTGAATAAGAAAATCATGGGAGAAGGCAGAATGAATATGATGAAGAGGAAGCACAAAATCTCGCAAGGCAAGAAAGACATGAGCGCATAAGAAGGGAAGCTGCACTGAAAAGACCAATGGAGAAAAATTCAGCTGGGAATGAACAGATCTTGAGAGAGTTAGCAGAAATGAGGGGAATGTTAAATAACAGAAGAGAGGGAGGAAGAAGTCAACTTGATGAGGCCATTGAAGAAGCTGCGAAAACTCCATTCACCCAAGAAGTACAATTAGGAGGAATACCCCCAAAAGGCAATTTGCCAACATTAACCAGTATCTTTTATGGAACTACTTGTTCTATTCAACATGTCAAAGCTTATGTTAGGTGTATGCTACAGTGGGAAAACCATGATGCTATATTGTGAAAATATTTCGCATCCAGCCTAACTGGCGAAGCTTTGAAATGGTTTGAAGGGTTACCTAATAACACTATAACTTCTTTCAATCATTTGCAGATTACATTTTTGGGAGCATATATAAGTAACAATTCTTCGCGACCTGGCATTGAAGATATATTTGGGTTAAAATAAAGGGTTGGAGAGAGTATGAAACATCTAACCATAAGATGGAAGACAATGTGTAGTGAGATGGCAGGAAGAGTAGATGAGAGATACCTCATTTTATCTTTCATTAATGCTATGTTCGCAACCAATCTGCTCATATACAAATTTTCAGAATCAAAAATACAATCACAATGACGGAGCTGCGAGAGTTACAAGAAGAATACATTATATTAGAGGAGAAACAAAATGAGATAGAGTCATATCCCATTGCGAACAGCAGTTCAGGTGCAGCAAACGCAAGTCTACTTCCCAGATTAATAAATACAATAGAGAGCACTTCGCAGGTGAAGCAAGAAAAAAGTATGAATGATGATCAACAAAAATTAGTAGCTATGGGAAGCAGAGATCAAGAAGAGTTCGAAAGGGAAACAAAATTCTTTAGTCGAAGTGGAAATAACAAGATTCAAAGGCTTGATCAGCCGCAAGAGACTTATGGTGGTCAGAGACAAAGTTATTATAGAGGGCAAGGAAGTTAGAAGATAACATGGGAAGAAATTAAGATGCAACCTCTAAATGCTAGCATAGAGAAAATTTGGGAGGCTATAATTTTGATGGAGGACATACCCGTACCCTGGAATATGGGAAAAGAGCCACACCCAAATAATCAAAGTCAAGAATTTTGTTTTTATCATCATTTTCATGGTCACTCGACAAATGAATGCAAGAACGTAAAGAGAATCATTTTGAGGATGATAGATTAGGGAAAATTAAATTATTTCCTAATAAGACATCCACAGCCTCAGTAATTACCCCCAGCACCAGAAATTCGCAGAGTGAATACAACAAAAGAAGGAGAAATGTTTGTAATAGAAGTTGGAGCAAAAGCGAAGAATTTATTCTGTAACTCCATCATACATACGTACAAGACTATAGAGGATTTCCATGATAATGTTCTAAACAGATTTTTTGGGAGAGATGAGGATAGGAGAGAAATAATGAATATTGCGAAAGCCTCGCCATTAGAAGAGTGGCAAAAGAAGATTATTTCTTTCACTGCACAAGAAGTACCTGAGCCTAGCGAGATGCATGATAACCCTCTAGTTGTAATATTAGAAATAAATCCAAAACAAATAGAAGAAAAAGATGAAGAAGATGAGGATGGTGAAGCTGAAGATTCTTGGGCCATTAACAGAGTTTTAATTGACACGGGAAACTCAGTGGATATCTTATTTTATCATACTTACAAAACCATGGGAGGAAGAGACGAGAATTTAATACCATCAACTTATAAGATCTATGGTTTCAATGGTACTGCCAATAAGCCCAAAGGGGAAATTACAATACGAATTCCATTGAAGGGGATATCTTCCAAGATTCAATCATGTGTTGTTGATGTAGAATCGCCATACAATGCCTTGATTGGCCGACCTTGGATGCATAGGATTCTAGGTATAGCGTCAACTTTCCACCAGTGCATTAAGTTTCCTTATCCCAGTGGTGTTGGAGTTATAAAGTAAGATTGGACTGAGGGAAATAAGTGTTATGAAATTGATATGGAATCTTGCGAGGAAAGGGCTGCAAAGAATAGAAACTGGAAACATAACATCAAACAAAAGCAAATAAGTGAAAAGCTGATGGTTGATAGAATAGAACGGCGAGAAGAAGGAATGTTGCGAAGTCAACATGTGCTGAAACCAATAGATGGCGAGCGTCTCGCAGATGGAGAAAATATAGCAAAGCGCAACAAAAAAACAGAAGTAGAAAATAGTAAGTAGAAAAGGTAAAATTTCTAGGTCGTAAAATATAAGAGATGTATGAATAATTTGTTGAAGAAAACGTTACAGAAGGAATGTTTTGATTCAATGAAAATGATGAAATTGAAAAATTGTACAAGAGCTCAAATGTAAAAAGACAAAATCAAAGAAACGCGAAAATTTCGCAGAAACGCAAATAAAATTTTGCAGAGATATATTAGAATGGGACGAACCTTTATGGCGTACACCCTAGTTCTCAGATAAAATTTCGCAAGAGGCAAATGTAAGACCTAAAGTGCGTCATATAAGGGGGTATCTCTTTGGATGGCTCAGGGATAAGGTTATACCGCTACTAGAACCTGAGTCATGGAGATTTGGGGCCCATGAAAGCCTATATAGGAGACGTACCTTGGATTTCCAACTATATATATATATATATATATTAACATTTGGACGATCGAGGGTCTCTTCTAAGGAGTGCAGAGTATGACCAAGGCGCCGAGGTACACGGTTGAGCCAAGAGTGCCCGGGATGGATGAACCTACCCTGGCCATTCTTGGAAAGTCTTGGCTATGATGCACTCGGCCCGAAGAAAATCCCACTTAGGGTGCAGTCTCGTAACTATAAGCCATATAGGCAAAAAGGATAATAGGCTACGAAAACAACTGGTTGTTGTTAAGACCAGATGGGAGGAGCTAGTCTTGTATGGCCGATGTACGCCTCCTTGAAGGGGCAACCAGGGGGGAGATAATGGCGGCACCCTCCATTAGGGAGCTGACAGTGTCAAAAAAGACGCAAATGTCATGAGGCTTTATATTCGCAAGAATATTTAGGCTTGTCATATTTGTGCAATATTTATACAGAGGCAAAAATCCATGAGAAAAAGATAAGATGATATCAATGGGTTTTTACATGAAAGTGTAAAGACGTCCTGCGATTTCATCGCAAGATGGAAATTTCATGGGGCTTTGTCGTCGCGAGAAGACTTAGGCCTTCCATATTGTCGCAGAGAAATTGACAAAGCACGGATAAGGCAAGATCAATGGGTCTTTGCATGCGAATGTAAGGACGTCCTGCGATTTTGTCGCCAACACAAAACGTGGCTAAATAAGTCCTTTAACTTGGAAGGAAAAATAAGACCACAAGAGATCAAGATTGAATGACTTGCGATATTTACACAAAGATTGGGGAAAAATTTACAAACAGATCTTATTCAAAATTAATCTGTTCATTCTTTCATATTACAGATGAATAACAGAGGAAAGTATAGGAATGAACATAATGATAAAATTATTATTCATCTTTATATGACAGGTTTACGCAGATAGTTAAAAATGAATAATCATATCGATTAACCATATTGCAAAAAGGAATCGTTTTCTAATGTATGCAGATAGAAACAAAAGTAATCTATAACATCAAGGAACCTTAGAAGCTGGAGAAATTCGCAGCAATGTATTACAAGGAGAAAGAGATGAATGTATAGATATTACAAAGAGATTTAAAGAGAAGATAAATCTATTTAGATCCTTCATTATCTTCACCAGATTCCCCCTCTTCATCTTCATCTTCATTATGTTCTTCATCATGTTCAAACTCTTCAGCTTCGCTATCAGAGATGATAATATTTGGGACGTTCTCTGGAATTTCATTCGCGAGATAAGGATATGTAGAATGGGGAATTTTACGATCATCACAGACCATTCTAATAGAATCATTGCGAACACCAACAAGAGTATTGCTAAAATTCGCCAGAGTAATCTGAAGTTGCTTTTTGAACTTGGAGCATTTCTCGTTGCGAGAAGACAGAAGTTTTGCGAGTTTCCCTTTCTCTTCTTCCAATTCAATAATTCTTTGGAGAAAATTTTCTTCAGATGCTGCGAACAAATGATAACATATTAATAAAATAGTGGAAAATCAGTTAAAAGATGGATTAGTGGAAAAACAAGAATAACCACCTTCTCTTTCAAAGATCATATCCTTAATCAAGGCAGAATGATCAGCTTGAAGACTAACATCTACACCTAAATTATTTCTGGCGTTATCAAGAATCTGTGCAGCCCAGGCAAACTCATCATCATTACTAATGAGAAGACGGGAGCGAACTTGATTTTCCTTCTTCACAAAAGCATTATTCTCGCAGATAAGTCTGTCCCTTTCAATTTGAATATTGAGAAGAGTTTTATGGAAATCTGCTAAAGCTTGAGCACCATTTTTAACAATGAGGTCTTTTTCGTCAATAAGATTACTGTACTTGGTTCTTAATATATTATTTTCCTCTTTTGAGTCAATATAAAGGCACTTAAACTTATTGGTTAAACCCAAGTTGAATCTATGTTCAATTTTTAAGAGAAGAAATTTGGATCTAAGTTCATCTATAGAAAGAGATCTAATTTGATCATCTGAAAGGCTACTTAAAGAATTATTAAGGCAATCAAGAAGGGTATCCTCATCTACAGGTTCAGGAAAAGAGCGGAGGAATGTAGCCTCATCAGTAAGACCATAAACATCTGCAAAAATGGTTGCTTGAATAAGCTAAAATAGGATAAAAGAATTAAGAGAAAAATGGAAGAATTCATACCATAGAGTTGTTGGTTAGCTTTTTCAAGATCGGATATCTTTTGCTTGTCACTCGAAGCATCGATTTCTAGCTGTTTATTTTTCTTGCGAAGTGTAGCAATTTCATCTTCCAGTTCTCCATCCTTCTTTCGAAGATTAGCAGATTCAGATTCCAATTTTTTATTTTTCCCGCGAAGAACAACATTCTTCTTTTCAAAAGTTGCACGTCTCCTCTTCAGGTCTGAGGCAACAGCAAAAGAAGCTCTTCCAGCCCGCGAAGGAAAGAAAAAATTGTCAAGACAAATATAAATTAAAAAATGGCGAGGAAATGAGAATACACAAATGTGGCGAAGAAATGAGAACATACCAGAGCGCTAATTTAATGTAAGAAAATTGGAGATATAGATCTAGAAACCCCGCGAAGAGATTCATTATTCTCCAAGAGAGGGGCGTCACAGATAGCTGACATGGATTTTCAAGCTTCGGCAAGAGGAGTATCGCCAATCCCTAACATATTATCAGAGAATATGCTGTAAAGCTGAGACATAGAAGACTCAAGTTTGGAGAATTCCTTTACAGAATTAATATCAGCATAATCATCATCGTTGTTATCATCGCTACAACTCTCGCTGGACTGAAAAGTTGAAGGATATGGGGATTTCATTTTTCTTTTCTTTGAAAGAGGAACACCTGATTTCTCCTTGCGAGGAGCATCAGATTTCTCCATACGAGCAGCACCTTTGTCTTTTCCCTTGGTCCTCACAACTTTAACAAGTTATCTTTCTTCGATAACCTTTAAACACAGATAAAGATAAGAAATAGAGGAAACAATATATTGTTAAGAATCACAAAGGAATATTTCTTACTTCATCTGTGAGTAACTTAAGAGATGATAAAGTACTGCGTTTCCTTTGCAGAAGCTTCTGGTTTCCCAAGCTTCTGGGTTTCAATCTGGTAAAATTGGAGGGATCAGCGAGAGTATATATAAAAACAAAAGGAAAATAATAATAAAACTTAAACAAAAATTTCGGGAATATACCTATGTATTCTTTTCAGGCCATCTGAACACCCATGGTTGGTATTCTGCGAGATTTGCAGGAAAAGTGTGAGATCCAGAGATGTATGGACCCCCTAGAAATAATGGGAAGATACACTATTTGTCATCATTAGAGTGGTGAGGAGATGAATTGTTTCCCGGATGCCAGTCAATGTACAACATAATAACTTTGTCTTCAGCAACGTCATCCTTTTTCTGTAAGCGGACACCCCAACAAGTGATATACTTCCTCATGGGGATTATTTCATAATTCGCGAAGAAATTATCTACAGTATACTTCGCAGGAACAATTGGAACATATTTGAATATAGGGTTCTTCACTTCAGGAGGGTAAAGAGATTCCTTACCAGCACCGCGAGAAACAAACTCAAGCATCAAATGAATACAATCCCCACTCAACGGATATATAGCCCGCGGGAACTTCGCATGAGAAAGTATTTCATAGAATAAAGGAAGTTCAGGTTCGTAAAGAGGAATGGGAAGGCCAGCTTCAAGTTGACCTAATGAGACTATGATCTTCTCGCCATTACACGGATGATCAAAAAATAATTTAATGGAGAGCTCAGCCCTAGGGTTTTTTATTAGGAATGGTGGATAAAGTAAATCCTCTATCTTGAAGCTTCTTTTGCATCTTTTCAAAGGCAATTAGATTTTTACGACCTGCTGGAGGAATCCTTAGTATGGTAATGAAGAAAATAGAAGATCAAAGGAATAATAGAAAAATTACAACAGCAGCAGATGCGGAAGTTGCAGAAGAAAAATAAAATTGCATTGAAAGAAAGAGAAAGTAAAAAGAAGAAAAGAAAAGAATGAAGAAGATATATATAGAATGTAAGAATTCTCGAGAAGATAAATGCAGTTAATACGAAGAAAAGACGTGAACGGTTGAAACGCAGCGGTTGAAAAGAACGTGTCATAAATTGAATGGAAGAAAAGATACGTGTAATAAATCTGGCGAAAAATGCAGAAACGTGTCAGAACAGAAGAATGTGAAAAGATGAACAACTGCGGCAATTTAAAAGAATTAAATTCTCATGATCTTTTCCCCTCCGCAGAAAATACATGAGAAGAGACAAGATGTAGGATCAGAATATCACCACAGCAGTGCTCTTGCGAAATTTATAAAAACGTTTCTGCGAGCTCTTCAACAACACTCTGCGAGCGTCGCACACTGACTCAAAGAATGACGTAACTGATGACGGTAGCAGAAACACAGGAAGAGCATGACGATCCTGCGAAGATTACGGCATCTGCGAGAGTAAGCATTACAACTGCTGCGAGAATATCGCGAGTCATATCCGAAATTAAAGGACATCTTAGCTATCATCCACTATGTAACTACCCTATATAAAGAGAACTATTAGACTTAGAAAAGGGAGATCAATTTTTAAGTGTTGAGAAAGTTTAAAAGAGAGAAAATTCTTGTGAACGGTTGTATTCTTAATTTCTTCCATTTCCTGTAACATTTTTGAGAATTAATCAATAAAAGTGTTGTTCTTAATCTTCAAATATGTGTTGATTGTTATGAATTCTTGTGAAGGGTGTAGTGTAGGAATTCCTGCAACTACACTTTAACTAGTTCATTTGAGTCATTTGGACTAGTTATGGTAAAGAAGAATATGGTTATTATGAAAGTTATCATATGGCTAACCTTTTGGTTAACTATTGTTGAACCAACTAATGTACAAGTTTGGGTACGGTTACACAAGAATAGAAACGTGCATTACATGTGTGTATAACAAGTTATGTTTTCGATCTAATGGTTGATAAATATGAGCTTGAATCTAATCAGGTTTTCATCTAACAGTGAATATTGAATGCTTTGTTAGTAATCTAACATTGATTGCAAACCCTGATTTGAAGACTATATAAGGGATAACTCTAGCAACTAGGAAACCGAATCCCCACACATACTGTGTGATACTAGTTGTGCTAAGCTAAAGTCGATTCTCCTTTAACCTTTGGTTTTCTTCTTCTAAAACCAGGTTAACGACTTAAAGACTTCATTGGGATTGTGAAGCCAGACCGATACTACTTTTATCGTAGTTGTGTGATATGATCTTGTTGTTTCTATCATATGAGTACAATTGTAATAATTGTCTTGAGATTTATATCTCCGATAGGCAAGATATAAAAGTAGTCACAAACACTTTGTCTCATCGTTTGTGATTCCACAATATCTTTTTTCGCTGTGTCGATTAAGACTATTGTGAGTTGATTGATAAAGCTGAGATGTTCTTCGGGAATATAAGTTTGGTTTTATCAATTAGTTCCTGTTCACTTTGATTTATTGAAAGACGGAACAAAAAACTCGTAGGTATATTCGTGGGAGACGGATTTATCAATTACCGTAGAATTTTATGTGTGATACAGATTGGTTTATTAAAGTCTTCGACTTTGGGTTGTATCTATTAGAGCATTGCTCGATTGAACCCACCAAGCATTGGTATGTCAAGTTTGGTTGTCATATTTTTGTGAGCCAAAACTCATTTAAGAGTCGCTTGATTTAAATGTACTAGAGTCAACTTCGTATATGTTAGCTTAAAAGTATTAGGGTGACATATTACAAGTATTGTGAAGACTTGAAGAAGTGAAGAAGAACGAAGCTACAAATACAACATCATCCTTCCACTTGAGGTTAGTGATATTTGACTTGAACTGTTTCATTCCCTAACATATCTTTCAAGTCGTGTATATTGAAAACATAAAAATGCGAAGCATGAACACTCTAGATAGACATAGTATTAAGGAATACAATATGAAGTTTCTTGCTTAACCATTAAACTTTGTATATAAGATATCGACATAATCGTATGAATGCTATTGTGATTATGTATGGGTATGAGGTGAGGATTTCATCCTAAGGAACAATATTTACATGTGTTCTAAGGAAGTAAGTTCATGATATGTGTTGTGAACCGAAAAGGAAATCGCCAGGCGTTATTGAGGTTGTTCTTCATTGCATATCTTATGAACGACCAATATGTGTGATTAGTATAACCGCTCATGACTTGTTTGTTTTCTTGTTAAAACTATTCACATGAGGCCTGACTTATGTATTGGTATGACTTTTATTAGTGAAACCGATCCTAAGTTATCACTTGGGGTATGCTCGGGTTGTGAGTGTCTGAAATTATTACTGGAAGAAGAGGAACCGATCCAAGTAAGAGGTGTAGTGCATCACAATGGGAACCGATCCTTGTATGAGGTGCATCAAGTTTTATGGAAGAAAGGGGAACCGATCTTATGAACATGTGCAACACGTTTTTGGGAAGGGGAAACCGATCCTATGGATATGTGCAGTGCATACAAGTTAGGTACCAAATATATGTGGGGAACCAATCCTAGTACATAGTCAGCCGTATCTTTGGTAAGCTAGTGTAACTATGCACAATACTCACATGGAGGTAGAACCGAAACTTGTTTTGGTAGAACTGTAAACCCATGAGTTGTGATTGAGTGTTACTTGATCAATCACGTAGTTCTTGAAAGTCAGATGAACCAATTCTAAACTTGTTTGGAAGTGTGGTAAATCGATTTCAAGTGAGCAAGTATGAAAAAGGACTTGAAAGAGTAATATGTCGACACACTTTGAACACGGTGCATTAATACTTATTCTTTATTGTTCAAAGATATTCCTTAACGGCTAAGAAGGAAGTAAATCCCAAGATCGAACTTAAATAAGTTAAGAATCTTTTTTATTAAGGGTTTTTAATTATATATGGAAAATAAGAATTAGTAATGTGCATTTGCTAATTAAAGATTTTCCAAGGAGATTTCGATCATTATTCTTGGACAGTGCATTCACAGGAATTATGAAAACCGAATTTGGGTTAATATGGAAAAATATCTTGAGAATATTTTCGGTTTTGGAAATTCCTTGGTGTCCAAACTTCCTTGTCCATAAATACTTTGAGTTTGCATTTCTAGCAAACTAATCTTGCGTGACATAAACTTCTTCTTTTGTCTTTGTTACTGGTGAAGCCGCCTATCGGAGAGGAGAGTAATCTAATTAGGTGAAATCTCTTACGGCCGCTCAATTTAAAGTCTTCTTTGGGACTGGGAATCTCTAGCACGACCCGTTGGTGGGAAACTAGATATTGCGGTTTATCTTTAGTTTTCGTATTGATTTGATTGACTAACGGTGGTTGAACTTTGATTGCACCTAGTTTGTTTATGCTTGAGAATCTTCTCTTCTGATATAAGATTCACTCAAACTAGTTCAAGGTTTCGACAGGGATCTTTATACTGTTGTTAGATCTAAATAAGATCTTGTGATAATCCATTGTTAACAGACTCTGTTCTGTTTGTGATTGATCACAAGGGATTCAAGTAGTTGTGTACAGGTGTTTATTGAATATCTAAGAATATTTGAAGACAAAGAAGATATTGAAGATTTCTGACTTGGTTTTTATAATCTTTGGTGTGCACAATACTTGTTTTGGAAAAAAATGATCCGACTATAATTGATTTATCTTTTTGGGTATTTTGATAGAATAGTTGAGGAAGATCGGCATCAATACGATTTCTTGTGATTAAAGGTATTGATTGTCTTAATCTTAACGATTTTCTTTGGGTGATTGAACATAAGATAGATCTTGTAACCTGGCAAAGGAGTTTATGTTAAGATAAACAAGGGAACCTTTGCGCAACTCATATCACTTGGTTTAAGAGAGTTGATACCAAACAGATTTGTTGTTCCTTTACTGTTTGGAATAGGAACCAAAGGAATTGGTCCAAGTACGTGACTTGTTTACAGGTTGGAGGCGTGGGAATACAGATGGAATAGGTGAACTATAGGTTTAGTTGCTTGGTCTCAACTATACGAAGTTGTTTTATTTTGTATAGTGGCTTAATCCTGAGAGTATTCAATTCTGAACTAGGTCCTGGGGTTTTTCTGCATTTGCGGTTTCCTCGTTAACAAAATCTTGCTGTGTCATTTACTTTATATTTCCGCATTATAATTATTTTATTATAATTAAAGTAAATTGCACAAACGTTAATTCTTATTTACTTGATACGTGAATCCTATAGAGTTTGGTCAAGTCCGAACCTTTGTATCAAGTAAATACACTTTGTTGTTGTATTGTCTCGATCTCATATCCATAGACGATCACACAAAGTGTGAACCTATTTGTAGTATTGTCTCGGCTCAGTCCATAGACAATCACTTTCGGGGATAGGATTTATAGGAAGGAAAAGTAATAGCTTGAGTTATATTTGGGGTACCCTCGCCTTTTCAATTGGTATCAGAACAGGCAAACACGAAAATATCTAACAATATGTGTTTGGTGCGATCCATCCTATAAGAATTGAATCTTGTTAATGATTCAGTTAACGTAATGGCAGGATTTGACTACTTCAGGAGTTCGTGGTGGATAACACTTATGAAGTATGTATTACTTTTATTCCTAAACCTGTTAGGAATTATGCATATGTATGTCGTGAATGACTTACATAATTCTTTGATTGTCATAGGATTGTATATCATTATGATAAATAATGATTTAATGGACAATGAGAAAGATCATATCTTGAAAATGGATAAGATTCTTCTTAAGATTTTTACGAACCTCGGCTATTATGTTGTTTTGAAATCTAGAATCTTAAATATATTTTGGATTTCCTATCAAAGTATATTCATATTCATTTTCAGATCAAAGACTGTCAATGTTTCACCTCTATGTGTGCAATTTTGGAAAATATGTAATCCTCCAAGGATTGAGTTTTCAGTTAATAATTCTATTAACTATGGATTGCTTGACACACCTCACAACTATTTTAATGAAGAAAGTGATCTTTTAAAATTCTACAGGATTTATGATTCAAGTGGTATTTTTAACAAATATCACACTTTGTTCAAACATGTATCTGTATACTCTATAAAATTCTAGAGTGAGTTTCAAGTAATATTATCAATCTCTAGTAATAAAAGAGTAAACAGACTTTTGGACAAAGACATTGAATCAATTCCAAATAAAGATCCAATCCATGAAAAATCGGTTTTCCAAAAGAGAGACCCAGATACAAAATCGGATTTGTCGTCTCACAAGTCTTGGTTTCCAATTTTGCTAGTATTTCCTAAAACTAGTTGTTTCCAGTTTTTGATCTCAAGTCTTCCTATAAAAGATAATCTCTTATTATGTGTTCGAACATATTGGAGAAGACTGATAAAAACCGAAACTAGGGTTCTTCATATTTTCGCAAATATGAGAAAGAGGAAATTAGTGGAAGAAAACCATGACAAGTTTGTCTTGAATCAATTTATTCCTCCTGGAGAGGTTAAGAAAATCAAGCGTCCTCACTTGATCAAAGGAAAACATGATCTTACGGATTTTGTATACACTGCATGCTTTGATAGATACCAAGCCTTGAGAGAAGCTACCTTCATTGAAGAGAAGAGATTCGATCCAGAGGTTTCAGAGACCAATTATGTGAAATTTGTTCAAGACCGAATTTGGGGAAAGATGTTCGAATTTGAAAAATATTCACCTGACATAGTAAGAATTTTTTATGGAAATATTCACAATATTAATCATGAAAAACTTACTTTTAGTACCTTGGTTGGGAGTACTTTTCTTCATGTCGACAAAAAGATGATATCAGAAATTATCAACTATAATGTGAAAGGCCATATGGTTATAGGTTCTGAAATTGATCACGATAGCATTTCAAAACTCATCACAGGAAAAACTGTTGAATGGAGAAAAGGAAAAATGTTAACCAAAGATGTACCTTTTCATCTAAGGGTGTTCAGAAAACTAGCTGTAGCAACCTTGTTTGCATGCTCAAGAGATTCCTCCTTGTGGAATAGAGAATTTGTTGAATTAGTTTACTTTCTTCTAGAAGGAAATAAACGAATTGATATTTATGGAATGATTATCAATCAAATTATTAAGATCATTGAATCTCTCAATGTCATAGGTTTTCATAGAAACCTTGGTTATCCCTGTCTTATCACCGAGCTATGTGAAAAATCTTTGGAAAGCAGCTTTAAAGATGAGAAAGGTATCAAAACTCTCTCACAAAGCATTATCAATCCAAAGGGAGGAACAAAAAGGGAATTTAGTATCTCATATGATCAAGTCTACAACAATGGAGATCTTATGTTCCATATTCTGCATCTGGGAAGACAATTAGACTGTATTCAGAAACAGTTGGCATTTGCCTACATAAATGATAAAGATACTCTTGATGGTATCCTAAACATCAATGATGAGTTCTTAAATAAAGAACAAGAAGAAGACCCTGAAGAATGCTCCAAGAGCAAACAAATGAAGGCTGATTTACCTTCAAACAAGAATAAGAGTAGACATTAGTTGTTGATTTATTTCAAGTTTTAAGTGTCTATTATGAATAAAGTTATTTGATTTATAATTTTTCTTGTGATAGTTTTTGATTTACATAGCCGGTACTTTAATGCTTTATTTTATTTGGTATGTATGTTTATGAGATGTTTGATTTCGGTTTTACTATCTTGATATTCGATCTCATAATATGTTGTGAACCCTTATGGTTTGGGTGACTTTTTGATTTAGCAGGATTAAGTTCTAGCCCATGTTGGTAGGCTTTATCAAAGGATCATGAGGGGTTCCTGTAGAAACAATATGTGAAAAAGTCACAATATGTTGAATCAGTTTTGGTTTAGCATAAAATCATATGTGTTTCGACGGTTTTCAACTTTTGCTTGCAATTGTTAAAAACGATTTTCAACCTTTCTCTGGTAAAGGTCGGTTGTTTTTATTCTTTTGTTTCTGGCGTAAGAATGACAACATAATGGCATTTCGATATCAATTCTCCCGGAAGAAGAAAACAATGCGAACATATTTGAAGAAATTGGATGCAAAATTGAGGTAAAAATCTTGTTAGTTAATTATTTTACTGTTTTAAGAAAAGCCTATTTTTATTTTTATTTGATATATATATATATATATATATATATATATATATATATATATATATTTCTTTTGCTTAAATGAAATAGTTGGTACAATTTATTTGTTTATTCCATTATGTATGTGTGGATGTTTGTGTGATTCAATTGTTTCCAGTTAAGTAAAACTTTTGTTATCTTGCTTTGTTGTGTGATATCAATAGTTCAGGCTTACGAAATTTGGTGCAATTACGGTGCTTTAATGTTTATGTTAATTCAATTGCTTCAAGTTAAGTAAAACAATTGTTATTTTTCTTTATTGTGTAGTATCAATTGTTTAGGCTTACAAAATTTTGGTGCAATACTGAAACCTTGATATATATGTTGTTTCTATTGTATCCGGTTGAGGTGAATAATTATGCAAGTTGATTTATTGGTTTGTATGAATTATTTATGGCTTAACGAATGAATATGTTGACGGGACGAGTTGTTTAGTCCAATTCGATTCCGAATAAGATAAACTAAGTTAATTCTGATTTTAGTTAGACTTATCAAAGTGGAGGTTTCGGTTATTCAAGTATAGCCGAAAGCCTAAAAAAGGAAATGCTAGTCAACTAACCTAGTATTTTGCTTGTTTGAAATCTAAAGGTCTAAGTTATATGGATAATTAAAACCTGATGAGAAAAATGGAGTTTATATTTGTTTTGGTATTATCGAATGAAACGGTTGTATTTTGTTGATGGTGGATTTTCAACAAAGGTCAAATCCATAAAATCATGGTACTGCATGCTTCTGATACGGCTTCATGCATATGACGATTCATATTTTACGAAGCCATGATGAACATGTCTTTCGAAAAGCCTCCACTAGTTGAGCGTTCGATCCCTGGCATTTCATTGTGACCTCAATGTAGAATAATAGAATTGGGCAGTCCTCCTATATAATTGTTTGTTGAGGGGGCTTAACACCTTCAGGACGTCGGTGATACTCACTGTTCCCTGACTACAGGAGAGCGACCCACCTCTACATAGAATAATGATTGGGCGGTTCTCCGTCAGTGAGAGCAACAACGCCTTCAGGACAGTGACACTCACTGATCATGACTATGTAGAGAGACGTGTATAGACTCGGGTGTTATCTGTAGTGTCTGAGAGCACCCTCAGGATTAGCCGTCTCCTGACTATGCACATAGATTAATTCTGCCGTGACATTCACCACTGAATTCCCAGAATAATCTATTATTGCTCTTATTCCATGGTCGAATCCACGACTTGATCCCATAGAATGGAAATAACAATTGATCATATTCCATGGTCGAATCCAAGGCATGATCCCATTGAATGGCAATAACAATTGGTCCAATTCCATGGTCGAATCCACGGCCTGATCCCATAGAATGGCAATAACAGTTTCTCCGATTCCATGATCGAATCTACGACTTGATCTCATGGAATGGCAACAACAATTTATCTCATTACTCCGATTTCATGATCGAATTCACTGATAATTCCATGAAATGGTAATAGGTAATTTTATTACTCTGATTTTATAGTCGAATTTACAATCCCATGGAATGGTAATGCCTATTTTATTATTCCGAGTTCATGGTCGAATCCACAGCTGATCTTATGAATTGATAATAAATAACTACTTATTTTATTGTCTCATTTCATGAATTATGTTACACTAAATTTCATGGATTAGCAATAAATACTCAACAACCGGGCATCTGGACCATCCCTGAGTAAGCCCCACGAAAAATGGTGTAAGTGTACTCGACAATGATGCACGACTGAGCACCCAGATGCACGAACGAGCATCCAAAAATATGAATAGATGAGGAATCCTATGCAAAACAGAAGAAAACAACAAATATTAATAAAATAATAAGGAGACCCCAGGGCCGGGCCCATCGACTAAAAAAAATCTTGGAGTCTGTCATGACACAAATCTTGGAGTCTGCATGACAGACGTATATTTAGTGTGTCAGTTGTTGACTGATTAGGCAATGAGCATGGGTCTTGTAGGACCAGAATATCGCTACAATTATTTTCACGGGAGATTAACAACACTTCTGCGAGCATCATCGCAAGCTCTTCAACAACACTTTGCGAGTGTCAGAGAATAATTCAAAGAATGACGTAATATATAACGACAACATAAAACATGAGACAGATGTGAAGATTTTGTAGTTAGAGAAAATGCTCGCGAGCACAAGGCGGGAGCTCGCGAGATCAAGGCAAGAAATGAAGATTTTGTAGTTGAAGAGAAATCCTGCGAGCACATCCTGCGAGCACATAGCAAGAGATCCTAAAATAGGGGAAGTGTGAGTTGTCATACTTTATGTAAACACCTATATAAAGAGAAGAGCAGGAGAGAGAAAGGGGGGGGGGGGACATAATTTTAGGGAGAGAGATATATTTTGCAGAGAGATATTTTGCAGAGAGAAAATGTATTTTTCCTTTATCATCTTCTTCCCCAAAATTAGATTTAGAACTCCAATAATGGAGACTATCAATGTAAATCAAATGTAAACTTAAAACAATCATAGTGAAGAATCATGGATGTAGATCAAATTGATCGAACCATGTAAAAAATATTGGTGTCCTTTAGTAAAATTTTATATGTAGATCTAGAAATTAATATCAAGATATAATATGAGGTGTGTTGTGGGAAAACCTGCAACTACATTTTGGCGCTAGAAACATGGACTACTTGTCAAATTGAAGAAGATTCAAAGAAATTGGCTATCATTAGAATTGGATCTCACTGGATTTAAAAACTTCAAGATCAAGTATGGAAGCTACAACGATTATACAACAAATAGAGAGAAGGAGAAATATTAAGAGGCAGCTGAAGAAAAGACCAGCAAAAATTATGTCAACAAATCATCAAAAAGGACAAATTTCTTCTCACTTTTCTTATTGTTTGTTTCATTTTTCGGATCTGATAATTTCAAAACAAAAACTGGAAAGTAGATTTTTTTATAAAACCTAAACTTTGCTTTTTGTAGAAATTTGATTTATTAAGGAAGTCTTGAATCTAAAAATGTTTTTGTTACGAATTTGTAGTAACCAAACCTCGTTTTACAAATCTGTTTAATGAATCTCTAAAAATGTCAAATTTCGAGATTTTCTGTTGATTAGAGATTTACATTTCGTAAGAAAGTTTTCATTCTTCGCAGGGAGAAATCTAATGAATTTGGATCAATTAATTGTTCAAACAGGACAAATTCTTTCTTATCTTATTAAATTATATGTTCATAGTATAGATCTGGAAGATTTTGAATTTTAGATTATTAATCTTTGTTTTTCACAAAATTTTTTGTTTAGTTGATATTTTGAATTCAAAAGAGTTTTGATCATAAATTTACGTCCATAAACCTTGAATTTAATCATAATTTTGACAACTAATGTGAACATGATTTTTGTGATTGAAGTCAAAGATGAAGGAATCAAAAGATCCAGTGAAATTTCTCTTTTGCGATAAGATACATCCACCAACTTATAAACATACAACGTCAGCGAATAAATGGATTAAACCAACACCAACATTTTAACAGAAAATTTAGATTCCAACGGAGGAAAAAGCACAAAGGACAAAGACAACACAGTGGATAAAAGAAGAAGACTAATGATTTATTCACCAAGTACTCCATCAACAATGGCGAAGAAATCAAATGAAGTTACACCAACAAATAATTCTACAGGACAAAATCTCTTCTCTTTTCCAATTTCAAAAAAAAAAAAAAAAAAAAAGGACTTTTGAAGTTATGCGATTTTAAAAATAAAATAAAATTGATGATTATCCTTGTTTTCAATTTTATGAAGTTGATATAAAACTTGCATTACTCATGGTGATTGCTCGCAGGGAATGAACTTTCGCAAGAAAGAAAGATAAAATAGCATGGGTAGAAAAGAGAATAGAAAGGGCCAAAGAGAAAGCTTATACAAAGGACAACTAAAAAGAATAAGTCACATGAATCTCGCCACTCTTTCATAAATTGAAGACAGTACAGTTGGTAAAACCAGAAGCATACAAGTTTAAGGTCGCGGGATCAATTCTTGCTCCTCGCAAGTTTATTTTTATTCAGCGAGATTTGCAAGTTAGCCTTTGATTATTTCGCAGATAAATCTCGCAAGCAAGAGAACTAACACAATTGGTTGGGAGGCATGAAAGCAAGCAGCAGATCACGGGATCGAGTCTCACCGCAACAATATTTTTTCACGATTTTTCTAAAGTTGCCTGACGAGAGGATAATAATAGTAAGATGACGATAGTATAACTTTCTATCGCAAACAGAAGCTAGCACAAATGGTCAATAGCGAAGTTAAGAAGTTCAGTATCGCAGGTTCGAGTCCCTCGCCAAGCATACTTTTTATTTTACTCATTTTTGAACTTCAAGGAGTGAAGAAATGGAATAATATATAAGAACTAGGCCTTTCTTTCGCAAGCAATAAGTATCCCAAACGGTTAGAGAAGGAGTATGCAAACTAGAAGACTTGGGTTCGAATCTCCCTCCAAGTCTTCTTTGTGAGGCAAAGAAAAGAGTTGGTGATTATCTCGCCAAGAATGAAGAAAGTTGACGAGAATTTCGCAAGAGAGGGTTAAAACAATTGGTATGGTGCAAGAGGCAGGTTAAGAGTTCATTTCTCATTGTTTCTCATCTCGCAAGCAAACCATATACTTCGCGAGAAACGGCAGCAACAAAAAATCATATAAAAAGCTAAGTACCACTTCCTTGAATATTTTACTTACAAAAAATAAAAAATTTGATTTAAGCGAGGCAATCGCAAGATTTCAAAGAAAATTTCTAAGATTTCTAATATTTTCAAAATAAATAAATAATAATAATAATAATAAAAAATTAGTTTACTAGAAGCGAGGCAATCGCAAGATTTCATAGAAGATTTCAAAGATTTTTTATTTAATTTACAAAAAATCTATTTGCGATACAATCGCAAGATTTCAAAAATTTCAAAAGATTACAAAAAATGAAATCATCGCAAAAAATATACAGATCTCCAAAATTTTCAAAGATTTCCAAGATTACAGAAAACGAAATTATCGCAAAGATCAATGGGTCAATACATGCAAATGTAAAGACGTCCTGCGATTTTGTCGCAAAAAGAAAAATTGGAAAAATAAGACCTTTAACTAGGAAGGCAAAATAAGACCAATAGAATAATCTCAAACATTAAGTATTTTCTTTTAAGAATGCATGACAGATTTGTTCATCGCAAGAGAGAAAGAAATATTATTCAGAATCTTTCAGAAATACTATTCAGAATCTCCCAGAAGTATTGTTCAGAGTCTCTCAAGAGGATTATCTACAATCTCGCAGCACTATCCATCAGTTCGCGGCACTATTTGCGGCACTATTCATAGTACTATTTCAGGAGCACTATTCATAATTTCGCAGGGTTATTCATAAAATCGCAGATACATTTAGAATCTTGCAGACACATTCAGAAACTTGCAAACTCATTCAGCACCTCGCAGACTATTCCAGAATTTCGCAGGAAATGTGATTCTTTCGCAGAATATGATTATTTTATCGCTTGAGGCAGAGGCAAGGCAAGAATAAAGAAACAATTCGTTCATTTAACATTTTCTCAACGATTCTACCTCCATAGATAAAGAACAGAGGCAACTATGGATTACCAAGAAAATACTTTATGTTCTTTATCTTCTCGGAAAGAATCATTTCCAAAATGGACAGGGATTTTCGCCAAAATGAAGTAATAATTTCGCATGAATAGAGGCAATACTTATGATTTTCATTCAAGGACGGATACTTCTTATATTTTGAGGATTGAGAACTTCTTATATTTCTTCAAGGATACTTCATACTTCGAATACTTCAAGAGTTAATACTTCTTATTTACTTAGCAAAGATATGGAACTTCACAAAAGAATAGAGGCAAGTACGTACTTTTCAAGTCTAGTATTCTTTCGCTCGTTCCTTCATCAACAAAGATCAAAGACTACTACAACAACAGATTTTTTCTTAAAGATTACTTTTCAAGCAATATTCAAGAAAAAAGAGGCAAGATGTAGGACCAGAATATTGCTACAATTATGTTCACGCGAGATTAACAACACTTCTGCGAGCATCATCGCAAGCTCTTCAACAACACTTTGCGAGTGTCAGAGAATAATTCAAAGAATGACGTAATAGACAATGACTGCATAAAACATGAGAAATATGTGAAGATTTTGTAGTTAGAGAAAATGCTCGCAAGCACAAGGCGGGAGCTCGCGAGATCAATGCAAGAAATGAAGATTTTGTAGTTGAAGAGAAATCCTGGGATCACATCATGCGAGCACATAGCAATAGATCCTAAAATAGGGGAAGTGTGAGTTGTCATCCTTTATGTAAACACCTATATAAAGAGAAGAGTAGGAGAGAGAAATGGGGGACATAATTTTAGGAGAGAGAGATATTTTGCAGAGAGATTTTTAGAGAGAGAAAATGTATTTTTCCTTTATCATCTTCTTCCCCAAAATTAGATTTAGAACTCCATTAATGGAGACTATCAATGTAAATCAAATGTAAACTTAAAACAATCATAGTGAAGAATCATGGATGTAGATCAAATTGATCGAACCATGTAAAAAATCTTGGTGTCCTTTTATAATTTTAGCAATTTTACTACCAATTTTATATGTAGATCTAGAAATTAATATCAAGATATAATAAGGGGTGTGTTGTGGGAAAACCTGCAACTACAGGTTTTGTCTAATCCACTATTTGTAAGACATCAATCACGTCAAATTGGGGGATAACAACTAGGGTTTTGGTCTGGCGGCCTACAACACGTGGATTTATCCACAATGAGAAATGTGTGTAAGTTGTGTCAACGGTTGAAGGAGTTAACAAAGTAGTGGATGCACGATCCGTCAAGTCTCCACACGACATGGAACTGACTTTACCACGATCTTTTACCAGCCCACTCTTCCACTCATAAAACCATCACACTTACAGGGATCAAGGTGTTCACAACTCTACAATATAAATAAGTCTCTAAATCCATGATTGAGAACAACGAACAATGAATGATATCTATCTATCAACAATCGTCCACACAGAATTTATCGAGTAACTACTCTCAAGAATTCATCAATCCATCAGAATTCATTCGAACTCAACAGTTAACCAATTATTGCAGAAACCTTCAACACACCCACAATCCTTGATCACCACTGATCCCATACAATTTTCCCTCCTACAGATCAACCCATCTCCTTCTTTGCGACCAATTGACTCTGGAACGGCCATTGTCCTGTTTTAGGCTGGAGTCCTACAGATTGATCTCTCGAATCTAAGCACTCCATTTGCAGTGTATCTGTGTGGGGTTAAGCAGTTTGCCCGGTTCGAGGAGTCTCGACGACACGGTCCACTCTTCACTTTCCTAAAAAACCAGTGAACCATTTTTCACCATCTATAGATTGGCGACCACAGTGGGAGATTACTCTCTCGGTTGCAATACCATATTTTCTCAAAATGGTTGATCTTAGGTCAGGTTCAGTCACAAATCCCAATCCAAGCAACACTAGCACTAGCAATAATGGTGGTACTCCAGAAACTACTCATGTTTCCAACACCAGTGTTGTTGATACCACTCCTCCACAAACCAACATTAGAGACAGTCCTATCTTCGGCTGGTCTCCCGAAGAAATCAGAGAAAACCCACCTACCATAGGTGATCTCATAAAGGTGCAAGAAACTCTTGCCAAGAATCAGATTGACATGGCTAACACTCAGAAGGAGTTGTGCAATTATCTCAAAAATTTCACTGACAAGATGTTAGAGAAAACTCTAGAGAAGGGAAAAGCCAAATAAACATATTCGGTTGCTGATCCTGAAGTCACTCCGATCCATGTAGTAGATGATGATGAAGTGCACAAGGCTGCAGATAATTCACCAACAAAGGTACCTGCAGGATTCATCACCCATGAAGACCTGGAACGCTTTATGGAGGATTGAGGAAAAGACAAGACACCATCGGTTTATCATCATCAACCTCCATATTCTGCTAATACACAACGAATTCCTCTCCGAAAGGGCTACACTTCTCCAACATTCACGTTGTACAACGAAACAGGGAACGCTCGAGAACACGTCTCTCGATTCCTGGAAGCACTAGGAGAGTATCAGCACAACCATGTTGTCCGTCTGAAATAATTCTCAAAATCTCTGATAGGACGAGCATACATATGGTACAATAACATTACACCAGAGAGCATCGCTAGTTGGGGAGAAATGGTTAATGCCTTCTATAGGAAATACTTCTTCGTCTCAGAGCATATTACTATCTCCGACTTAAGAAGAATATCTCAGAAGAGTAATGAATATCCAAACGATTGTGTTAAGAGGTTCAGGTTCCAAGATTTATATTGTCATAACTCGAATGTCACCGAACAATAACTGGTAGACCTATGCATCAACGGAATGATCCCGGTCTACAGAGTCTTGCTAGAAAATATCTAGTTACAGACTTTATCAGAGCTTCAAGAAGCAGCCAAAAGATCATCAATTACTGCACCTGCTTTACTGGAAAGAGAAATGTATGCAAGGTCGAGGAACCTCAAAGCAGTCGACGCCTAGTCAACAATCAGTACAATCTCCAGCCTTTAACAAACGTTGTTACTGGAAGGAATAAAAAGCCGATACACAGCACTAGAGCGCTTCCCCAACATCCCAGGATCCTCTGAAGGCGCAAAGAAAAGATAACCAATCCTGAAATGCACAAACCTCAACGATATCAATGAACGGGGAAATGATCAAATGAGGACTCAAACTTCCCTCTTCCCATTAAAGAAGTGATCGCGTTACTGGAAGTCTGGGTTCAAGATGATGCAATCAAATTGTTATCACCTTCATAGAGCTGAAGAAAAATGAAGAATCTCAGGTACTATCACCTTCATAGATTCATCAATCATCCAACAAGTAATTGCAATATTTTGAATCACATCTTCAAAGAGAAGGTTGATCCATAATAGCTTCAACTGGGGACTGAAGGAGTACACAAGAATCCTCTCCCAGCCAGAACCTTTACATTCTCTGAACAACCAGTCAAAGAAGCAGTTCAATCGTTGATCGAGCATATCTATGAAATTGCTCTATCTATCTAAGACTCAAAGACAAGACATGTTCATAACACCGAATTACACTGTGTCAGACGTTGTCCATCCTGGAAATATTCCTTGAACCTTCATCCACATACAAAGAGATACACGACTATGGACTGCTTACAACAGTCCATATCAGATAAAATGAATTTGGAAAAACATTGGTCGATGATGGTACCACTATCAATATTGTTCCACTGAAATCCCATAGCGTCACACCCGACAAGACTCTACTCATGCTCCCATCTCAATTAGACACCATGAAGGAACGCTCAGAGATGCATACGGTTTCATCACTCTCCAAAATGAAAGTTGGCTCAACCAGGACAGAAACCAAGTTTCACATAACCAGGAAGATCCAGGATATGACATGTTCTTCAAACAAGCGTGGATCCACGGAAAAGATGGGTAATGACAAAGTTCCTTTGGTTACATATCTCTGCAACAAAGAAAGTTCTGATCCAAAATATTTGGTGGGCATTCCATCATCAGAGCACTTGGGGGAATTTCGAACTTTGACGAGGTTAAATCAAGAACCTGAAAAAGATGCATAGACATTCATCAAGAGGTTCCGCACTCATGCAAGTCTCATTCCTCCATGTCTATGTCATTTATTTCCTCACATGCTATCCTAGCACGGGGACTCCTATCAACTCTGCAAGACGTTATGAATGGTAGCTTCACCACATTAGTATCTTACCAAGTGGTTGAATATGACATTTCTCTGAATCGAGCATTGAGACATTTATTACTGAGATGATGTCCAAGCATGGCAAAGAACACTTTGGGAGTTTCTCCATAGCCTTGCAGGAGTGTCCATGTGTGACACAAAATCAGGAAGCTCTGATATCTGCACAAGTGTTAAATCCCACTACCGCAACGAAAGGAATGCTGAATCAACAGAAGATACTCAGGGCCGAGATGATCAAACCTAAGACATTCGATGCTTAAGAGATATGACGCTTAAATGATCAAGCATCTAAGAAGCCTTCGAATTGTACTCCCAATCAAAGAGTACACCTTCGATAATGGCATGGCGTATCTGACTTCAACACAAATATCTCGACATACTGATTCAACACCGACACGATTAATGTGAAACCAAACTACAATCGCTGAGTCTTCACTATCTCCATGACAAGACTTCTGAAGCAGATGCAACATCATTCATCTATCGATGGCACGAATTTCTTCAACATGCACTGGGACTTGATCTTATTGAACAAGATTCAAGGAATAGCAAGTCATTGCAACCTGATGCAATTCCATGAAAACTTTATCAACGGAATCTCTCTACATCATGAACCTTGCATGACTAAAGAACTTCTCTCTTCACCGATCACACCCCGAATGGAGACTGCTGATGCAATCTGCCGCAACAACGTCGACTCACTGACCTCATAGTAAAATCACGTTGTTCAGGAGAATTCATGTTGAACTCCAAAACACTGTCGTCTCAGAGATGCTCAACCCACCAACTAGTTCGTAAATGTGAAGGCTCATTGGATGGAGGAGCAAAGACTATGTCGATAAATCATGGTTCTAGCCTTTTCAGTCTCTGAAGCAACTCCGACCATAGTATCGGCATCAACAAGGATATCTGGAGGAACTCTGTCCATGGTCTCAACATCAACAAGAATGTCTGGAGGAAATCCAACCGTGATCTCAACATCAACAACGGTCTCAAGAGCAACATCTTCATGTCAGGGCTTCATCAACTAACTATTCTCTGAAGAGTTACACATGAAGCGGAATTCTCCAAGAACTAATGATTCATATCAAGATGTGTAGACCTGATACATGCTCACATGAAAGTCTTCCCAAAGCTTGCACAACTGGTGGGCACAATCCAAAGTCTTCTATAAGATGTTCTCATCACCTCCACAAATGAGATACAACACGCTTGAGGCTATAGGTTTACAAAAACGTACCAATGGGTAAGGAATTGGACAAAGCTTCCTCAACGAAAGATGTTCATGTATGTCTCTTCTCAAACATACCAAAAGGTCGCATCAATTGGACATACGAGCTGAAAGATATGGCCTTTACCGTCAGGTCTACGAAATCTGAAAAATTTGTACGGGATTACAAATTACAAATGTGCATGCTTCGTTGGCTGACCTCTACAACTCCAAATTGAGTGATTCTTTTCTCATGTGATAACTCAGTCTCTTAGCCTCAAAAGTTGGGGTCAAGAATCGACGTCGTATGAGGTTCCTACAGCTTCCAGAGCTTACAACATGCAAGCAGCAATTCTTAGACGGGATTCATAACTTCCACAGTCGACCGGTGTCCACCAAGTCTTTTCGCTAAGTAATTCATCAAGGTATCTCCAACTTCGACCACCTAGGTCTTTACATCAATTTTTCTACATGGGTCTTCTATCCAAGTCTTGCCAGAAGAGGAGAAAACGAAAAGGAGAGATTTAACAAAATACTGGGGACTGACGGTCCACTAATCATGACGATCCGTTTCACAATCCAAGACCCGTGGTACCATATTATCATGTTCTAATAATTCATCATAAAATGGATGCTACCACCAAGGAATGAAACCATGGTCATTACATCATCCCCTCTTGAGAGCAACATCAGTTATGGTCCCGTGACCAGGGTTTCAGAAGTAATGTTACTACTACTGACAGAAGATGGAACTGCAAGCACCACCATGCTCATGTATCAATCAAGGATGCCTGATCTCAAATGAATCAATGGCATCAAAATCCTTCACCAACCGCTCGAGACACAAGCAAATGGTCTGAAGACGCAACGGGGGCGTTTTACAACAAGCTCGTCTGAGACGATTTTTCACTGTCATCCACAAAAAGGAGAGCTGGGAGCAATTTGTGAAGAATCTATAGATGGGTCATATACCATTCTACTCGTATTGATGTCCACTACAACATATCCAAAATTCACAACAATTGGAGATACGAGCGAAGAGTTGTGGCTGAAATATTGAACCACATGCCATCTGAAAATTTTCTGAAGGTCTCCTGGAAGTTTACTGTTTCGCTGATTTCGGTTCCTAAACGTGCTCAAAACTTAAAAATATTCTTTGCTAAAGCTTGGAAATTTCCTGGTCATAAGGATACATGGGTATACCGCGAAAATACGACTTCGTACGAAGATTCTACAACATTTCTATTAAAGGTTGAAGTCTGAAATTTTTTGGTGACGTATTTCGACGAAATTACTCGTATACTCACATGGATTCTCATTCATTCATTCATTCAAAAATCAGCAATTTCATACTTCTATAAAGATATTACAAGATATATACTTACTAAGGGAGTCTCTAAATCATTTGAAGGCTCGACAATGCCGGAATCTCCATTGATAACGCCGCTATCTCCATTTGGTTCGGGGTGTCTAGAATTCTCCATATTCCCATGCCTCAAAGAAGAGTTCGCTTCATCAACATGCTACTTATCTACAATTATTTCATCCTGGACTCATCAACAATAATAATTATTATTTCATTCAATGAGATGCCACGATCGCTTGCACGAAAGAGATGCTTACATGGACTTTTTCATTAGTGCTGGATTGTTTGCCCGAGAACAAGTTGAAGGCCGTCAATTGATGGAAAAAAGTCTAAAAGAAGTAACAAACCTTGGTATCGCGATCCTAATTGCACGGGTAGGGAAAAGTCATGAAACAAGGAGCGTTAACAACTCGCCTAAGAAATGGCTGGGGACTGCACGTCATTTGCTAACATCCTGTAGTCCTTGGGTTCTCCACTCCCGTAGACTTTCTTCCATTTTTGTGGGATCTACATTTATCCCGGATTTCACTATATGATCATCATGTAGTAAAGCTAATGAAATAAGCAGAAGTACAACTCAATATGAAGGATCTCTCACCATCACTCAGAGGTCCCAGGAGTACCATTTCTTAAAGTTTCATCCGTAGAGATGTCATCTTTGGAAACATCATCTTTGGAAGTATCATCCTTGGAGTCAGTCATTCTTGCAAAATGGCTATTTCAGTACATCATTCGTATAAAGCGCATGATTCGACAAAGCAATGAATCATGCAATTAGGATTCTCACATCAACGTCTACACAAATGGTAACTCTCAACTCTACCTATTTACGGTTTCACGAACTTAGTGATAATAACGTAAAACTTCGAAAATCTTGCTCGCTCCTTCAAACCAGCAAAGACGAGCAACACCCATTACTTAAAAGTCTGATATCTGACTTTTCACGAAATTATGAATAATTCACATAACCCTTCATGTGCACATTCACTGATTTTCTACCGTGTGTGCATACACTATGAAATCATGAAATTCATGAAAACATCATTGTTTGCTTTTAACAATTATTTAAAATCAAAACTAGATTTTGCAAAATCTTTCATAAAATCGTGAACAACCCATGTAACTCTTTACTGTGAACGTTTTTTCAAAATTTGGACAGATGTCCATTCTACAATTGTGAAAACTCACGTATAGACATTATTTCACCATGTATAATTGTCTACTTTCAACAGTTGTTCAAAATCAAAACATTGATTTTACAAAAATATATATTTTTAATGTGAAACTCACGTAACTCTGAATATATATATATTTTCTCCCTCTCACGACCATCAGTCTTTGAAACGAGAGTTTATTCCATTTTGTGAAATCTCACCAATTAAAAAAAAAATCTACGTGAGTTATTTATAAAAAAAAAAAATCAATTGTTTTGCTCAAACGAACATTTGTCTATGAAACAAGGGTCTTTTATACTTTTGTAAAGGTCCACATATTCCAAATAAATTTTATCATGAGGTGCAGGTCTTTTCAAAAATTCCTCTAACACTAAGGATCATTATTTATTACTTTTACTATGAATGAACCTACGTTCCTAAAAGTATTTGTGAAAGTCCATGCTTTGAAAATAAATTTTAGTTTTCATGAAACTTCATGAATTTTTTTTTATCTATTGTAATGTCTACTCAAGAATTCATGTATCTCTTTCATATTAGGGATTATTGCTCGTTTCTTAAAACTAACGAACGAACGTGCATATGTTTTCTAAAACAACTTTCATGAAACCTACATCTTCATGCACACATGGAATTTTATTTTTGAACAACTCATGAACAACTGAACTTTCAAATATAAAAAATAATAATTAGGGTTTCTTCCCTTTTATATTATTTTTATTTCCAAAACCTAAAACATCTGGGTTTCCTCTTTTGGGTTTGGACCCACGAGCGCTAATTGACCAAAACTGGGCTTTTGACCGACCAAATCAGCTGCACTTCACCTCTCTACGTCCACAAAATAACACTCTATCACACTATCAGGGTCCTCACCCGAACATTCGCTCGTACATGACATCATTGGAGCAAATTTAGGATTCTGAAACTTCCTTTGTAGACTGAGTTCAACCACGATCTTGTCGACTGAAAATCACCATCTAATGCTTATCTCGGAACATGAATGTCCCTCACTAAGCAGGGGACTTAATGTTGATGGTGGATTTTCAACAAAGGTCAAATCCGTAAAATCATGATACTGCATGCTTCTGATACGGCTTCAGGCATGTGACGATTCATATTTTATGAAGCCATGATGAACATGTCTTTCGAAAAGCCTCCACTAGCTGAGCGTTCGATCCCTGGAATTTCATTGTGAACTCTATGTAGAATAATAGAATTGGGCGGTCCTTCTCCATAATTGTTTGTTGAAGGGGCTTAATGCCTTTAGGACGTCGGTGATACTCACTGTTCCCTGCCTACAGGAGAGAGACCCACCTCTACATAGAAGAACGATTGGGCGGTTCTCCGTCAGTGAGAGCAACAACGCCTTCAGGACAGTGACACTCACTGATCCTGACTATGTAGTAGGACGTGTATAGACTCTGGTGTTCTCCATAGTTTCTGAGAGCACCCCCAGGATTAGCCGTCTCCTAACTATGCACATAGATTAATTCTGCCGTGACATTCACCACTGAATTCCCAGAATAATCTATTATTGCTCCTATTCCATGGTCGAATCCACGACCTGATCCCATGGAATGGCAATAACAATTGCTCATATTCCATGGTCAAATCCACGGCCTGATCCCATGGAATGGAAATAACAATTGCTCATATTCCATGGCCTGATCCCATGGAATGGCAATAAAAGTTGTTCTGATTCCATGATCGAATCTACGACTTGATCTCATGGAATGGAAACAAAAATTTATCTCATTACTCCGATTTCATGATCGAATTCACTGCTAATCTCATGAAATGGTAATAGGTAATTTTATTACTCCGATCCTATGGTCGAATCCACGATCCCATGGAATGGGAATGCCTAATTTATCATTCCGAGTTCATGGTCGAATCCACAGCTGATCTTATGAATTGATAATAAATAACTACTTATTTTATTGTCTCGTTTCATGAATTATATTACACTGAATTTCATGGATTAGCAATAAATACTCAACAACCGGGCATCTGGACTATCCCTCAGTAAGCCCCACGAAAAATGGTGTAAGTGTACTCGACAATGATGCACGGATGAGCATCCGGATGCACGAACGAGCATCCAAAAACATGAATAGATGAGGAATCCTACGCAAAACAGGAGAAAACAATAAATATTAATAAAATAATAAGAAGACCCCAGGGCCGGGCCCACCGGCCGGCCATGCCCTAGCCGTGGCCGGTCCCCATGCTTCCTTCGTTATTTTTTCCCTATTTTGTTATTTTCATGAACTTATGAAAAACTCCTTGATTTTAGCAACTTTCCTTGTTTTTGTAAAATTCATGAATTCTCCATAACTTCATGGATTCATAAAAAATAATAATATTATAAAATAAAAAAAGTGTGCGGGACCGGGCAACCTAGCCGGACGGCCATGCCCAAGCCATATCCGGTCCCACACTTTACAATCCTTAGTATTTTTATAATTATTATTCCCAAATTTCATGAAACTCATGGGTTTCAACAAAGTTCATGGATTATTCATAACTTCATGGATTCATGAAATAATATTATAAAATAGGGAAAGGTATGCGGGACCGGGCAACATAGTCGGCTGGCCATGCCTTAGCCGTAGTCGGTCCAACACCTAACAATCCATAGCTTTTTATAACCACTATTTCCTAAACTCATGAAACTCCTCCGTTTCAACAAAAACTAATGGATTCTCCATAACATCACGGATTCATGAAAATAATATTATAAAATAAGTAAAGGAGTGCGGGACCGGGAAACATAGCCTTCCGGCCATGCCCTAGCCATGGCTGGTCCCACACCCTGCAATCCCTAGTCTTTTATAATTATTATTTTCCTCAAATTCATGAAACTCCTTGGTTTGAGCAAAAATCATGATTTTTTCATAACTTCTCGAATATTGCTCAAATCATGAAAATTCAAAAGCCAACATGGTCACATAACCGGCTAGCCTCTCACAGCAATTTTGAATATTAAAATACTTTTATTTTAATATTTACAAAATATTGATTAATTGAGAATACATACTCATTCCAACAAAATCAAGAATTTCAGTCAAGATAAAACTCTTCTGAAAATTCACAATGTTGCTCGAACGCAAATCAGAAAATACTGAAACTCTCAGTACAGAGACATGGACACCATGAAAACACGTACATGCCTTAATGACCGACCAGGGTTATTCCTAGGGCATGCACAAATACGGTCCCACATGTTTTCATAATTCTGACATAATTTGCCGAATTGCTCGTATTGGGCCCAAACTCTCTCCAACCAACCTGGGGATTACTCAAACGACCAACAATTGGTTACGTGACCACTAAGAGCCGGTCCTATGCTCTCTTGGTCGGTCCCTTATCTCTCATACTTAGGTTTTACCTAATGTTGAACCCAGCAGTAATTCAATAAATGATGAAACCGGTACTTAATCATCATTCCTTCACCGACTCTCCAACTGAGAACCCTGGTACACACTCACTCGGGAAATTTGGTATCACATGGATGTCCGTGGTCCCATGAGGTCGGTCCCTCCTTTTCTCATGACCTATTTTCAGCAATTCGTCAAATAATGAGCAATTCATCAAAATTAGGGTTTTCGAACAAACACTCAACAAATCATTATTCTGAGCAAGTTAAAACACCATATAAATTTATATATTGATCCACGAGGATTAATCATATAATATCTGGTAATCTACCAATATTTTTATATATTTTATTGGGTCACGTCACCAATAAATATTTCGTCGAATTGAGCAACTTTGCCTAACTACTCGAATATTGACCCAATTATCAATATTCAGTAATTCATCATTAACTTTTCGAATTGAGCAACGTCAAATTATCAACTCATCAGTAATTTGTCGAATTGAGCAATACTTGCTCAATTGCACGTCAAATTCTCAAATATTCAGTAATTCGTCGAATTGAACAATACTTGCTCAGTTGCTCGAATATTGACATAACTATCAATATTTAGTAATTTATCAGTATTTCGTCGAATCGAGCAATACTTGCTCAATTGATCGAATAATCCACATATATTCAGTAACTCATCAATATTCAACGACTTGTTGAATTTACAACATTTTCTTAGACGAGCAACGTTAATGTTCATGAATCACTAAGCATTTATCAAACATGCTCGATTCAGCAAAACCTATGCTCATTGCCTAATCATTCAACAACTGACACACTAAATATACATCTTTCATGCAGACTCCACGATTTTTGAGACATCAATTACGTCAAATTGGGGGATAACAACTAGGGTTTTGGTCTGTCGGCCTATAACACGTAGATTCATCCAAGATGAGAAATGTGCATAAGTTGTGTCGACGGTTGAAGGAGTTAACAAAGTAGTGTGTGCATGATCCGTCAGATCTCCACACGATATGAAACTGACTTTACCACAATCTTTTATCGGCCCACTCTTCCACTCATGAAACCATCACACTTACTGGGATCAAGGTGTTTACAACTCTACAATATAAATAAGTCTCTGAATCCATGACTGAGAACAACGAACAATGAATGATCACTAGCTACCAGCAATCGTCCACACAGAATTTATCGAGTAATTACTCTCAAGAATTCATCAATCCATCAGAACTTATTCGAACTCAATAGTTCACCAATTATTGCAGAAACCTTCAACACACCCGCAATCCTTGAGCACTACTGATCCCACACAATTCTCAGCTTTCCTCCTACAGATCAACCCATCTCCCTCTTTGCGACCGAATTGACTCTGGAACGACCATTGTCTTGGTTTAGGCCGGAGTCCTACAGATTGATCTCTCGAATATAAACACTCCCTTTGCAATGCATTTGTGTGGGGTTAAGCAGTTTTCCCGGTTCGAGGAGTCTCGACAACATGCTCGACTCTCTTATCAGTCGACAAGATGGTGAAACCTTGATATATATGTTGTTTCTATTGTATCCATTTGAGGTGAATAATTATGCAAGTTGATTTATTGGTTTGTATGAATTATTTATGGATTAACAAATGAATATGTTGATGGGACGAGTTAGTTAGTCCAATTCGATTTCGGATAAGATAAACTAAGTTAATTTTGATCTTAGTTAGACTAATCAAAGTGGAGGTTTCGGTTATTCAATTCTAGCCGAAAGCCTAAACAAGGAAATTTTAGTCAACTAACCTAGTATTTGGCTTGTTTGAAATCTAAAGGTCTAAGTTATATGGATAATTAGAACCTGATGAGAAAAATGGAGTTTATCTTTGTTTTGGTCTTATCGAATGAAGCGGTTGTATTTATACAATCGGCTTATCAAAGGAGCTAAGTTTCTTAGTTGAATTTTGTTTTGCTAAACTAGTTGGGAAAATTGATACGGGCAATTATTTTAATGATAACATATCAAAACGTAATTACTTTGTAGTTTCGGTTTTGATATTGTTTATAAAAAATGGTATGTGGAACCCTCGTGCTTGACTCAACAGGTTGCAAGTTTATTTTTGAGATTTGTAAGATCCTTTTCATGTTGTCCATTATTTTTTCATTTTTTTGTCATTTTTGTGACAAAAAGGGGGAGAAATATATGGAGTAAACAAGTGATGATGGTATCAATTTTATGGTTGATTGGTGTCATTAGGGAAGAGGACAATGGTGCTTGAACGTTTATCAAACGAATGAGGAAAAGCACAGACTAAAGGGGAGTAACATATCATATGATTGGGATAACAAAGACGTGCGGATTGAAAATCTACCTATCTCACCTTTAGGGGGAGTATGAGCTTTGTTATTATAATGTCAATAGCAGAATTTTAAGGATTGAATTAATGCAGGTTATGTGCTATTGAATTCGAGAATCAAGCGTATGTGTAATGAATTCTTGTAATATGTTTATCCATATGATTGTAAGAGTTTTGTCACTAAAATTGACAAAGGGAGAGATTGTTAGAGCATTGCTCGGTTGAACCCACCAAGCGTTGGTATGTCAAGTTTGGTTGTCATATTTTAGTGAGACAAAACTCATTTAAGAGTCGCTTGATTTAAATGCACTAGATTCAACTTCGTATAGGTTAAACTTAAAAGTATTAGGGTGAGACATTACAAGTATTGCGAAGACTTGAAGAAGTGAAGAAGAACGGAGCTACAACCATAACATCATCCTTTCACTTTAGGTTAGTGATATTTGACTTGAACTGTTTCATTCCCTAACGTATCTTTCAAGTCGTGCATATTGAAAACATAAAACTTCGAAGCATGAACACTCTAGATAGACATAGTATTAAGGAATACAATATGAAGTTTCTTGCTTAACCATTAAAATTTGTATATAAGACATCGACATAATCGTATGAATGCTATTGTGATTATGTATGGGTATGAGGTGAGGATTTCATCCTATGGAACAATGTTTACATGTGTTCTAAGGAAGTAAGTTTATCATATGTGTTGTGAACCGAAAAGGAAATCGCCAGGCGTTATTGGGGCTATTTTTCATTGCACATCCTATGAACGACCAATATGTGTGATTAGTATAACCGCTCATGACTTGTTTGTGTTCTTGGTAAAACTATTCACATGAGGCATGACTTATGTATTGGTATGACTTTTGTTAGTGAAACAGATCTTAAGTAATCACCTGGGGTATGATCGGGTTGTGAGTGTTTGAACTTATTACTAGGAGAAGGGGAACCGATCCTAGTAAGAGGTGCATTTCATCACAAGGGGCATCGATCCTTGTATGAGGTGCAGCAAGGTTTCTGGAAGAAAGGGAAACCGATCCTATGAACATGTGCTACACATTTTTGGGAAGGGGGAACCGATAATATGGACATATTAAATGGATACAAGTTAGATACCAAATATATATGGGGAACCGATCCTAGTACCTAGTTAGCCATATATTTGGTAAGCTAGTGTAACTATGCACAGTACTCACATAGAGGTAGAACCGTAACTTGTTTTCGTAGAACCGTAAACCCATGAGTTGTGATTGAGTGTTACTTGATCAATCACGTAGTTCTTGAAAGTCAGATGAACCAATTCTAAACTTGTTTGGAAGTATGGTAAATCGGTTTCAAGTGAGCAAGTATGAAAAAGGACTTGCAAGAGTAAGATGTCGACACACTTTGAACACGGTGCATTAATGCTTATTCTATATTGTTCAAAGATATTCCTTAACGGCTAAGAAGGAAGTACATCCCAAGATCGAACTTAAATAAGTTAAGAATCTTTTTTAATAAGGGTTTTTAATTACATATGGAAAATAAGAATTAGTAATGTGCATTTGCTAATTAAATATTTTCCAAGGAGATTTTGATCATTATATTTGGACAGTGCATTCACAAGAATTATGAAAACCGAATTTGGGTTAATATGGAAAAATATCTTGAGAATATTTTCGA
Source organism: Papaver bracteatum (assembly GCA_023529315.1). NCBI lineage: Eukaryota > Viridiplantae > Streptophyta > Magnoliopsida > Ranunculales > Papaveraceae > Papaver > Papaver bracteatum. Next base: position 180,202 of record JAJJWX010000941.1, on the reverse strand, counting down.
TTTTAGAAATTCCTTGGTGTACAAACTTCATTGTCTATAAATAATTTGAGTTTGCATTTCAAGAAAACTAATCCTGTGTGACACAGAATTCCTCTTTTGTCTTTGTTACTGGTGAAGCCGCCTATCGGAGAGGAGAGTAATCTAATTAGGTGAAATCTCTTACGGCCGCTCAATTTAAAGTCTTCTTTGGGATTGAGAAGATCTAGCGCGACTCGTTGGTGGGAAACTAGGTATTGCGGTTTATCTTTAGTTTTCGAATTGATTTGATTGACTAACGGTGGTTGAACTTTGATTGCACCTAGTTTGTTTATGCTTGAGAATCTCCTCTTCTGATATTAGATTCACTCACACTAGTTCAAGGTTTCGACAAGAATCTTTAGACTGTTGTTAGATCTAAAGACAATCTTGTGATAATCCATTGTAACAAACTCCGTTCTGTGTGTGATTGATCACAAGGGATTCAAGTAGTTGTGTGCATGTTTTTATTGAAGATCTAAGAAGATTTGAAGACAAAGAAGGTATTGAAGATTTCTGACTTGGTTTTTATAATCTTTGGTATGCACAATACTTGTTTGGGAAAAAGAGGATCCGATTATAATTGGTTTATCTTTTTGGGTATTTTGATAGAATAGTTGAGGAAGATCGGCATCAATACGATTCCTTGTGATTAAAGGTATTGCTTGGCTTAATCTTAACGATTGCCTTTGGGTGATTGAACATAAGATATATCTTGGAACCTGGCAAAGGAGTTTATGTTAGGATAAACAAGGGAATCTTTGCGCAACTTATATCACTTGGTTGAAGAGAGTTTATTACCAAACATATTTGTTGTTCCTTTACTGTTTAGAATACGAACTAAAGGAATTGGTCCAAGTATGTGACTTGTTTACAGGTTGGAGGCGTGGGAATACAGACATAACTAGGTGAACTATAAGTTTAGTTACTTGGTCTTAACTATACGAAGTTGTTTTATTTTGTATTGAGGCTTAATCCTGAGAGTATTCAATTCTGGACTAGGTCCCGGGGTTTTTCTGCATTTGCAGTTTCCTCGTTAACAAAATCTTGTTATGTCATTTACTTTATATTTTCGCATTATAATTGTTTTATTATAATTAAAGTAAATTGCACAAACGTTAATTCTTATTTACTTGATACATGAATCCTATATAGTTTTTTTAAATCCGAACCTTTGTATTAAGTAAACACACTTTGTTATTGTATTGTCTCGGTCTCGTATCCATGGACGATCTCACAATTTGTGAACCGATTTGTTGTATTGTCTCGACTCAGTCCATGGATAATCACTTTCGGGGAAAGGACTTATAGGAAGGAAAAGTAATAGCTTGAGGTATATTTGGGGTACCCTCGCCTTTTCAGTAGCAACTCTTAGTTGTGTGTGATATCAGCTAAGGGAATCAAGTACGTAGCATCCTACTAGGATCAGAGACGTAGGAGCATAATTGTACCTTGGATGAGTGTGAGATTGATTGGGGTTCAACTACAGTCCAGACCGAAGTTACCTTGGAGTGGCTAGTGTCAGTAGTGGCTTAATATAGTATATGTTTAATCTGGATTAGGTCCCGGGGTTTTCTGCATTTGCGGTTTCCTCGTTAACAAAATTCTGGTGTCTGTGTTATTTCTTTTATGCATTATATTTTGTTATATAATTGAAATAATACAGGTTGTGCGTTGTTCAGTTAATTAGAATATCCTACCTTTTTGGTTGTTGATTTAAATTGATTGACACTTGGATATTGGTCTTTGGTACCATCCAAATTATCTCCTTCAATTTGATAAAGACTCGCAGATTTCTGTTTGCTTGAGTAAAGATCAAATCAAGTGAGAGAGAGATAAACTATTTGATATATTTTCTATTGATTGAGTCTGACTATCTAGTTGATTCTCTAGAAAGTATATTGGAGTTTGTCCATACAGATTGCTAATTTGAAATATTGGGTGTGGTTGTTAGACCCTCGCTTTTTCATTATTAGGCACCGATCACACCCCCAAACCTGAATTTTGCTCGACCTCGAGTTAAACAAAAACTAAAGAAAATCCTACATACACCACTGTCGCTGGTCTCTTGATTGAATTTAGCGAATGAAATAAGCCTTTTAAACCACTAAGTGTTCCTAGTGGACGAGTTGAAGTCTCGTGAGGGTTTTCTTAGAAGATATCCACAAAGTTCTAGGTCAAAAGAGATCTCACCTTGTATGAACTGTGTCACATGCAATTATGAGATTAGTTCATAAGAAAATGGATATGTCAATCTAGCTTTCAAAGGCACAAGTGACACACACTGACTCCAGCACAAAAATTATTTTGAAATCCAAGAGTTCGAATAGTTAACATGTGATAAGAGTGTAAGGTGTCATTCTATCATGAGCATGCATAGAAATTGATTTATCAACCGAAGTCATGACTGCTAATACTAAGAGATAGTTGAACCGATTCAAAGCCAAGCTAGCTCTATGGGAGATGTGAATGCTCACGTAAAGGGTGGGTGATATTTCAGCTTACCCGTTTTGTACATCTATGGCTACACCCTCCCTTGCTTATTACAAGATTATTTACATGAGATATACAAAGACTAATTACAACATATGCATTGACCGACTATTTACTTTGAAACAAGAAGTAAAGAAATACTGATTATCATATTTTTTTGATTTTTTCTTTTCTTTTCTGACTTTTTTTTCTTCTTCTTCTTCTTCTTTAATTTTTTTTTTCTTCTTCTTTTTTCTGTTTTTTTTTTATATATATAAGAGAGTCAAGAACAAGTTGACGATGATACAACACCTTTAACATATTAGTAAGGAAAACAAAAATATACATCACAATTTTGCAAGAGGTATCCCTTTTTGATGCACACAGTAACATTCAATGGTCGTTTTGCATAACGTATACACCAACTACTATCCCAGTCGACCAAAGAACAAGCTAGTCAAATCTCATCAGTATTCTAGATGATTGGAAGTCTACTAGATTATGCAAATCAGACGCTATACATGCTTGATAGACAGTGCAAGTGCAAGTTTCATATCACATGCTCAAAATGTTTCAGAAAAAATGTAAATCGAACTCACATGTTGTAGTGCTAGAATCAGAAATTTCTCAAATGAGTGCCTCATCATCTAGATCAAGAACCCTAATATATATGTGCAGGCATCACAGATTATGGTTGATGAGCTCAACTATTTTTTTCTCAGTTTTCCATTTTCAGTTTTTTTATGGAAGAATTTAGTTTCAATTATGGCACAATGACAACGACATGGTAACTACTCTTCACCCCCAAACCTAAACTAAACATTGTCCTAAATGTTTCAAAAGATAAATAGAATTATAAAGACATACCATGAGGATCAAGCTGAGTAGAGAAAAGGAAAGAGGTTACCAGGTGTCGGCGAAAGCAATATTAGAACTCCCTTATTCAAGGATAGAATCCAAGGAAATCAACTGAAAGTCACATTGGATTAACACATTTATATACATAAAAATAAAAATAAAACTGACTCAAGATAGAGTAATTGACCATTTACCTACTGGATTATATACACAGATGATTTACCATAAATTTACAACCTAAAGAGTTGAGGATCAACCCAAAAAATGACATACAGAAACATCAACAGTCTTACAGATATACAACATGAGAGTGCAAGTAAGACTATGAATGTTAACGAGCTACCCCCAAACCTGAAATTTTCAATAGATATGCTTTTGGACACGAAATCTAGCAGTTTTAGGGGTGCATCATGCACAAGGTCTAATTCAAAGTGGACATTATTAGGAACGAGAAGAGATACACATTCCAACTGTGGCTCCACTAAGATATTATATTTAGCTGCAAAATGGTCTAGAAGGACTTGAGAAGCACACAGTTCCAATCCTATATTAGGAACTCTCAGAAAAGTTTGTTTTACAATCTTTTTACAATCAAAAACTAGGTTGGATGGAAGTCCATCAACTTGTGACATGGACAGGGAGATACATACATCCAAGTTGCTTTCATGCATTTGACCATTAATATCATTACACACTCTCCCTAAGTCAGAAACAAGAATTCGAGTATCATGCTCACAGTCATTGAAAGAATCATCATCATCAAAAATTTCAGTCTCATACATAAGAAGACCAGAAGAAACATCATGTTGTAACCTAGGCAGGGAATCAGACACATCAAAGTTTTCATGCATATTACCATTGGTGTTGACAAAAAATTCACCATTTCCTAAGTCACAAACAAGTTGTGTAGCATGCTCACTTTCACGGAACAATTGTACAAGCTTCAAATTAGTATCAAAATCATCAGGATATTGATTATGACGAATATCAACATTAGAAGAAATATTATCAATGCAAGTCTCTACATTGTGGTCTAGCATTTCAGAACTAGAAGACTTCGAAATTTTATTTTCAAAATTAATGACCTCCTCTAACATTGTATCATCATCGTCATCACAAATACATGAAAATCCTACTCCATCAAAACCATTAGTGTTTTCCGCCCAAACATCCGCCTTTAAAATAGGTGAATACGGACTGACATTTTCAGCAATAGGGTATGGAACACTATATTCAGAGTTAAGATCATTGGGAAAAACAAACATTTCACATTTATAGTCCACATGCTTATCACTTCTTTCATTTTCATCTGGTACAGTGACAACTTGACTCACTGCAGCTTGTAAATCTTGCATAGGTTCATTAGTACATGAAAGATTTAGATTATTTCTCCTTCCTAGTTCACAAGTTGATGAGTATAGGTTATTCTCATGCATTTGATGGAAAGTATTGGCATAATCCATTTTAGACGGCTTAATGGCATGCAACTCAGAGCAGTTCTCAATCAAATGGCCTAAGCTATCATACAAGATACAAAAAGAAAATTCATCCTGGTTACATAATGTGGATGCAACAGAATTTTCATCAGTGCACCTCTCCAGAGCTTCAACTCTCCTAAGCAAGAATTCAATATTTGTATTAGAGTCAAAATCGACTCATGGAGATCACCCGTATCATGTGACACTATCCTAGTTTCCCTATATGATTCCCATTCATGGGTTTTCTCTGCAAGTTCAGCTGAAAATGACCACGCATCATTCACAGTTTTATCAATGAACTCATCATTACACGTAGACTCAACCATGGCTCGAGAATTAAAGTATAATCCTTCGTAAATAATAGCGACCAGTCTCCACTTCTAAAAGCCATGGTGAGGACACTCAAACAACAATTCATTAAACCGTTCAAAATAATGAAAAAAATATCTCTCCATATAACTGCACAAAAAGGTTTATACTTTGACGAATGCTGATAGTTTTATGATATGGAAAGAACTTTTAAAAAATTCTGTTGTGAGTTGGTCCCATGTGGTGATTGACTGCGGTCTCAGACTGTAAAACCATGATTTAACCCTTTTTTTTTAAAAAATAAAATGTAAACAAATGCAACTTTAAAGAGTTCTCGGACATATTTTCAAATTGCATACTCCTACAAATTTTCTCAAACTCTCTTACATGATGATAGGGGTTTTCAGCATTAGCCCCTCGAAATATTGGAAGAATTTGTATCATGTTTGCATCTAATTCAAATGGTCCATCGGTCTTTGGTAAGACAATACACGAAGACCGAGCCACTCTTGCAGGATACATGTAATCCTGGAGAGTACGTGGAAGATTGATAGTATCACCCATTATCTCAAATTGGGCAGGTGTGTCAACAACTGCAAATGGGATTTCACATAGGCAGTCTTGATGAAAACTAGCTAGATAATCAGTTTGGTCATAAAGAAATACAACCAAGACCTAGTGATACATTAACCAACCATTCATTACAATTCTATAAAAAAACATATGCACACACACAGAGAGTATACGAGTATACTTACCTCCGAGAACGACCTAAATTACGAACAACAAAGATAATCTGCCATCCTTTTATTCTTTCTCTTTGGCCTATGCAGTGGTCTTTCGAGCACCTTAAAGCACTAAACAACCAAAGCTTTAGAACCAGTTGTGTGGACAATCTAAATGCAGATCAACAAAAATGAAAAATTGACCAGCAGTACGTACGCAACAGTAGTCAAACACTAATAGAATAAAAGCGAAAAAATATTTTGCAGCAAATAACCAAAACTGGACACAAATCTAAATGTGTCAATGATGACAGTGAGATACTCTATACTACCTAAAATGGAAGAGAACTCTGTATTAACAAAATACGAAACAATATACTACAAAGATGATTTATGGCTTACAAAATTATTATTAACAGAACTATGAGATCCTAAGGCAAGATATTAATTGCTAACCAGACTAAGCAATACAATTAGCTACGAGACAAAACTAAAACAACTACTTAATTTATGCTAGTATATATAATCTACAAATAATACTTTAAGTAAGAAATAAGAAAATGTAACTACGTACCATAAAACTAAACGAATCTACGTACAGACTATTGGATTATGATTCAAGTTATATTCTAAAACAGTAAAAGAGATCTAAACTGAATCGAATGTGCTACACTTCCCCCACCCATTTCCCCCACAAAGTGTCAAATTTTAGTCCCTTGGATTGGGATTAGCAGGGGGGCCATTTATATGGCATCAAACCACTACTTACATGACACCTAATGTTGGACATGAGTGGGGACACTAGTGGGGGAAGGGAAGCATTTTCGAAACTGAATACCCATCCAAAAGCTACATGACAGATTAAACAAGACAAAAGAGAATAGCTTAAGACCTACTGAGAAAAAAATAATGAAAGACTATAATAAATCAAAGTAACGGCTGAGTTCTTTAAGAAGTGTTGGGCAACGATTAAAGAAGATTTCATGAATCTGGTAAAATATTTCCACAGGTGTGAATCTATCGATTGGTGTTTTAATTGCTCTTTCATCACTCTTATCCCTAAAAAGGAGGACTCTTGTACTCCTGGAGACTACAGACCTTTGAGTCTGATTGGTATGGTTTATAAGATTTTATCAAAGTTACTTGCGAATCATTTGACGAGGGTGATGCCATCTCTAATCTCGGACTTCCAAGGGGCTTTTATTCACGGTAAACAGATTCTCGATGGGGTTTTAATTACAAATGAGTGTGTGGACAGCAGATTGAAGGCTAGGAAACCTGGTACTCTGTGCAAGATCGACATGGATAAAGCTTTCGATAATGTTAATTGGAATGCCTTATTCACAATTTTACAAAAGCACGAATTTGGGATCAAATGGATCTCTTAGATAAAATGGTGTGTTTCTTCTACAAATCTTTCCCTTCTTGTGAATGGTGGTTCAAGAAAAAATTTAAACCGGGCAAGGGTTTAAGACAGGGAGACTCACTATCGCCGTATTTATTCCTTTAGGTGACGGAAATTCTTTCCAAGCTAATAAATGATGCGGTTGAAAGAGGTAACCTTTCTGGCTTCCGAGTGGCGGATCATGGTACTATTATCTCTCACCTTCAATTTACGGATGATACTTTGGTTTTTCTTGATGCTTCGGTGGAGGAAGTTAGGCGTTTTTTTATCATCTTATCTGTGTTCGAAACTATTACGGGTCTGAAGCTGAATTTAGAGAAGAGTACTATGATTAGTTTGGGAGCCGATTGGGTGATTGATATTTTGGCTAGAGAGCTTGGCTGCAAGACAGAGAAATTACCGTTTACTTACCTTGGGATGCCGATTGGTGCACATTGGCGTAGCACTTTAGTCTGGGAACATGTCTTGATTAGAATGGAGCTGAAGCTGGCGTCATGGAAGAAAAGGCAACTTAATAAAGAAGGTAGATTATTTATTATTAAGAGTTGTCTTGCAAGTTTACCAATTTATTACTTGTCTCTTTTTCACTTACCGGTGAGTGTGGAAAAAAGAATTATTAAGATCATGCGCAACTTTTTGTGGGGTGCGGGGGAAGGTAGAAAGAAATTGGTTTGGGTTTCCTGGAAAAAACTAAGTGTTCCTAAGGTGAATGGGGGTTTAGGAGTGAAAAATTTGAGGAGAATTAACCAGTCTTTGTTGGTAAAGTGGATTTGGAGATTTTCAAAGTCCAAAAAAGGTCTTTGGAGAAGGATAGTAAACGAAAACTTTGTCCATAATACTGATTTGTTAATTCCTGATGTGGATAATAAGCCGCAGGGTAGGAGTTTGTGGAAGAACGTTACTAAGATGGTGAAAATAATTCAGAATATGGCGACTTTTACAGTAAAAAATGGCAAATGCATCCGCTTTTGGAAGGACAGATGGTTGGACAGGGAGAAATTGCAAGACTTGTTTCCGGTTATATTCAAGGCTGTGAAATCTAGGGATGCAACAATTTATGACATGATAGCAAACGGATCTTGGGTTTGGGAGTTTAAGAGGCCGTTAAATTCAAACGAGCAACTGGAATGGGACCTACTAAGGCGTGACTTAAATCAGGTTCCTACGCTTGTAGAAGATGATGATGAAATGGAGATTATGGAGAACTTCAATGTTTCAAGATGTTATGAAAGCCTTTCAGGAAATCTTGAAGAGTGCGGATTCAATGAATTCCTTTGGAGGGGCAACATTCCAAACAAGGTGAGTTTCATCATTTGGGATATATTCCATAATTCGTTTCCAACCAGGGATATTTTGTGACACCGGGGTGTAAATATTGATAGCGAGCAGTGTGTTTTGTGCAACGAAGGCAGGGAAACAGCAAATCACATGTTCATTCATTGTAAGTACTCTTTTCAGATTTGGAATTATTTCATCAAATCCTTTAGGATAGCTTGGCCATTACCAAGCACTTTGCTTCAATTGTTCGAAGCATGGTCTAACAATGTGTTGCAAGGGATAGGGAAGGATGTTTGGCAAATATTACACTATGCGGTTTGTTGGATTTTATGGAAGGAAAGGAAAAGAAGAGTTTTCGGAGGTCGGCAAAAGAGTGTGCAAGAAAGTATTGATTTGGTTAAGCAATTGGTCGTATTATGGTCTTGTAACAAAGATACTTTTAAGTTTATCGGTCCTTGTCTAATTTGGAGTAATTGGGATACTCTAATGTGTATGTAGACTTCGTGGCATTAACCATGGTTTGATCTTTGGTTTCTTTTTTCCTTTTTAATATAATCTTCTTCTTCTTCTTCTTCAAAAAAAAAAGAAAAAGCACCTAAGATCTAACAAAATAAAAGGACCAAGAGATATCAAAATCTAAAGCACAAGAGCTACCTAAAACCTACATATTCAAATAAAACTCAACTAATATATCTATACTAAGGAAAAAATTAATGACAGCCTAATTATCTAGGTAATAAAAATAGGTACAGGACACCGAAAACTACAATATTAATTCCTAATCTAATACTACTTATCAGAGACAAAAATTGGAATACTATATACTACCAAGCAAGACCTACGCTAACTGACTATGATGATCTAAGTGTTTAGCTATTATGCAGCCTAGAATAACAATGCACCACACTGACTACTACAAGTGTTCCACTATAAATAATTTTTTTACAAATGAATCAGAGAATGCAACTACTTAAGGAAATACATAGTTAGTGAAGGTAATTGTGACAAATTATAAAGACAAAATGATTGCAGGACAAAGAAGAATTAAGTTGACAAAATCTACAGATCCTAACGATTTATATATTACTAAGATTGACTATATGATATGAAAACAAACAAGACAAAAACAAGCTAAACAAAAATCTAAAAGCAACAGGACAAACAAAATCTATATGAAATGCAAAAACCAAAAGATAGAAGACAAACAAAGTTTGGACTCAAGAAAGTAAAAGAAAAAAAATCAGCAACTACTGGCAATATATACAAACAAGGTACTAGATTAACTAAATAGTATCGCTAGAATGAAATGTAAACTAAAGAAAAATAAGAACACATGCACAGATAGTAAAATCAGTACCAACGACTCTTTTTTGGATTATTTTTTTAATAAGAAAACATAGACTATGTACAATCTATAATACAAAACAGTATAGGTTTTTGAGCTTTGGACGGACGGATAATATTTTGAGAGAAAAACAAGTGATCTGACCATCCAAACTCATCTCATCCAAAGACATCTAGCGGATGTGGTGTTTGTAACCCCCTTTTAGCCCTCTTCAATTAGACGTTACATCCATTAAATGGTAGCATTACAAACAATTTTTTTTAAAATATCTATAATACAATAACTTTCAACCATGTCTTCAAAACAAAAAAATGTGCCAATTCTTCAAAAATATTGTAAAACACAAACAATATATTCCTTTTAAGAATAATATGAATAATTTTTATTCAACTCATGAAAAATTCAAAAATACAAAGCACAATTTCCATTGTAATCATTGAACAAATGGAACAATCAAGTAAGGTGAGGAAAGTTACGTGGAGTGCAATACCTTGGGAGTTGTAATATGTAAAACCCCAAAACAAAATGGCAATCGAATAAGCCAACCTTAATCAACCTTCAAAACAAAAATAATACTAGAGTTTCCATATGTAAAACCCAAAGAACAAAGAACTTTAGAAAAATATATACTTAGAAAGGAAATGCTTCAGAAATCTCTTTGGGAATAAAAATATGTTCACAAACTATTTCAAGGAAACTTTGCAACTAGAAAAGGAAGAATGGACGATCTTTATGTGGTGGGTTATAGACAAATGAGAAACTTTTACATTTTTGGAAACAAATGGAAGATTGTTTCGTTAGAAACTTCAAAAACATTTTTCAAAAACTTTTACATTTTTTGAAATCACTTTATCATGCTCATTGATAAAGATTGTTTTGTTAGAATAATATAAGAATAAGAACAGTTTTCCAAAGGAAGAGAGACCAAAAAGAAAACGTTATTAATAGATATGAATTTCTACTCAGGCGTGCATAATAAATGGAGCTAATACTGGGGGCATGCACGGCTAAATAAGGATTAAATCTCACAATTTGAAATACTTACCTAATTTTAGGATGAATTTTTTTTTCTGTTTCAATTCGGCAAACGTTGCAGAGTGGCCCGTCATAAATGGGCTAATATTTAGGACATGCACGACAGATTAAGAATTAAAGCTTACCGTTTTGAATAGAATTACTTGCCAAAAAAATTCGCTCCTAATTTTTTCATTTCTATATTTACTTCCCTGATTATCCTCCCACCATCATGAATATCCATAAATAATGTAGAAATTCCATACCATGCAACGAAACGGCTGCTTCTATATTCACCTATAATAGGCAGAAGAAAAAAAACGTCCAAAAAATTAAAAGTTGCGCTTATTACAATTGTTCAATGAGCGTGTATATAAATAGAGGAATGTATTTCTTCAACCACACCCATCCACTCATTCACACATTTCCCACTCATTCACTTATTTCTAACTTATTTTTTTTGGTAAAATTTTTAGCTTAAGAGTATCAACATGTCAAACATGATTAGCTGCAGCCTCAACAAAGCGTTACCCAAAACGTGTTTGCTTCCTTTTCGAGAATGCATGATTGCGATGAAAGCAAACCTTTGGAGCTCAAGTTTCGTGTTGCAAGAAAATAGGTAGAGATCGATTTCATGACCACGAACGAAGTCACTACTTTGGATTTACTGATGATTGACGAAAATGTGAGTATATTGTTATTGCGATCTGAATGAAACTAATGTTTTTTTTTTAAATACAATAAAATAGCATTTTAATCAATCTTTACATCCTACACAGGGAGATACCATACACGGCATCGTCGCTAAGAAATTGGTATGGGAGAGGTCTAAGTATAAAGCCGACAAGGAATTGAGACGACGATGTCGAAGAGAGAATATCGATGTTACTTTGAGGAAAATTGAGGTAAATCCATGCTTCATACATCACCTGTACACAGAACTATTGATGATTTATGAAGAGAATGAGAGAATATATTTGAGTTCCGCCCAAACCATGCAATGGGAAGGACATGTGATAATACCTGAGTGGAATCACCAGAGCATATGGATAACGAACACAGAGCCATAATCCCAGTGATCGAGGAATAATTTCTGGGATGATGTAATTATATTTTTTTACCATCAGATGAAGATTAAGCATAGTGTCTCATCGAAGACTACCAATCTATGGGGATCGGGAAAAAATATTATTTGAGGTCAAAATAAAACAATGTAACGAGATTTTTTTCTTCCCAAGAACCACTATTTTAATCAATTGCAAGTGTAACTGAATTTGTAATTATTTGGATGACAATTATTTAACATATTCATAGCAACAATTTTTCAAAGGTCAAATTAGGACTTATCATAGTGTATAGTAATTATTAAAATCATTATAACCAAAAAATATCCCGTCCCATGCCGTGCCATTACGACACGGGCTATTTCTAGTCCTATTTACCAATTAGCAAAACAGAACCTAAAAAGCTCACTACACAGTTTGCCAAATCCCCGGCAATGGCGCCAAAAACTTGGTAGGCTTAGAAAGTTACCTACAATTAACTACAAGTGCACAGTGTCTATTGTAAAATGGAAAATACAAGTCGATCCCACAGGGAGTTGTTACGATGTGAAACTAGACTTCTAAGTTCTACTCTTACTAATTTAACAAACAAAAAGGGTTTATCGATATGACTAGGATATAGATGATTATACTACAAAGTCAAGACTAAAAAAAATACAATGGTAAACAAGGGTTTCGAATCCGCCACCTAAATGCATAGAAATCCCTAATTTGATATGATATCTCTCCTTTCAATCAAGGAGCTATAGAAGTTCTAGCCTCAAACTACCTTGAAGATGTGATATAATCACTAACAAATGTGATGATTTATTCTAAGCAAAATATTTCAATTCCTAGAATTACCTATCTGTTTAAGGCATAGATAATCACAAATTGAACTAAATCAATTTACATAGAGCTTGAAAACATAACAAAGAATTGATCAAACTACCAAGTATGCATGACATACAAGGTGAAAGTAATTTGATATGAAATCTGAGATTAATCATACTTTTCAATAAAAATCCATGGAGAACAAGTAAAATCAACCAAAAATATTCTATTTATTTAGGGGTTTCATATAGACCCAAAGAGAAAATTAAAACATTGAAAGTACTGAAGATAGAAAACCTAAACTACTATTACAACTTGCATCGGCTACTCCGGGCCTGATTTTCCTCTACAACCTTCATCTCCCTTTATACAAAATAATCCCCCAACTGTTCAATTCTACTGACAACCAAAAATACATACTCCCTACGTTCCACTTTAGATGATGTTTTAGGAGTTTTCACGCAGATTAAGAAATAGAGAGAGATATAAAAAATTTCTACTTATACCCTTGAGAAAAAGTATTCAAACATTAATTGTTATTAGTGTATTTGAAATAAATTTATGGTTCCAAGACAAAATGTTTGGGTATTGTTGGTAGTTTTGTGGGAAAAATATGAAAACTATCAAGTAATGTGGAACAAAAAAAATAACCCTAAACAATGTCTAAAGTGGAACGGATGGAGTATAAAATTAGGGCATAAATTCCAAACCACTTGCTACCACTCACTATGCAAATTCAAAGAACCATGCCTTCAATTATGTGTCATTGCTGCCAGTATGGTTCCTTGCAAGGAACATCAATCAATAATTTCTTATCTCTTATACTCAAACTAAGCCCCCTACCTATTGCTAGGTTATTGAAAATACAATGGCAGTATGGATGTTTGACGAGTGAGGGATAAATAGGTTTATACAGAGTAGAAGGGGGGGGGGGAGTTCAGTAGAGGGATGATATGTCAGGGAGAATAGGGAGTACACAGTAGAGACAGATGGGTTTTGCAGAGAAGAAGAAGGGAAAGTGAAGTGGTCGGTGATTTCTGTTTCTAGAAATGTACTTTGTAAACCTGGCTTGCCTTGGGTGTTAAGCACGAATATCTAGCTTAGATGCACAAGAGTATATAAATTGGCTAGGGTTATATCAAGACTAAAAAGTTATCCTTGTTTTAGATTTCACGAGTGCCAAATGTTAATTCTGCAATTCCAAATACACCTCGGCTTCCTCCTCCTCTTGCTACACGTGCCTCTATCCCAATATATATTTTCCTACAAATACAAAACAAACACAAAATATCAATATTTACAACAATAAGATTATTGATACTTCGAGACTCAAAATGCACGATTTGGCTTAAAATAAGATACTAAAGCACTTTAGATGTGACAAAATACAACTAAATGGTCTACAAATGTATATTATTAAGCACCGATCAGAGGACGGTCCGCCATTCAAACATATAGGAAATGTTGAAGCCTTGATGGAACTCACACAAAAACCTGAATAAAGCGCACATGAATTCCTCAAAAGGTTCCGCGCTCAGGCATGTCTTATTCCTCCTCATGCGTCCATATTATCTACTTTCAAATATGCTACTCTGGTCTGAGGACTCGACTTTACTCACAACTTGTCTATCACCAAACGTTATGAGTGGTTGATCTCGCCTCAGCAATACTTCACCAAGGTTTGACGCTGAATCTCTCTGAACCCATTGTCTCACTAACACAGTCATTGCAGGAATAATGACCGAGTTTCACAATCAATATCCTAAATATTATCCCTTGCACGAGTGTCCACATGTGCCGCAGGATTGGAAAACTCCACTAACATGGAATCCTACTGTATGAGGAATTACGAACCAGAAGAAAATATTCAGAGCACGAGCAACCAAACCTAACAAGTTCCACGAAGGGGATTTAGTTCTCAAGGCAACTAAGCGTAATCTCCATTCCACAAGGATCTCTAACTGGTGTTGACACCCCATTTCCGCACCTTCCATAGAAAATATCATTCTTATACTTCGAAGCCGGATACAAGAGAAATTTCTTTGTGGAGCCATTAAGGATTTCCATATCCTTTAAATCAAGCCCATAAGTTCAACCAATCAAGCCCACATGCTCTCAAGCCCACAAGCTCTACCAATCAAGCCCATAAGCTCAACCAATCAAGCCCACAAGCTCTACCAATCAAGCCCACAAGCTCTCAAGCCCACAAGCACAGCTCCTACCCATTTCATTATCCTTCCAAACCTGGGAATTCTCGCTATCATGATAAATAGGAAGAAAATACGAATCCAATGGCGAAAGAATGGAATCATTCTGAGTTTGTATGAAGAAGTTATGAGAAAAACAAAATCTCATAAGACTAAAAGTCAAAGCAGTCAAGTTCCAGGGAAATACTAAAGGCACCCGATTTTTTACTAAGGGCACCTCTCTTTCTTCCTCATGAAGAACATGGGTGTTCTTAATGGCGGTCATCATGATGATCACGATGATGATGGATTTTGATCGACAATGATTTTCGATTTTGAATTCATCACTAGGTTCTTAGGGATGATATGGAGCTTGGGTAGGAGACTAATTTCACATCAATCATGTTTTTGATGCGGTGGACAGTAACACCGGTATGAACAGTAACACCGGTGAACAGTAACATTACTTTTGAATAGTAACAGTACCGTGAACAATACCCAGCGGACCCACATGTCATAATCAGATTTTTAATTGTCGCATACAATTGAAAAGCAATGAAGGAAAATTTGCGAAGAAAAGAAGAAAGAAAAATAGGACGATTTACGGCCTTTTTTTTCAACAAAGCAGCCCGAAATTGACGGAGAATTGAGATTTTTTTCCCTATAAATAGAGATCGAATTTCTCATTCAAAAACAACGAAAAACACTCCATAGACTTCATTTTAGACTGGAAAACACTTCGAGCATAGACTCAATAATAATTTCTCGCATTCAAACACTTTCTCCTTTATTTTTCCTTCACTTAGTAATATCAAATCAAGTATTGTCTTTAAGTTTTTAAAGGATTAGCATTAAATTGCTGGTACTTTAATTACTTTCTGCATACTTGACGAAAGCAACAAATCATCCTAAGAATCCTTCAAGTTTCAATATCATAGTTCAGGTATATTAATTTCCTATCTCTTCGGTAATCATGTAGTCATACGGGAACGGAATGGTTTTCCATTTCGTAGTAACACCGCAGCTACTCTTTACATTACATAAAAATAATTATGCTTTATTATTAATTTTCCAAGTGGGATAAGTCAAAGTGTGGGTTTAAAGTAGAATTCCCTCCCACATTAGCCCCATAATAAATATGTTCATTATATATATATATAAATAATATTAAATTTTGCATTAATTCTATATTCTAAATAATTGATGCATAAGAATCTTTTCTCAATTTCTAATAAATTTCGGTATTAAAATCCTGCACATAAGCATTGATAAAAGTAAATTATAAACTTTTCCCCTTTAATCATGAAGTAGAGGCCAATCTTACGATTGGGCGGCTGATGGGTGCCTAACACCTTCCCATCCCGTACTAGAATCTCCTTACCCAGACTCTCTGATAGCAAACCATAAATATGCAAGTCATGACTAGGTTTTGTTTTCCTCAAAAGAATTCAAACTAGTTAAAAGGGTCCTGACTCCCTTTAGTCAGGTGGCGACTTCAAAACATCTCTTTCTTCTTTGCAGAGTTGGCCCTCTTACTAATGAACTAGTAAGAAATTATCTCTGCCAGACCCATGTGTACATTAAACATCCACGAACGGATGAGAACATGGACCTCGCCCCATAACAATTATGGACAAAGGAAATAGACCGGCACTCGACCCGTGCTAGGCAACCCCCGATTTCTACAGTGGCGACTCTGCTGGGGAAAAACAAGAGATTCGACTTGAAAAATGATTAAAGGGAAATTTTATAATCTTTTCTTTATATTGATATCATAGTTCATATTTTTTGATTTCAGGCACTTATACAAGCGTAAGCAACCATAACGCGAGGGGGGGCTTACACTCGTACTTGGCATCGGTCGGAGGAAGGAAGACTGGTCAAGATAGATGATTCACAACATGGGAAAGGGGAAGCCAACAATACAGACATCCTCACCTCAAAGATAGAACAAATCATTGAGGAAAAACTCGCCAATTTCTTTAAGAAGCTGCAAGATGAGGCTAGAAATGACGGAAAAGGCTCAGATTCTCATCAACATACAAATGGCTCTGGATCCAAGGATGATCATCAACCAAAAGATCAAAACAAAAACGGAGAATCCGGAGGTACAGGCGACAATGATGAAATTCCAACACCAAACAAGGAGAGCTTGGAATTCGAGCATTTCAAAGAACATGTAATGAAGAGGCTGTCAATAATCGAGGACAACACCAGCGTGGATGGTGAAGTATGGTACACTCCACCAAGTGGATACTTGCCTGAAGGTTTCAAATTTCCAAAAATAGAAAAATATAATGGCATGGGACCCCCGTGGTCTCACATTAAACTGTATCTCCAATACCTAAAGCCCCAAGGTTTAACTGACGACTGGCTGCTAAACTTGTTCCACCAAAGCTTGACTGGGTTAGCCCTTGATTGGTACCAATATGCAGAGAAATCAAAAATCTCTACATGGCCACTCATGATTAATTCATTCGTCGAACATTTTGCAAAAAATACAAATCACTCTATGGCCTTACGCCAGCTTGAGTCCCTTCGACAAGGGGCACATGAAGGTTTCGTCGACCGGATGAGTCGGTGGGAAAAGAAAGTGTTCGAAATGTTCGAACGACCATCAGAAGAGGCGCAACTAAAAATGCTAATGAAAAATCTCTCAATGTCTTACAGGGTATTCATCAGGATAAATGCACTTCTGAAAATCTTTCCGATTTTCGAAGGAAAGGAGCAAGCATCGAGGATGCAATGAAGGACGGTGTATACTCCGGATTCAATATAGGGCAAAGATCGACAAAAAAGAAGGAAATTAATTATGTCAACCCAACTGTTGCAACACCTACTTACATCAGAGCTGCAGGGAAAGCACCTATCACCAATGCATTCCGCCAAGACAAAGGACAACAATATGTCGAGAAAAGGTGGAGCCGGAATCGAGTATTTTTTGATCTGGACGGAGAAATGAGTGACTACCTTCCTAGGCTAGTTAAGGAAAAATTAATTCAACTCCGAGATCCTAATCCTGTACCTAATACCAAACCTCGGGGTTACGATGAGTCAAAGACATGCGACTACCATCAGAGTGCAGGACACGATACCAATTCATGTTTCGTCCTGAAACATCTTATCCAAGATTTGCTGGACGACGGCAAGATAATCATCGAGGGAGCGTCAAAGCAACCTAATATACAACAAAATCCACTTCCAGCGCATCAAGGAAATCAGGGAATCAACTTCATTGAGGCAGATGACGCTGAAATACGTCAACCATCTCTAATATCGGACCGTACGACAAAAGAGAAGGACCAAACAAATAAAGCCTCCAAAGTCGTTTCTAAGAGCAAAATGGAATCTGCAAAAGGTTCCATATACGCTAGAATGAGGGAGCAATTAACTGATAGAAGCGTCTACATGATAACTCTCAACGAAGCAGAGGACGCCGAAACTTCTCCCAATGACAATCTGGTGATGATGAATGACGAAAGTCCACCGCCGACGAAGGACGAACCTCAAGAATCCTCGTGGACCCCAGAAGATGGTATTTGTATGATAAATTCACCATTAAAATTGAAAAATACAAAAAAATCAGAAAAACAAAAAAATATAGAAAGGGTGATTTCAGAAATAAAAGAGCATGATGTCTTGGTTTTGGAGGATGTCATTACAGGAAAGTTTGTATATGAGGATGAAGAAATGATCACTTGCCTGAAAGACGTTCTAGAAGAGATCCAAAGCAACGTCGAAAAAAATAAAAAAGAGCCCGAATTCCTGGAAGAAGAAACAATCAACTTGAGAACAGAGGAAGAACCACGAAATGTGAAGATCGGAACGACATTATCGGCTGAAGAAAGGAAGGAGATGATCGAGCTACTCACTGAGTTCGAGGACGTCTTTGCTTGGTCTTACGAGGACATGCCTTGATTGAATACTGATTTGGTAGTCCATCGTTTACCAACTTATCCAGACGTAAAGCCGGTCAAACAAAAGCTCAGGAGGCTAAGGTCAGAATGGACTTTAAAAGTCAAAGAAGAAGTGGAGAAACAACTCAATGCAGGCTTCCTCAAAGCAGGTACTTATACTGAATGGCTGGCTAACATTGTACCTGTTCCGAAGAAAGACGGAAAGGTAAGAATTTGCATTGATTACCGCAATTTGAACAAAGCAAGACCAAAAGATGATTTCCCGTTACCGCATATTGATGTCTTGGTCAACAATGCCTCTGGGCAAGGATGTATTTCATTCATGGATGGCTTCTCCGGATATAATCAAATCATGATGGCGATAGAAGACATGGTTAAAACATCTTTCATCACTCCATGGGGAATCTTCTGTTACAAAGTTATGCCTTTCGGATTGAAGAATGCCGGAGCCACGTACCAACGAGCCATGACGACTATCTTCCACGACATGATACACAAGGAGCTAGAAATTTATGTAGATGACATGGTGGCGAAATCTGAACATAGTAAGGATCATGTAAATTTTCTGAGAAAAATATTCCAACGTCTTCGAAAATTTCAACTTAAGCTCAACCCCAACAAATGCTTGTTTGGCGCCAAGTCCGGGAAATTACTAGGTTTCATCGTCAGCAACAGAGGGATTGAATGTGACCCATCAAAGGCTAAAGCTATCATCGAAATGTCTCCACCAAGAACGGAGAAGGAAATCAGAGGATTCTTGGGTGTTTACTGCAATACATAAGTCGGTTCATAAATAAACTCACTCCCATCTGCGAGCCGATATTCAAGTTGCTAAGAAAGAATGTGCTTACAGTATGGAACCCTGAATGTCAGGAAGCATTTGAAAAGATCCAGAAATATTTGGTTGCTCCGCCAGTACTTGTTTCCCCCACCCCGGGTGTTCCTTTGATTCTATATCTCTCGATTGCCGAAACCTCTATGGGAGCAATGTTGGGACAGTACCATGAAGGAAGCAGTAAAGAAAGGGCAATATACTACATCAGCAAAACTCTTTCAGGGTACGAGTCAAAATATACCATGTTAGAAAAGACTTGCTTGGCACTTGTCTGGTCAACCCAACGCCTTCGTCATTACATGTTGGGTCACAATATTCAGTTGCTATCAAGGATGGATCCTATCAAATACTTGTTCGAGAATCCTGTGTTATCCGGAAAAATGTCAAAATGGCAACTGTTACTTTCCGAGTTTCATATCACTTACATCACTCAGAAATCTGTCAAAGGAAGAGCAATTGCCGATCATCTAGCATCTCATCCTATCCTCGACAACACCGAGCTAAAGATTGAGTTCCCATACGAATGGGTGATGTTTGCTAATGTGGCCGAAGATAAACCATGGAAGATGTACTTTGATGGCACCCGCAACAAACAAGGAAGGGGTGTAGGGGCACTGCTAGAGTCTCCAGAAGGTATCCACACACCTATTGTTATCAGGATATGTTTTCCATGCTCTAATAATGTTGCAGAATATGAAGCCTGCATAGCCGGACTGAAAGCTGCTATTGAAATCAATTTCAAAAGCATCATAGTATATGGAGATTCACTGCTGATCATCAACCAAATCCATAAGGAATGGAGGGTTAACGAACAATTATCCCAATATCATACATACCTTGAAAAGATCACAAAACAATTCGATCACATCGAATTCCACCATATATACAGAAACAAAAACTTTGGTGCTAATGCTCTTGCTGTTTTAGCTTCTTGGCTCGCAGTCCCCGAAGGAATGACGGTGAAACCTATCGAAATAGGCCAAAGAGATGAACCTGCTTTCTGTTACGCCATTCAAATCGCCGCTGAACAATTATACGGCGCTCCTTGGTTTGTTGATATACGAAGATACCTCGAGGATCAGTCTTATCCAGAAGATTCAACAAAACAACAAAGGAGATACATCCGAAGGGTGGCATGTCAGTACATGATCTTTGCAAATGTTCTTTACAAAGTGTCAAGAGACGGAACTTTGTTGCGATGCGTGAACGAACACGAAGCAAGGAAGATCTTGGAGAGAGTACACAGTGGTGAGTGTGGTCCTCATATGAACGCACACATGATAAGCAGGAAGATAGCTCGCTTGGGATACTACTGGAAAACCATGATGTCGGATTGCTGCAACTTCGTCATGAGATGTCACCAATGTCAAATATATGGTAATCTTATGCATGTACCTCCTTCTCAACTTCATACACTATCGTCTCCATGGCCTTTTTCTACTTGGGGAATTGATCTCATAGGTAAAATCAATCCATCTTCCAACGGTCACAAGTATATCTTTGTTGCAATTGACTACTTCACCAAGTGGGTAGAAGCTATTTCAACCCGAAGTTTCAAAGGAAAGCCGACGGTCGATTTCATACGAAACCACATCATCTGCAGATATGGAGTTCCACATGAAATAATATCAGACAATGGGTCAAATTTTATCGGTGAAGAAACCGAACAACTTCTTGGAAAGTACAAAATCAAGCATCATTTAGCCTCACCGTATCGGCCTCAAACCAATGGAGCAAAGAGAAGCGACCAACAAGACACTTGTCAAGATCCTAAAGAAGATGACAGATACATATACAGATTGGAGTGAGAAATTACCATATGCTTTGTGGGCATACAGAACCTCAATTCGCACCGCCACCGTGGCTACACCTTTCTCGCTCACATATGGTATGGAGGCAATGCATCCTATAGAGGTGGAGATTCCAACTCTAAGAGTTCTAAAGGAGATTCAGTTACCTGAAAACGAATGGGTAAAAGTAAGAGTCGAGCAACTAAATTTCATTGATGAAAAGAGGTTAGCAGCAGCCTGCCATTCTCAGGCATATCAGAACAGATTCGCACGCAGTTTTGATAAACACGTGCGACCCCGCAAGTTCGACGAAGGAGATCTCGTGCTCAAGGAGATTCGTCCGGTCAAGCATACTAACCCAAGGGGCAAATTTAAACCAAAGTGGGAGGGTCCATTCATCGTTAAAACGATTTTTCAAGGAATGGCGGTACAACTGATGGACCTAGATGGAGAAGAACATCCAAGGCCCACAAATGCTGATCAACTCAAGAGGTACTACGCTTAACCAACGGCGACATTCCAAAGATGCCTAATCCATGCATCTCCTCAAAAGATCAACTGGTTTGTCAACACTCATGATTTTTATCATCGTTTTCTACGCTATCAATCTTGTTTTCAAAAAAAAAAAAAAAAACACAGATTTCTAAGGTTTTGTTTTCAAAAAAAAAAAAATCGGAGAGTTTATCAATGATGTAAAGCTTAGGATTTGGGTATGGTGTTATGAGCAACCAGATAGGCAGCTGAGACAAACTCTCCAAATCAAAATTTCAGCTTTGTAAATTTTTAAGTTTTTTATTTTGTTTTCAAAAAATAAAAATAAAAATAAAATAAATGCTGATGATGAAAGCCCTAGGATGATACTGTGCCTTGCACACGTACCAAATAGGCAACTGAGGCAAACGTTTCTTGAGTTATTTTAAGACTAATCATGTTCTAACCATGCTTTAAGATTTTGTGAACGACGAGTTATCTGAATTAAGGCTTCTCCACCGGAGTCAGCGATCTGCACAGTCAGTGCAAGTCAAACCAAGGACAAGAGCATCACCAGAAAGAAAATATTTCATTCACAAATGAAGGAATTACAGAATCTTCGTCTACAACAATGAAAAGCATGAACTCTTTCTTATCTGAAGGATACATGATCAGATTGAGAAAAAAAAAAGCAACAACAATAAGAAACAAGCAAAAGAAAAGAAAAAAGAAGAACAACAACAAGAAATAAAAAAATGATCTGACGGCAAACCAAAGAAGAAGAAATGAAAAACAAATAAGGAAAGCTGGTGATTTTATCTGAGTCTAGACCAAGATCCAACTTCTTCACCATTTCCCATTGATCGAAACCAATGTGTAATAGTGGTAAAAGTGTCCATGTGACACACTATATCTAGACATCTTCATCACAGGCAGATCATCCATACTTGTCAGAATACATCTAAATCTAAATCCGATTTCAACTTTGAAATCTGGATTTATCTTTGTATGTATTTTGAAACTGCATATGGAACGATCTTGCATATTCCCCTAAATCACCAGATCTTCATCTTCGAGCCGAACATTAATCTGGATCTCAAGATGCACTACCATCAAGTACAGAAAAGAGAAGATTCATACAGATCTATACTGAGATTCCACCAAAATCTCACTTCATTATCATTACTTTCAACCGCTCAAATCGCATCTCGCATACTCCACCAGTAAATGATTACTATGGCGATGAACCAAACAAGCGAAAGTAGAAGAACATGAAGACGGTGATCAAAAAAAGAAAGATCAAAGCACAGATCCGGAGATACAAGAAATATCTGAAGGAAATATGGAGAAAATAGGCGGATTTGCAGAGAAGAAGAAGAAGAGGAAGAAAGAGAAACTGATGGTCGAGGAAGAAGAAAATGAAGTATTTAAAGCAAAAGATTAGGGCTCCATCAAATCACTTTTCGGGCAAACCTAAATGAGATCCATGACCCGTCGGGTTTCTCTAACCCATTTGGGTCATTCATCCGATCCGCTAGCTCCTTTTCCCTGTATCAAAAAAAAAAAAAAAAAAAAAAAAAAAAAAAAAAAAAAAAGGAAAAAAAAAAAAAGAAAAAAAAAAAAAAAAAAAGAAAAAAAAAAAAAAAAAAAATGTGCAGTATACCTCGTAAAGAAGTCGAAGCGTGGACAATTCTTCAGAGAGGGTATCAATACGTGCCTGCCTCTCCAGTGATTCTCTATTGATTTCATCAAGCCTCAACATGATCCCGTACATCTCATTCACCACCGACTTCAATTGGCGCTCACGGCTATCCACCAAACGGAGCAAGTATTCTTGAAGAAGTCTGGAATCCTAAAACAGGAAATGAGTTAAAAAAAAAGGTATTAAGTTATCAAGAAAAAAAAGGGGTAATTACTTCTTCAAGAAGTTTTTAAAAGAAATACTTTTTCAAGAATCGTCTCGTGAAAGAAAAACAAGTCATGTCAAGACAAAGCGTGGAAAGCAAGCTAAGAAGATGCACTTTCAGAATGTGAACGAAACCGAAAAGCTCAACTGGGGCAGACCCAGCCAACGTTAGTATATTTCTTCATCAACCTATTCAACTATTTCAATCGGCTCGAACAAATGGAAATCCAACTGAATCAACCGCAAAGGTTCAAAAATCAAGAAAATGGAGATGACAAGCTTAACTGCAACAAACTCGGCCAATGTCAGGACTTTCTTCATCAACCTATTCAACTATTTCAATTGGCTCGAACAAAGGGCAATCCAACTGAATCAACCGCAAAGGTTCAAAAATCAAGAAAATGGAGCTTACAAGCTTAACTGCAGCAAACCCGACCAACGTCAGGACTTTCTTCATCAACCCATCAAAATCACCTCTTGGAAAAGATAAGGTGCGAAAGGGTGTTCAGGGCTTTATTCGTTAACCGAAAACAGTTACTCTCAAAGAGGGGCAACTGTTGACACCCCATTTCCGCACCTTCCATAGAAAATATCATTCTTATACTTCGAAGCCGGATACAAGAGAAATTTCTTTGTGGAGCCATTAAGGATTTCCATATCCTTTAAATCAAGCCCATAAGTTCAACCAATCAAGCCCACAAGCTCTCAAGCCCACAAGCTCTACCAATCAAGCCCATAAGCTCAACCAATCAAGCCCACAAGCTCTACCAATCAAGCCCACAAGCTCTCAAGCCCACAAACACAGCTCCTACCCATTTCATTATCCTTCCAAACCTGGGAATTCTCGCTATCATGATAAATAGGAAGAAAATACGAATCCAATGGCGAAAGAATGGAATCATTCTTAGTTTGTATGAAGAAGTTATGAGCAAAACAAAATCTCATAAGACTAAAAGTCAAAGCAGTCAAGTTCCAGGGAAATACTAAAGGCACCCTATTTTTTACTAAGGGCACCTCTCTTTCTTCCTCATGAAGAACATGGGTGTTCTTAATGGTGGTCATCATGATGATCACGATGATGATGGATTTTGATCGACAATGATTTTCGATTTTGAATTCATCACTAGGTTCTTAGGGATGATATGGAGCTTGGGTAGGAGACTAATTTCACATCAATCATGTTTTTGATGCGGTGAACAGAACACTGTGTGAACAAGAATACCCTGAACAACAATAGTACTTTTTGAATAGTAACAATACCGTGAACAATACCCAGCGGACCCACATGTCATAATCAGATTTTTAATTGTCGCATACAATTGAAAAGCAACGAAGGAAAATTTGCGAAGAAAAGAAGAAAGAAAAAAGGACGATTTACGGCCTTTTTTTTCAACAAAGCAGCCCGAAATTGACGGAGAATTGAGATTTTTTTCCCTATAAATAGAGATCGAATTTCTCATTCAAAAACAACGAAAAACACTCCAGAGACTTCATTTTAGACTGGAAAACACTTCGAGCAGAGACTCAATAATAATTTCTCGCCTTCAAACACTTTCTCCTTTATTTTTCCTTCGCTTAGTAATATCAAATCAAGTATTGTCTTTAAGTTTTTAAAGGATTAGCATTAAATTGCTGGTACTTTAATTACTTTCTTACATCATACTTGACGAAAAGCAACAAATCATCCTAAGAATCCTTCAAGTTTCAATATCATAGTTCAGGTATATTAATTTCCTATCTCTTCGGTAATCATGTAGTCATACGGGAACGGAATGGTTTTCCATTTCGTAGTAACACCGCAGCTACTCTTTACATTACATAAAAATAATTATGCTTTATTATTAATTTTCCAAGTGGGATAAGTCAAAGTGTGGGTTTAAAGAGGAATTCCCTCCCACATTAGACCCATAATAAATATGTTCATTATATATATATATATAATATTAAAGTTTGCATTAATTCTATATTCTAAATAATTGATGCATAAGAATCTTTTCTCAATTTCTAATAAATTTCGGTATTAAAATCCTGCACATAAGCATTGATAAAAGTAAATTATAAACTTTTCCCCTTTAATCATGAAGTAGAGGCCAATCTTACGATTGGGCGGCTGATGGGTGCCTAACACCTTCCCATCCCGTACTAGAATCTCCTTACCCAGACTCTCTGATAGCAAACCATAAATATGCAAGTCA
Source organism: Papaver bracteatum (assembly GCA_023529315.1). Classification (NCBI taxonomy): domain Eukaryota; kingdom Viridiplantae; phylum Streptophyta; class Magnoliopsida; order Ranunculales; family Papaveraceae; genus Papaver; species Papaver bracteatum. The sequence goes on along the minus strand of JAJJWX010000941.1, from coordinate 154,126 downwards.
TGACTAGGTTTTGTTTTCCTCAAAAGAATTCAAACTAGTTAAAAGGGTCCTGACTCCCTTTAGTCAGGTGGCGACTTCAAAACATTTCTTTCTTCTTTGCAGAGTTGGCCCTCTTACTAATGAACTAGTAAGAAATTATCTCTGCCAGACCCATGTGTACATTAAACATCCACGAACGGATGAGAACATGGACCTCGCCCCATAACAATTATGGACAAAGGAAATAGACCGGCACTCGACCCGTGCTAGGCGACCCCCGATTTCTACAGTGGCGACTCTGCTGGGGAAAAACAAGAGATTCGACTTGAAAAATGATTAAAGGGAAATTTTATAATCTTTTCTTTATATTGATATCATAGTTCAGATTTTGTGATTTCAGGCACTTATACAAGCGTAAGCAACCATAACGCGAGGGGGGGCTTACACTCGTACTTGGCATCGGTCGGAGGAAGGAAGACTGGTCAAGATGGATGATTCACAACATGGGAAAGGGGAAGCCAACAATACAGACATCCTCACCTCAAAGATAGAACAAATCATTGAGGAAAAACTCGCCAATTTCTTTAAGAAGCTGCAAGATGAGGCTAGAAATGACGGAAAAGGCTCAGATTCTCATCAACATACAAATGGCTCTGGATCCAAGGATGATCATCAACCAAAAGATCAAAACAAAACGGAGAATCCGGAGGTACAGGCGACAATGATGAAATTCCAACACCAAACAAGGAGAGCTTGGAATTCGAGCATTTCAAAGAACATGTAATGAAGAGGCTGTCAATAATCGAGGACAACACCACCGTGGATGGTGAAGTATGGTACACTCCACCAAGTGGATACTTGCCTGAAGGTTTCAAATTTCCAAAAATAGAAAAATATAATGGCATGGGACCCCCGGGGTCTCACATTAAACTGTATCTCCAATACCTAAAGCCCCAAGGTTTAACTGACGACTGGCTGCTAAACTTGTTCCACCAAAGCTTGACTGGGTTAGCCCTTGATTGGTACCAATATGCAGAGAAATCAAAAATCTCTACATGGCCACTCATGATTAATTCATTCGTCGAACATTTTGCAAAAAATACAAATCACTCTATGGCCTTACGCCAGCTTGAGTCCCTTCGACAAGGGGCACATGAAGGTTTAAATCGACCGGATGAGTCGGTGGGAAAGAAAGTGTTCGAAATGTTCGAATGACCATCAGAAGAGGCGCAACTAAAAATGCTAATGAAAAATCTCTCAATGTCTTACAGGGTATTCATCAAGATATGTACTTTTGAAAATCTTTCCGATTTTCGAAGGAAAGGAGCAAGCATCGAGGATGCAATGAAGGACGGTGTATACTCCGGATTCAATATAGGGTAAAGATCGACAAAAAAGAAGGAAATTAATTATGTCAACCCAACTGTTGCAACACCTACTTACATCAGAGCTGCAGGGAAAGCACCTATCACCAATGCATTCCGCCAAGACAAAGGACAACAATATGTCGAGAAAAGGTGGAGCCGGAATCGAGTATTTTTTGATCTGGACGGAGAAATGAGTGACTACCTTCCTAGGCTAGTTAAGGAAAAATTAATTCAACTCCGAGATCCTAATCCTGTACCTAATACCAAACCTCGGGGTTACGATGAGTCAAAGACATGCGACTACCATCAGAGTGCAGGACACAATACCAATTCATGTTTCGTCCTGAAACATCTTATCCAAGATTTGCTGGACGACGGCAAGATAATCATCGAGGGAGCGTCAAAGCAACCTAATATACAACAAAATCCACTTCCAGCGCATCCCGAATCAGGAATCAACTTCATTGAGGCGATGACGCTGAAATACGTCAACCATCTCTAATATCGGACCGTACGACAAAAGGGAAGGACCAAACAAATAAAGCCTCCAAAGTCGTTTCTAAGAGCAAAATGGAATCTGCAAAAGGTTCCATATACGCTAGAATGAGGGAGAAATTAACTGATAGAAGCGTCTACATGATAACTCTCAACGAAGCAGAGGACGCCGAAACTTCTCCCAATGACAATCTGGTGATGATGAATGACGAAAGTCCACCGCCGACGAAGGACGAACCTCAAGAATCCTCGTGGACCCCAGAAGATGGTATTTGTATGATAAATTCACCATTAAAATTGAAAAATCCAAAAAATCGAAAAACAAAAAAATATAGAAAGGGTGATTTCAGAAATAAAAGAGCATGATGTCTTGGTTTTGGAGGATGTCATTACGGAAAGTTTGAATATGAGGATGAAGAAATGATAACTTGCACAAATACGTTCCAGAAGAGATCCAAAGCAACGTCGAAAAAAATGAAAAAGAGCCCGAATTCCTGGAAGAAGAAACAATCAACTTGAGAACATAGGAAGAACCACGAAATGTGAAGATCGGAACGACATTATCGGCTGAAGAAAGGAAGGATATGATCGAGCTACTCACTGAGTTCGAGGACGTCTTTGCTTGGTCTTACGAGGACATTCCTGGATTGAATACTGATTTGGTAGTCCATCGTTTACCAACTTATCCAGACGTAAAGCCTGTCAAACAAAAGCTCAGGAGGCTAAGGTCAGAATGGACTTTAAAAGTAAAAGAAGAAGTGGAGAAACAACTCAATGCAGGCTTCCTCAAAGCAGTTACTTATACTGAATGGCTGGCTAACATTGTACCTGTTCCGAAGAAAGAAGGAAAGGTAAGAATTTGCATTGATTACCGCAATTTGAACAAAGCAAGCCCAAAAGATGATTTCCCGTTACAGCATATTGATGTCTTGGTCAACAATTCCTCTGGGCAAGGATGTATTTCATTCATGGATGGCTTCTCCGGATATAATCAAATCATGATGGCGATAGAAGACATGGTTAAAACATCTTTCATCACTCCATGGGGAATCTTCTGTTATAAAGTTATGCCTTTCGGATTGAAGAATGCCGGAGCCACGTACCAACGAGCCATTACGACTATCTTCCACGACATGATACAAAGGAGCTAGAAATTTATGTAGATGACATGGTGGCGAAATCTGAACATAGTAAGGATCATGTAAATTTTCTGAGAAAAATATTCCAACGTCTTCGAAAATTTCAACTTAAGCTCAACCCCAACAAATGCTTGTTCGGCGCCAAGTCCGGGAAATTACTAGGTTTCATCGTCAGCAACAGAGGGATTGAATGCGACCCATCAAAGGCTAAAGCTATCATCGAAATGTCTCCACCAAGAACGTAGAAGGAAATCAGAGGATTCTTGGGTCGGCTGCAATACATAAGTCGGTTCATAAATAAACTCACTCCCATCTGCGAGCCGATATTCAAGTTGCTAAGAAAGAATGTGCTTACAGTATGGAACCCTGAATGTCAGGAAGCATTTGAAAAGATCCAGAAATATTTGGTTGCTCCACGCCGATGCTTGTTTCCCCACCCCGGGTGTTCCTTTGATTCTATATCTCTCGATTGCCGAAACCTCTATGGGAGCAATGTTGGGACAGTACCATGAAGGAAGCAGTAAAGAAAGGGCAATATACTACATCAGCAAAACTCTTTCAGGGTACGAGTCAAAATACACCATGTTAGAAAAGACTTGCTTGGCACTTGTCTGGTCAACCCAACGCCTTCGTAATTACATGTTGGCTCACAATATTCAGTTTCTATCAAGGATGGATCATATCAAATACTTGTTCGAGAAGCCTGTGTTATCCGGAAAAATGTCAAAATGGCAACTGTTACTTTCCGAGTTTCATATCACTTACATCACTCAGAAATCTGTCAAAGGAAGAGCAATTGCCGATCATCTAGCATCTCATCCTATCCTCGACAACACCGAGCTAAAGATTGAGTTCCCAGACGAATGGGTGATGTATGCTAATGTGGCCGAAGATAAACCATGGAAGATGTACTTTGATGGCACCCGCAACAAACAAGGAAGGGGTGTAGGAGCACTGCTAGAGTCTCCAGAAGGTATCCACACACCTATTATTATCAGGATATGTTTTCCATGCTCTAATAATGTTGCAGAATATGAAGCCTGCATAGCCTGACTGAAAGCTGCTATTGAAATCAATTTCAAAAGCATCATAGTATACGGAGATTCACTGCTGATCATCAAGCAAATCCAGAAGGAATGGAGGGTTAACGAACAATTATCCCAATATCATACATACCTTGAAGAGATCACAAAACAATTCGATCACATCGAATTCCACCATATATATACAGAAACAAAAACTTTGGTGCTAATGCTCTTGCTGTTTTAGCTTCTTGGCTCGCAGTCCCCGAAGGAATGACGGTGAAACCTATCAAAATAGGCCAAAGAGATGAACCTGCTTTCTGTTACGCCATTCAAATCGCCGCTGAACAATTATACGGCGCTCCTTGGTTTGTTGATATACGAAGATACCTCGAGGATCAGTCTTATCCAGAAGATTCAACAAAACAACAAAGGAGATACATCCGAAGGGTGGCATGTCAGTACATGATCTTTGAAAATGTTCTTTACAAAGTGTCAAGAGACGGAACTTTGTTGCAATGCGTGAACGAACACGAAGCAAGGAAGATCCTGGAGAGAGTACACAGTGGTGAGTGTGGTCCTCATATGAACGCACACATGATGAGCAGGAAGATAGCTCGCTTGGGATACTACTGGACAACCATGATGTCGGATTGCTGCAACTTCGTCATGAGATGTCACCAATGTCAAATATATGGCAATCTTATGCATGTACCTCCTTATCAACTTCATACACTATCGTCTCCATGGCCTTTTTCTACTTGGGGAATTGATCTCATAGGTAAAATCAATCCATCTTCCAATGGTCACAAGTATATCTTTGTTGCAATTGACTACTTCACCAAGTGGGTAGAAGCCATTTCAACCCGAAGTTTCAAAGGAAATCCGACGGTCGATTTCATACGAAACCACATCATCTGCAGATATGAAGTTCCACATGAAATAATATCAGACAATGGGTCAAATTTTATCGGTGAAGAAACCGAACAACTTCTTGGAAAGTACAAAATCAAGCATCATCTAGCCTCACCGTATCGGCCTCAAACCAATGGAGCAGTAGAAGCAGCCAACAAGACACTTGTCAAGATCCTAAAGAAGATGACAGATACATATACAGATTGGAGTGAGAAATTACCATATGCTTTGTGGGCATACAGAACCTCAATTTGCACCGCAACCGTGGCTACACCTTTCTCGCTCACATATGGTATGGAGGCAATGCATCCTATAGAGGTGGAGATTCCAACTCTAAGAGTTTTAAAGGAGAGTCAGTTACCTGAAGACGAATGGGTAAAAGTAAGAGTCGAGCAACTAAATTTCATTGATGAAAATAGGTTAGCAGCAGCCTGCCATTCTCAGGCATATCAGAACAAATTCGCACGCAGTTTTGATAAACACGTGCGACCCCGCAAGTTCGACGAAGGAGATCTCGTGCTCAAGGAGATTCGTCCGGTCAAGCATACTGACCCAAGGGGAAAATTTAAACCAAAGTGGGAGGGTCCATTCATCGTTAAAAAGATTTTTCAAGGAATGGCGGTACAACTGATGGACCTAGATGGAGAAGAACATCCAAGGCCCACAAATGCTGATCAACTCAAGAGGTACTACGCTTAACCAACGGCGACATTCCAGCATGCCTAATCCATGCATCTCCTCAAAAGATCAACTGGTTTGTCAACACTCATGATTTTTATCATCGTTTTCTACGCTATCAATCTTGTTTTCAAAAAAAAAAAAAAAAAAAAAAAACACAGATTTCTAAGGTTTTGTTTTCAAAAAAAAATAAAAATCGGAGAGTTTATCAATGATGTAAAGCTTAGGATTTGGGTATGGTGTTATGAGCAACCAGATAGGCAGCTGAGACAAACTCTCCAAATCAAAATTTCAGTTTTGTAAATTTTTAAGTTTTTTATTTTGTTTTCAAAAAATAAAAATAAAAATAAAATAAATGCTGATGATGAAAGCCCTAGGATGATATTGTGCCTTGCACACGTACCAAATAGGCAACTGAGGCAAACGTTTCTTGAGTTATTTTAAGCCTAATCATGTTCTAACCATGCTTTAAGATTTTGTGAACGACGAGTTATCTGAATTAAGGCTTCTCCACCGGAGTCAGCGATCTGCACAGTCAGTGCAAGTCAAACCAAGGACAAGAGCATCACCAGAAAGAAAATATTTCATTCACAAATGAAGGAATTACAGAATCTTCGTCTACAACAATGAAAAGCATGAACTCTTTCTTATCTGAAGGATACATGATCAGATCGAGAGAAAAAAAAGCAACAACAATAAGAAACAAGCAAAAGAAAAGAAAAAAGAAGAACAACAACAAGAAATAAAAAAATGATCTGACGGCAAACCAAAGAAGAAGAAATGAAAAACAAATAAGGAAAGCTGGTGATTTTATCTGAGTCTAGACCAAGATCCAACTTCTTCACCATTTCCCATTGATCGAAACCAATGTGTAATAGTGGTAAAAGTGTCCATGTGACACACTATATCTAGACATCTTCATCACAGGCAGATCATCCATACTTGTCAGAATACATCTAAATCTAAATCCGATTTCAACTTTGAAATCTGGATTTATCTTTGTATGTATTTTGAAACTGCATATGGAACGATCTTGCATCTTCCCTTAAATCATCAGATCTTCATCTTCGAGCCGAACATTAATCTGGATCTCAAGATGCACTACCATCAAGTACAGAAAAGAGAAGATTCATACAGATCTATACTGAGATTCCACCAAAATCTCACTTCAGTTATCATTACTTTCAGCCGCTCAAACTGCATCTCGCATACTCCACCAGTAAATGATTACTATGGCGATGAACCAAACAAGCAGAAAGTAGAAGAACATGAAGACGGTGATCAAAAAAAGAAAGATCAAAGCACAGATCCGGCAGATACAAGAAATATCTGAAGGAAATATAGAGAAAATAGGCGGATTTGCAGAGAAGAAGAAGAAGAGGAAGAAAGAGAAACTGATGGTCGAGGAAGAAGAAAATGAAGTATTTAAAGCAAAAGATTAGGGCTCCATCAAATCACTTTTCGGGCAAACCTAAATGAGATCCATGACCCGTCGGGTTTCTCCAACCCATTAGGGTCATTCATCCGATCCGCTAGCTCCTTTTCCCTGTATCAAAAAAAAAAAAAAAATGTGCAGTATACATCGTAAAGAAGTCGAAGCGTGGACAATTCTTCAGAGAGAGTATCAATACGTGCCTGCCTCTCCAGTGATTCTCTATTGATTTCATCAAGCCTCAACATGATCCCGTACATCTCATTCACCACCGACTTCAATTGGCGCTCACGGCTATCCACCAAACGGAGCAAGTATTCTTGAAGAAGTCTGGAATCCTAAAACAGGAAATGAGTTAAAAAAAAAGGTATTAAGTTATCAAGAAAAAAAGGGGTAATTACTTCTTCAAGAAGTTTTTAAAAGAAATACTTTTTCAAGAATCGTCTCGTGAAAGAAAAACAAGTCATGTCAAGACAAAGCGTGGAAAGCAAGCTAAGAAGATGCACTTTCAGAATGTGAACGAAACCGACAAGCTCAACTGGGGCAGACCCAGCCAACGTTAGTATATTTCTTCATCAACCTATTCAACTATTTCAATCGGCTCGAACAAAGGGAAATCCAACTGAATCAACCGCAAAGGTTCAAAAATCAAGAAAATGGAGCTGACAAGCTTAACTGCAGCAAACTCGGCCAACGTCAGGACTTTCTTCATCCACCTATTCAACTATTTCAATTGGCTCGAACAAAGGGCAATCCAACTGAATCAACCGCAAAGGTTCAAAAATCAAGAAAATGGAGATGACAAGCTTAACTGCAGCAAACCCGACCAACGTCGGGACTTTCTTCATCAACCCATCAAAATCACCTCTTGGAAAAGATAAGGTGCGAAAGGGTGTTCAGGGCTTTGTTCGTTAACCGAAAACAGTTACTCTCAAAGAGGGGCAACTATTGACACCCCATTTCCGCACCTTCCATAGAAAATATCATTCTTATACTTCGAAGCCGGATACAAGAGAAATTTCTTTGTGGAGCCATTAAGGATTTCCATATCCTTTAAATCAAGCCCATAAGTTCAACCAATCAAGCCCACAAGCTCTCAAGCCCACAAGCTCTACCAATCAAGCCCATAAGCTCAACCAATCAATCCCACAAGCTCTACCAATCAAGCCCACAAGCTCTCAAGCCCACAAGCACAGCTCCTACCCATTTCATTATCCTTCCAAACCTGGGAATTCTCGCTATCATGATAAATAGGAAGAAAATACGAATCCAATGGCGAAAGAATGGAATCATTCTTAGTTTGTATGAAGAAGTTATGAGCAAAACAAAATCTCATAAGACTAAAAGTCAAAGCAGTCAAGTTCCAGGGAAATACTAAAGGCACCCTATTTTTTACTAAGGGCACCTCTCTTTCTTCCTCATGAAGAACATGGGTGTTCTTAATGGTGGTCATCATGATGATCACGATGATGATGGATTTTGATCGACAATGATTTTCGATTTTGAATTCATCACTAGGTTCTTAGGGATGATATGGAGCTTGGGTAGGAGACTAATTTCACATCAATCATGTTTTTGATGCGGTGAACAGCAACACCGGTGTGAACAGTAATACCGGTGAACAGTAATAGTACTTTTTGAATAGTAACAATACCGTGAACAATACCCAGCGGACCCACATGTCATAATCAGATTTTTAATTGTCGCATACAATTGAAAAGCAACGAAGGAAAATTTGCGAAGAAAAGAAGAAAGAAAAAGGACGATTTACGGCCTTTTTTTTTCAACAAAGCAGCCCGAAATTGACGGAGAATTGAGATTTTTTTTCCCTATAAATAGAGATCAAATTTCTCATTCAAAAACAACGAAAAACACTCCAGAGACTTCATTTTAGACTGGAAAACACTTCGAGCAGAGACTCAATAATAATTTCTCGCATTCAAACACTTTCTCCTTTATTTTTCCTTCGCTTAGTAATATCAAATCAAGTATTGTCTTTAAGTTTTTAAAGGATTAGCATTAAATTGCTGGTACTTTAATTACTTTCTGCATACTTGACGAAAGCAACAAATCATCCTAAGAATCCTTCAAGTTTCAATATCATAGTTCAGGTATATTAATTTCCTATCTCTTCGGTAATCATGTAGTCATACGGGAACGGAATGGTTTTCCATTTCGTAGTAACACCATGAGCTACTCTTTACATTACATAAAAATAATTATGCTTTATTATTAATTTTCCAAGTGGGATAAGTCAAAGTGTGGGTTTAAAGAGGAATTCCCTCCCACATTAGACCCATAATAAATATGTTCATTATATATATATATATATAATATTAAAGTTTGCATTAATTCTATATTCTAAATAATTGATGCATAAGAATCTTTTCTCAATTTCTAATAAATTTCGGTATTAAAATCCTGCACATAAGCATTGATAAAAGTAAATTATAAACTTTTCCCTTTAATCATGAAGTAGAGGCCAATCTTACGATTGGGCGGCTGATGGGTGCCTAACACCTTCCCATCCCGTACTAGAATCTCCTTACCCAGACTCTCTGATAGCAAACCATAAATATGCAAGTCATGACTAGGTTTTGTTTTCCTCAAAAGAATTCAAACTAGTTAAAAGGGTCCTGACTCCCTTTAGTCAGGTGGCGACTTCAAAACATCTCTTTCTTCTTTGCAGAGTTGGCCCTCTTACTAATGAACTAGTAAGAAATTATCTCTGCCAGACCCATGTGTACATTAAACATCCACGAACGGATGAGAACATGGACCTCGCCCCATAACAATTATGGACAAAGGAAATAGACCGGCACTCGACCCGTGCTAGGCGACCCCCGATTTCTACAACTGGGAAGGACCTCTTATGATTGGTAAGTCAGTAGTTGGAGGATACTACAAATTGGCTGATATGAAGGGCAAGACAAGTGTGCCAGTGATTCACAAAAATTGGCTAAAGGCCTCTGACGCATGAAACATTTAGCGTCCCAAGGCGTTTTGTGTTCAAGGCATGAACTCTCAGCACTTAACATTTCCATTTTAGTATTTTCTTTCACATGTATTTTCAATTTCTCAAGGAGTTTACAATTCTTGCATTCAACAATTTATCAAAGTTCTTTATTTTAAGAAAAATCTCTATCAAATCTAAAAGAAAATCCTCGACCACTCACTTATTCAAAACCAATCAAAATCAAAACCAAAATAAAACCTCACAGATCTCAGAAGTTCAAGGTTCAAGAGATTATGGAAAGAAAACTAAAGGAAGTCGGCAAAGTAAGATTTCTGCTTCTCTGCATTCTCCAAGACTTGCAAGGCCGCTTTCTCCAACTCCAGCTTTTCAGTCGAGTCAGCAGTCTTAGCCATTTTCTCCATCATAGCATCACTGGTAAAAGGTATATTATTCTCCAATGCGTCCTTAATGGTGTTGATCCATTGATTAAGCCACTTCAAGTTGAATCCAAGTTCTTCATATTTCTTCAAGTTGTACTCCCAATCAAAGAGTACATCTTAAGTGACGGTACTTCTATCCCTGGCTCGTATATCATCTATGACGCGCAAAAAATTTCCTACTTGCACTTTAAACAAGTAACTGAGTTTGGGGTATCTTTCAACGACGATGTGATCATACATCTTCCATAGCTTCTTGTACATATCAGCATACCCTATGGGAACACTAAATCCACCAACTAATGTGTAATATGGGAGTGACTCACCGAATGGAGGATCAAAAATAATACCTTTATTAGGGTATTCATGCACTATTATGCGGTTCTCAATTATTGGAGCAGCTTCAACAATTGTGGGAGCAGTTTCTTCAATCGATGAGGCAGTTTCTTCCATTCTAGGTCCGGATTCTTCTATCTCTGAAATGGTGATGATTTGAGATTCATTCTCCTCGACAACTTCAGTAGCAATATTCTCGTGGCATTGAGGAACAGATATGGTAACATTATAAACTCGATTCACCATATGGTTTGAATCATCATTCGCTCCATTATTCTCAACTTCAGCATTTGGTACCTAATACGAAGATTACATGAGATAAGAGCAATTCAAGCATGGAAACCAAAAGCTATCATAAAATCCAGCATGTAAGTGAACTAACACTATCTAAGTTCTTTACTATGCATCTAAGACATGATAAAATAGTGTGGAAGTCATAGAACACGTTTTTCAACAAGTGCGCCTGAAGAGATTTTTATACTAGCATGTACAAAACGATGAACTGGGAGAAATTGGTAAGTAATCTAAGTTTGAGTAATATACCATTCTCTTCGTATGGATGTTATTTACAACATATCAAAACTTTATGGCAATCGTATAAGCGAGCAAAACGATGTGGCCAAAACATTGGACTACATTCCAGCTGAAAAATTTCTGAAGGTCTCCTAGAATTTTACTGTTTCGCTGATTTCGGCCCCTAAACGTACTCAAAACTCTAAAATACTTTTTGGGGAAAACTTGGAAATCTCATGGGCATAAGAATGCATGGGTATATCACGAAAATACGACATCGGATGAAGTTTATATGGCGTTTCTGCTAAAAAACTGAATTCTGAATTTTTTGATGACGTATTTCACTAAAAAAAATTTCATTCATTTGTATGGATTCTCATTCATTCATTCACAAATCATAAATATCATACTTCTATGAAGATGATATAGTATGGATACGTACTTGAGTATTTTCCAAGTCGTTCGAAGGATTAACATAGTCAGCATCAACATTGGTAGAACCATAACCTCAATTCGGTCCCAATTCTTGAAGTTTCTCCTTCTCACCACTATTTGAAGACGAATGAACAGCTTGGCCATGTTGGTTTTCCACGACAATGTTTTCCTGGATATATCAGCGAAATTATTATTATTTATTTCGGAAGGTATCATGATTGGTTATACGAAGAAATACTTACATCTACATCATCCTCATCGCTGGACTCATGAGTTGTTAGTTGAGCAAGACGAAGACCGTCAATACTTGATGGAGTAAAATTTTGGAGTATCAACAAACATTGGGTTCATGATCCTAATTATGGGGACAAGTAAAAAGTCGCAAAGGAATATTAATGACTCACCAAAGAAATGACTGGGGACTTCACATTATTCGGTATCATCCTGTAACTCCTCTTACTTCTGTCTTCTCCACTCTGGGGACTTTCTTGCACCTATGAGAAACCTAACTGAATTCGAGGTCTCACAGCGCGATCATCCTATAATAAAATCAATAAAATAATTAAGATGCGTTTATCATGGATTCACCAAAATAATAAGGGGAATACTTACCTGTGACCAATCCGGGGGCGTTTTTCTCTTATCACCACTAGAAAGATATTTCAATCTCGGTCAATCAACAATCATGTCAGGGGAAGGAAACTCTCGTACTGGATACATAATATCCATCACGAACTTATACAAATGCTCAAGTTGTTGACGCAAGAAGTCTATGTAACCCGGAGTTACGTAGGTAGCTCGGTCAAAGCAGAGAAATAAATAATTATTTCCTTCCACATGTGTGCAATATAAGTGAGCCATCAGATGCTCAATTGATGGTTTATTCATTCGATGACCTGGAGTACACTGGTCGAGACCTATTTGTTGAGCTACTATGTCGATGTTATATTCTTCAACCTTGAATTCTCCGTGCATTACTGATACTAAATAACTAGGGGTGCAACTCAGTATGAAATATTTCTCTCCATCACTCAGACCGATGCCAGACTTTAATATGACATTTTCAGCATCAGTATTGAAAGTGATCAGTTGTGAGAATAGAGGAGGAATTGACACCCGGGGGCGAAATTTGAACTCATACTCAATGTCTAAAATATTAATTAGGCGTGTCTTGTATTGTGGCTTCTTTGTAGACCAACGCATAATCCTGGCATTATTTTTCTCGAGGAAAGCATGAAGAGTATCAAAATTGGGTCCTTGCAAGACACTGCAAGGAATTGGAGAATAATTCTCAAGGTGCTCCCACATTAAAGCTTGAAGAAACATAGTATTAGCGTATGTTTCAATCTTCATGAAGTCGTTGGAGACACTGGAGTCTAAATTAGAAAACAGTGAACCCAAAAACAGATAACCAATAGGAAGTTTCTCACCTTTAGCCATCTTTATGGCAAAAGGAATCACAAATGGCTTCAACAAATGTCCACTATCCTCAAGAACATCCCTGGAAATCCACTGGCATAAAAAGGCAGCAATGGTTAAGGTACTATCAACATATTCTTCAGGAACTTCATCTCTCAGCCACCAGTACTTCAACCATTGAGCATAACAAAATTTGGGCGACTTGTTGAATTCATGCATTCTCCTCTGTTGATAGATTTTCAGGAAAATTACCAGTAATCGGGAGATGCAATAAAGCGACTACGTCTTCCAAAATAATGTTGAATTCTCCCCATGTGCATATGAAAGTATGAGTAGGAATGCACTAACGGGAAAGAAAAGCCAACATACCTGGTATATCATGAGGAATGATTAAATCCCCAGCAGCTTGAATAGCTCATGTCACATGTGCACGATCCAGCACGGTACTTACACGACTATGACCCAACATATGTCTCGCCCATCCAGTGAAATGTGTCAGAGGCTTCCGGGAAAGCTTGAGTTCCACATGTGAATCCAAATAGTGTTTTCCTTGCAAACAGAACCGAGTTATTGCTTGAGGAGATACCAACTTGTTCTGAATAGCACTCCTGGGATTTATAAGCAGCCGAAATGAGGAACCTGAGGGACACTTTTCGGGTCTATATAGAAACACAAAGAATTTGTCCTCAGTATTTGGAATGTTCTTAGTTTTGGGAGTTTCCTCTTTCTCCTTAGAATTCCTAAAATCATCATCTCTGGAAGACGCGTCTGTAAAAACATCCTCTCTGGAAGTTCCCTCTCTAGAAACATCATCTTCAGAAGTGCTACCACGGGAATCAGACACCTTTGGAAAGTTGTTGTGACATCCATACAACAAAATTTTGTCAACCCAATGGAATTAAAACAACAGAATAATTATGATGCTCTCATCAGCGTCCACAAAAAATGGTAATCCTTAACTCTTACCTGTTTACGGTTTCACGAACTTAGTGATAATAACGTAAAACTTCGAAAACTTGCTCACTCCTTCAAACCTGCGAAGATGAGCAAAATCTATCATTCAAAAGTCTACACTGACTTTTCACGAAACTATGAACAATTCACATAAGCTCTCCGTGTGAATATTTACTAATTTTGTATCGTGTGTACACATACTATAAAATCACAAAACTCATATAGACATTGTTTTATCACATACAATTGTTTACTTCTAACGATTATTGAAAACCTACTTTTACATGGATTTTGCAAAAGAAAATATATATATAAGTCACGTAAATAAATAAATAAATTATTTTCGTGAGATAATAACTCACGTAAACTAAAAAAAAAACCCGTGATTTATTATTAAAAAAAAATCTCTGTTTTGCTCAAACGAGCATTCGCCTATGGAACGAGGGTCTTTTCTATTTTTGTAAAGGTCCACATATTCTCAAATAAAATTTTGAAAGATCACATGCAAAATTTTATCATGAAGTGCAAGTCTATTTCAAAAATACCTTAGGATTATTTTTTATTACTTTAACTATGAACGTACGTACGAACCTAAAGGTATTTGTGTGAAAAATTCATGCTTTGAAAGTAAAATTTTGATTTTCATGGAACCTCATAAAAAAAAATTTCTCTACTGCAACTAGAGCATGTCTATTCAATAATATATGTATCCCTTTAATATTAGGGATTATTGCTCGTTCTTAAACTAACGAACGAACGAGCGTATGTTTTCTAAATCAAATTTTTATAAAACCTATGCTTACATACATACATGGAATTTTATCTTTGAACAACTCATGAAAAAATTCACGAACTAACGACAATTTTTTTTTTGTGGGCTTCTTCCCTTTTATATATTAAATTTATTTCCAAAAACTAATAAAACATGGGTTTCCTTTTTGGACTCGGGCCCATAAGTCCTAAACCGACCAGAACTGAGCCTCCGGGCATCCAAATCAGCAGTGACTCATATTTTCGTGCTCATGGGATGACACTCTATCATACTATCAGGGTCATCATCTGAACATTTGCTCGTACATGACACCATTGGTGAAAATCTGGGATTCTGAAAATACCTTTGTACAACTGAGTTCAACCACTGATCTCGTCGATTGAAAATCACCATCTAATGCTTACCGCGGAACATAACTATCCCTCACTAAGCAGGGGACTTAATATTGATGGTGGAATTTCAACAAATGTCAAAATCATAAAATCATGATACTGCATGTTTCTGACACAGCTTCAGGAACGCATGTAACGATTCATTTCACCATGATACATATGTCACTCGAAAGGCCTCCCCGGAGTGTTTGATGCTTCTCATTTTTATCATGACCTCTATGTATAATAACATAATTGGGCGGTTCTCCGTATGATTGAGAACTTAACTCCTTCAGGATGTCATTGACACTCGTTGTTCCCTGACTACATAGAGAGACTCACCTCTATATAGAAGAACGATTGGGAGGGTCTCCGTATAATTGAGAGATTAACTCCTTCAGACGTCGGCGACACTCACTGTTCCCTAACTATGTAGAGAGACCGTGCGTAGATTTAGGCGGCTTTCCATACATAATTTTTTAAAGGGATAAACGCCTTTAGGACGTCGGCAACACTCGTTGTTCCCTGACTATGCACCTTTCAGAACGGGTATGACGCTTTAACTGGATAATATCCCTTCTGCAATAGATTAATTCTACCGTGACATTCACCACTGAATTCCTAGAAGATAATATATTTTATCTCATTACTTTGATTTCATGGTCGAATCCACAGCTGATCTCATGGAATGATAATAGATAATTTTATTATTCTGATTCTATGGTCGAATCCATGATCCCATGGAATGGTAATACTCATTGTATTATTCTGAATCCATGGTCGAATTCACGGCTAATCCTATGGATTGATAATAAATAACTACTCACCTTTATTACTTAGTTTCATGAATTATTCTCCATTGAATTTCATAAATTAGTAATAAATACTCAACAACCGGGCATCTGGATTATCACCGAGTAATCCCCAATAAAATGGTACAAGTGTACTCAACAATAATGCACGAACGAGCATCCAAATGCACGAACGAGCATTCAAAAATATGGACAAATGAGGAATCCTACACAAAATAGGAGAGAGAAAATAATATTAAAAAATTAGAAAAGAGGCGCCTAGGGACCGGTCCCACCGGTCGGCCGGCCATGACGTCGTGGCCGGTCCCCCACACCTCTTCCTCTATTTTTCTTATTTTATTATTATTATTCATGAACTCATGAAAACTCTTTCATTCTAGCAACTTTCCTTGTTTGAGAAGTGTAGATGGTGGATTTTCGACAAAGGATAAAATTATAAAACCATAATCTTACATATTCCTGATCCAGGAATCAGATGAGTATTGAGGCTCATGTCTCTCATTGAGGCATAAAAGCTCATGCTACAAGAATCTCTGATTGAGTATATTGTCTCTTAGAGCATACGTGAATATGAAGTATCTCAACTGAGGCAACGACATATCTCATGAATACTTAGCACTTTCAGTAATTACTTTTATATAGAATCGAATGATTGGACGGCTCCTAGAAAGCTTTCCTGCTAGTATAGAGCGTAACGTCTTCATGATGTAACGATGTTTTCCCTGACTATATAAAAGACACGTGTATAGAATCTTAATGATTGGACGGCTCCTAGACAGCTTTCCTGCTAGTATAGAGCGATAACGTCTTCAGGATACAACAACATTTTCCATGACTATACATAATAAATGTGATGCTTCAACAAGCTCATATTACTCAACTCTCGGATAATTAATGCTTCTAGACAACATGCCTTCTAGTATATAGCCATCAATTAATTATTTCTAGTCATTAGATTCATCAACTGAATCCTAGAACATATTCTACTTCTTCATAATATTTCATTACTTCAATCCATGGTTCTTCCCAGCTAAATTCCATGGGTTAGTAATAAATATTCAACGTACGAGCATCTGAGCTGCTATCGAGTAAGCCCTGTCCAAAATGGTGCAAGTGTACTCAGCAATAATACACTAACGAAGCACCTGAATGCACGAACGAGCATTCCAAAATATGAAGGAATGATGAACCTATGCAAAATGGGAAGAAAATAATAATAGTAAAATATTAGCTAAGGCGTTGGGGGACTGGGCCCACCGGCCGGCCAGTCATGTCGTGTCCAAACCTACGCCTAATTTTTATTTTATCATACTTTTATTATTTTTCCTTAATCACATGAAAATCCATTCATTTGATAACATATACTTTGTTTTAAGGAAACTCCTCAGTTTCATGGTGTTTCCTCCGTCTCAAGGAAATAATAAAAATTAGGAAAGGTGTCATGGGACCGGGTCCACTAGACGGCCGGTCATGCCCTAGTTGTGTCCGGTCCCCCATGCATTCCTTATCATTTTATTATCATTTCCTTCATCTCATGAAATTCCTTGATTTCATGATATTTCCTTCACATCAAGGAAAAGACATAAAATTAGGGAAGACTCGCGGGACCGGGCCCTAGTCGGCCGACCATGCCCTAGTTGTGGCCGGTCCTACACGCCCTTTATTTTTTTATTATTATTATATATATTATTACATGAAACTAGTTGGAAGCCTAACAAGCTAGGCTCCAACGACATACTACTACATTAATTGAACAGGTTGCTGTGCTAGCCTACCAGCGAGCCTCGTGGGTAACCTTGCCAAGGGGAGCCGAAGCGTGAGGGGGGGGGCGAGATTGTGTCACAAGGGGGGAAAACTAACACTACCTTCCATGTTAATTCCTGCAATATTACGTCATTGGGAACTTGAACCTGGGACCTCCTGGAACACATGAAACTTCCGGGAACGGGGATGACCAGCTGAGCTAGGACCCGTTCTTCTTCTTATTATTATTATTATTAGAAATCAATATCAAAGTCAACATTACAAGGGATGGTAGGCAACCTAGCAACAAGTTGGGCTCCAATGGAAACTCATTCACTTCAAGGAAACTCCTTGATTTCATGATATTTCCCTAAAATCATGAAAATAATATAAAATTAGGAAAAGTACCATGGGACCGTTCTCATTGGACGGTCGGCCATGCCTTGGCCATATTCGGTCCCACACTTCATTATTCCTTAATTAATTATTATTATTTCCTTCATCTTATGAAGTTTCCTCAGTTTCAGCAAAATCCCTAATTTCTTCGTATTTTCTCAAAATGTTGCTCAAACGCACATCAAAAAATATCAAAATTCTCAGGACTAAGACATGGACACTTTGGAGACATAAGAATGTTACCTGGACCGACAAAGGTTAGATATTTGTCTTGCAAGGATCCGGTCCCATGCATTTTCAAAATTTGACCTAATTTGCGCAATTGCACGTATTAGGTCCAAAACTCTTCCAAACGACTTGGAATTTCAGAAAATGATTATCAGTCGATCTCGTGAACAACCAGGGATGGTTTCATGATCCCTTGGTCGGTCCCTCATCTCTTCATAATTAGGTTTTATTTCTTAATGCTCAGACGAGCATTATGTTAATTTATTTTATGAAAATAGGCCGCACTGGGCATTTATTATTATTTTTATTATTATTATTTATTTATTTTTATTTTTTTTATTATGAAGAGTCACCTCTAGGGGCCTTTATTAAAAATAACTTAGAAATATTCATACAGAGTTTTTTTATTATGAAGAATCACCTCTTTTTATTATTATTATTATTATTTTTTATTTTTTATTTTTTACTAATGAAAAGGGGCCACGAAGGCTTTTATTAAATCTTAATATCAAAATCAACATTAAAAGAGATGGTAGGCAACCTAGCAACAAAATTAGCATCATGTCTAGCCATGCAATTTCTTAGTCTTTTCAGAAAAATCAAAAAATCCGCACCAAGCTCACCAAAAGTGGAAAAGGCCAACACACCAAACCCATACCCAAGTGAAGTGCAAACATCCAAGTATTTATTGTTCTTGCGTGTGATAGCTGCAGAAATGGCATGACCTGGTATGAAGTTGCGAGTTTTAGCACTAGTGAATGGGGAGACTCCTGTGACATCAAGACAAACATCCCTACCATTTTCCCAATTATAAACCATGACATCTGCTGGTCGAAATTCTTTGTTGTTGATGACGCCCAAAGAGACCTCCTTTCTAGCTTCAACTCCAGCTCTATAGCACATATCCGCCAAGATATCCTTCACCAAGTCATGTCTGAATTTAAGCCCAACCTCACTAGCGCAGTGAATGGCATGATCGCCAAAGATATCCATAAGCTTTCCGCAACAGGAGCACTTGCTTCCCTCCTAAAAAAGGGGTATAGCCAATTGGTATTGCAGGACGGAGCTAAACTGCCTAGGCCCAATCGCTTGGTTAAGGCCGGGTATAGGGATTGCCTTAAGAAAATCCAAAGCATGGTCCGATCTGTTGCATTGCCAAACAGCGGCCTCACGTGGGGATAAAGATAAGCTAGAGGGTACCTTTTCATGAACTGCACCAAAGTAGATAGCCGCCAAAGTCTTCATGAAGTGGGGGCGGAATCGTTAATGTTGAAATCCGAAGAGTGAAACCCACAAGCTTGTGCAAACCCTTATAGTGCGTTGTGGAAGCCGAGACAGAGGTCAGCTGTCATAGGCAACTTTAGAATAGAATTTTTCAAATGTTGAGTCTGAGCTTGAGAAGCGAGGTAACCGTATGTCATAGTATCAGACATAGTAAGTATACCAAGGCCTCCATCCTTGATGGGGAGAGTGGCTAGTCGTTGTTGGACTAAGCCAAAACCAGCTCCATCTCCGACCACTAACCGACGAAGATACTGCATGAGATACGCATCGAATCTATCTGCAGCAGACTGTAACACCGAGGGGCAGGTTGTACGCAAGGCGAAGTATAGCCTCGATACTCCAGTACAGCTGCGTAAAAGCAAGAGTTCACATTGAGGATCATGAAGCTCTTGTATTTTGTCCATGAGCTGGATTGTTTTATCTACCCTATGCATCACTATGTTGCTGCAGAAGTTAGTATCTAAGATGATCGGTCCTCCCAGAAGCTTCACACCATCCTTAGGCTTACCGATGTTGGCAGGGAAGGAATTAGCACAGTCCCTTCTCGGATCATATGAAGGCCAAAATAACTCTATTTTCGAAATGTTCAGATGCAGCCCGTAGCTTGTCCCATATTCTTGAAGAATCTTCAGAGCTTTTGACACCTCCATAGTGTCACCTGTTATGGTACCATCATCCAAATACCAGGCATGGAAATCTAAGGTACAATTAACTGCAATCTTCTCAACGAGGTGGTGTAGAGCCAAGGAAAATAATAGGGGGTCGCCCTACTGCACACCTTGTGTCGAGGAGAGGACATGATCTCGATAGTATAGCCTGGCAGGTTTC
Source organism: Papaver bracteatum (assembly GCA_023529315.1). NCBI lineage: Eukaryota > Viridiplantae > Streptophyta > Magnoliopsida > Ranunculales > Papaveraceae > Papaver > Papaver bracteatum. The sequence goes on along the minus strand of JAJJWX010000941.1, from coordinate 133,615 downwards.
ATATAGCAGAATTCTACCCAGTAAGAAATGCTAGGACAGCTCGCACGTACCTCTCGTATGATGGTGGACCGATCAACAAGATTTAAGGCATTTGAAAAATCTATCAGTAGCATAGATTTTGTGTTATCGGATCCATACATCTCTAGCAGTCTATTAGCAGAGTGTAGAATGCCATCACCGCCACACGGGATGCCAACACCGTATTGATAATTTCCAAGGTATGAGTTCAGTTCTTGACAAACCGAACTAGCATCCAACTTGGAACATAATCTCCTCCATATAGTACCCACATCAATGGGTCTCAAACCACCTCCAGGTTTTAGAAATGGTGTCAACGGTGCGCTATCTACATACTCACATAGGATTGGAGGGCACTTACCTACGAGCCAAAGATTCACCAATCCGGTAATCGACTGCAGCAAGTCATCGGCGATAGCAGCACTAGCACCACTCATAGCGTCAAGCAGGTGCTGAGCTCGGAGCCCATCCCTGCCGCAAGACGTCCCCTTTGGGAAGATCTTAAGTGCTGTAAGAACGTATTTAGCTTCCAGGACCAAAGCAGGGGAGGAAATAGCATCCGCCGGAATGATGGGAGGCTGAGCCGCAGGATGCTTCTGCTGAAGCTCGAAAAGAGTATCCGGTGTTGGTGGGGCGACGCCACTAGACGAGAGGATATGAATTGCCGCTGTGTAATGGACATAACTCAGCTTCCTCCTGCAGGCCAATAGATGTTTGTTTGTCTTCTTTCTACTGGTGGCGTGTTGTTTATGAGGTTGCTTAGTTAGACCCAGCAACTGATGAACTAAGTTGTTACAACCTAATGGATCCTTCCAAGTCAACAGAGCCTTGTTGATAGCTGCAGTTTGCATCTTCTTCCTGTTGCATGAGCGCCTCTCATTAGATCTATTAGGCTCATATAGGTTCAAAGTGCAGGTTGGAAAAATAAGCAGACGTATCCAGGCCGTAAGGTTCATGGGATTCGCAATAACGAAATCTAAAGCTGACTTCAGAGTGCGAGAGAAGTGGAGTCTGCAGTGCGGGGGTATACTTACTGTAGTGGAAATTTGCTTCTGCATCATTTGATTGAGCAGTTCAACTGTACGCCCAACAGAATCCTCACTGGCTGGTTCACTAGGTGCAGCAATATCAACTGCGACAGGACTCTCAGCAGGAGGTTTCTCAACACCGTAAATCAGAAAGTCAGCACCAACGCCATTAAACGGACCTGGGACAATATCTGCTGAGTGAGACTTGGATTTGCAAGCCATTTTCCAGGTGTGGGTAGTCATACACCTAGTGCACAACCAACATTGCATGTCGTTCAGAATCCTTTCCCAGGCAGCATAACAACGATCGATGTTTTGGATTCTGTCTTTGCAAATCATCCTGGCGCTGTCAGTAGGGTAATGCTGATCCTTTAGATGTCGCGTCAAACCACTTTTGGAATACCCTAGACCACCAGTACCCCCTTGGAATCCATCGAAATATACAAACGGGCAAGGAATCTTGTCAGTTTGCGTTGAAACCACGGAGGTTTGGGAATCAGAGTCGCCATGCGGAAGATCTGAAGAGGTTGAGGATCGTAGTTTAGGCATTGTGTTCTCCAAATGGGTTCTGAGTTCGTGAAAAACGCAGAGGAACAAAGGCCTCAGGGTGCATCTGTCTATGCAAGCAAACAATAACAGAGAGGAGAAAGGATTATGAGAGTTGAAATCACGGAGGATCAGAAGGCAAGAATCTGGTTTCCAATCGCCGGAAACTCACCTCCACAATCGCCGGAGCTTCTCTCTCCTCTAGGGTTATTATTATTATTATTATATTATTATTATTATTATTAAGAATTAAAAATCAACATCAAAGTCAACATTACAAGGGACGGTGGGAAACCTAGCAACAATCTAGGTTTATTATTATTATTATTATTATTATGAAAAGGGGCCATAAAGGCTTTTATTATTATTATATTAATTTAAGATTTCATTACAAACGAAATCAACACGCAGGATAGAGAACACCATCAATTATCTTATTTTAGAAATTCAGAATTTCCTTTATTTTTTTTTATTTTTTTATTTTTATTTTGTAATTATCTGAATAAAATAATTATACAGGGTTGGTTGGAAGGCGAGCAACAAGCTGCGCGCCAATGCCTTTTTGGATAGCTAGTCATATCCTTTGAAAAAGAGAGCTGCCGACCTAATTATTATTATGAAAAAAGGGCCACGAAGGCTTTTATTATAACTCAATATCAAAATCAACATTACAAGAGATGGTGGGCAACCTAGCAACAAGCTGGGCACCAACACCTTTTTGAATAACGATCCCTAACCTATGAAAAAGAGAATTGCCCATTTTGAAATTAGCATCATGTCGAGCCATGCAATTCCTTATTCTCTTCAATAAAGTTACAAAATCCAAACCAAGTTCACCAAAGGTGGAAAAGGCTAGCACTCCAAAACCGTACCCAAGTGAAGTGCAAACACTCAAGTATTTGTTGTTCTTACGGGTGACAGCTGACGAAATGGCGTGACCGGGAATGAAGCTGCGGGTACGAGTGGTCGGTTGTCAGCCGACGCAGAAATAATTTCACTTTCTTACTTCCTAAAATAAAAATAGTATGCGATAAGAAAGAGTTCGTATCCACAGAGAGGCTTTTGTTGTTATAAAAAATTTCAGTTTCTTAGTAACCAAAGGGGGATGTTGTTTTATCAAAGCAATAAAAATAAATTGAAAGCAATAAAGTATGAAAATAATCAATATGGATAAAGTATTGGTCACGGGATAGTTTCATTCACAAACACATATTTTCATCAATGACTAGAATTGAAATTTAATCTCTCATTTACTAAAAGTCCTAGGATACCTTGATCGCAAGAATATCCCGCTAATTCCCTGATTTCATTACAACTACATTAAAAGATGCATATGTGAATTCTTCCTAGAAAGCAACCTAAAGTGTAAAAGCAAATTAGATTTAACTCCCTAGAAGCAATAAGCTATATGGAATAAGACTAATCAAGGCAATCGAAATGTGTAAAAGCACTAAATCAATTTAACCCAAGTTATGATTCATATGTGACTAGTAGGATATATCTCTACAAGCACTACCCACATTTATACTACTTAGAATCAGGGATGAACAATGTTTTCGTATTGAAAACCCTAATATAGCTCTAGATATGAATGCAAATCGGATTGATTCCGGACTCAACCAAATAAACAATCAAATCATATATCAATATCAACAATGAAACATAAACAATAAACTTGAGACAAAACTAATGCATTGAATCAGATTTTATTTGTGAAATCCACTTATTATCCCATAACCAATATTAAGAATTTAGCTACTCATGGTTTTTGAACTCAACATAATTATTATTAAAAATAAAATGAAGAACATAAAAATAAATGGAAGCAAACCCTAGTCGCTGCTCTCCTTCAAAAACCCAGTAGAAAAATACGTGATAAGTCCTCCAAAAAGAATAGAAACTTCTTCTTTTTATAGCCTTCAACTTTCCAAAATTAGGTCTTCAAAGCCCACGGTCCAATACTAGAAGTCCACCAAAGCACATGTGTGAAATACCCATGAGAAAATATGACCCAAAAGAGCTCACCGGAGAACTGTGTTTCTTGCCGGAATATGGCCGGAATCCGGCGCCGGAAATTGTCACCGGAAAATTTTCTCCGATCACTTGAAGCATTGGAAGACGTCACCAGGAAAGTGAACACTCCTAGAAGCTCAACTCCATTTCTCTGCAATTCAAACATTCACAAAATACCACCTAAACCAATTCCTTGTTCTTGCGAAAACGTACCCAAAAGCGTGACTCGTAGCTCATATGTGCCGCGGCCAACTCTTGTATCCAAAACGTACCCCCTTCGCAATTCACTGAAATATCGCGATTCATGCTTCAAGTTCTGAAATCCGGCTACCGGAACTATGCTCACCGGCGCGCCATTTTCACTCCGTTTTCGCACTATTTCTGCAAATGCAGCTGGAATCTACTCCTCAACCTGTTATTACTCAAGTTCCCATAAAGCTAAAAATGTCACTCCTTACACTTCCCTGCTATGCACCATAGTAGAACCCATATGTCCTCCGAACACAGTACACGCCACTCTGACTCGTTCCACCTACTGCACCTGCATCAGTACCATGAACACAGCAACAGCTCCCGCTCCTGCAATCTCATTCGAGCACAACCAGCAAGACCTCCATCTACACAGCTACTACTTATTCTCCCAGCTACGCTATCCATTGCCATTGCCATCTCTTGGCAACCAACAACTACCAGTTTCAGCTACAACTTGAGCTACACCAGCAACAGCTTTTAGTTCACCACCAATACTTTCCCTGTAATATCCAGTTCTTATTTTAATCATCTTCTTTCGAATTCATTCACAGCAACAATAACCATTTCAAATTGCAGCTCTTCGTGTTTAGCAGCTCAACCTAACAGCAATACCCGCTGCAAACACAGCCAATTCCAGCCATCTTCCCCTGGATTTTCACAAGTCCTCAGTTGAACCAATCAATTACACCTTCTCGAGATTAATTCAAACCACACCCATGGCTATTAACTATTCACAGATTCCAAACATTCATTCATCCATCAAAACCGAAATACCCATCTCAATTTCATGAACCCCTGGCAGCAACACTGTGCCAACTTCTCTCTGATCTTCTTGAGCACTTGGCTATCACCACTTCTTCCATCCACAGCTGCACATTCTCCATTGCAATTCCAGCTGCATCACAATATATTACAGATTCTCCTGTAATTTCAGTTGCACAACCATTCATTTATGATCTATTGCACCACTACCTGACTGCAACACCCTGTAATTCACCTACACTTCAAATCAATCACCACCAGCAAACCCATGTGATTCTCAGCTCAGCTGTGCTCAGGACAACATCTCAGTTCAGCTACAACAGCTCCACATATCTTACGATTTCTAGTGCCGTTACCTTTCACATCTTCAAGCCTAACTCCAGCTGCAATATTCATTTTCCCATCTTATTACAGTCCCCTTTACAGTACCACCACCATCATTTGATTGCTTCGCAGCACCACCACCTGCAATACAATATAACCTCACTACCAATGCCATCTCAACATTAATGACCATTAGCAGCAAAGATTTTCTGTATCTCTCAATCACACAAGCTCAAACATCACCAGCATATTCTCACCAAACCACTGGAAAACATCCCTCATACACAGCCATCAATGCAAACCAACACAGAGTGGTGCAGTCGACAACCTCAGTTCAATTGATCCCTAGAACCAAGGGATATAACAATTCTCTTCTGCCCAGGCCACCATTTGCATTCCAGTTCAATCTCCACCTACAGCTGCATTTCATTGCAGCTCATTCTCTTAATTATGACATGACTTTAACTGCATTAATTCCTTGTAGCTCCATCTCAAGTCAGTAGCACAACCATAACAACCATCATCAAACAACCCCATGTCATCTCCCAACTGTTTTGGATATCGACTGCACCTTAAAACATCCAAAACTGGCAGCAACAATCTCCAACTACCTCCGCCTACAAACCCATTTTCACAGACTCCATTTCAGTGAGAACCCCTCAGTTCACCTTCAGTTATAACTCCATTTAGCTGCTGAAAACACCCTCTTCTTTACCATGTTTACAACAATAGAAGCTAAACAACCCAGATTTCATACTCAACCTTGCAATCATTCATCTCTGCCATAATTCACATCACTAGAAACACCTCAAGTCAATAGTTATCATTCCTATTTTAACTCACAGATGCAATGTCATACACTCTCAGATTATTTCTCCACCAGTTCCATGCCTCTCACTGTATCAACACTACATTCCTGTAGCTTAACCATCTAACTCTTCCAACTTCAAAGATACCACCAATTCCTTAGCACTTGCACAACACCACCAGTCTTGGCCGCATCCACTCTGAACCCATCTTCATTTCTGCAACTCAGCTCATAACCACCTTGACCTCTGAAATCCATGGCTTTGACATCTCAATAGCAGAAACCCATTCCACAAATTCGAACCATCAATACACAGATCTCTCTCAGTAAACCCTAACTCAATCCCCATCTTCGAATTCATCCGAAATTCTCCATTTAAACTCTGAATTATCATCTCTAAGAAACCCTAGATATCCACTTCCCTGACTTCTCAATCTAACCCCCACAAACATCTCTTCAATTTCAACTGAACATTCACCAATCCATCCTCTTGATTTCTCCATTTATTTCTGAGTTTCACTCTGAATTTAACTCGTACACAGTATCCCCAGATGGATACGCCATTGTTACTCAGGCAGAAGAAGAGAAAAATAATGCTTATCTCTAAATTTTAGGTCATGTGTAGGAAAGGCAAGTTGATACAGCCACCCGGATGAAATGGATAAAGGACAACTGATTATGTCCGCACATTACTTCTCTAGACTAAGATGCGGTATTTGTCCCTTATTTTCGGCTTGGATTGGTTCCGCTCCCAGTAACAGCTTCACATGGAATGACGATTTTGCTCTTTTAGACAACGTTTCTTATTCTTTTGCTCCGAATGACTCCAAAGCACCTAATCAACTCAAATTCACACATAAGATACATATTTCACAAAATAAATAGCAAAGAAATCATAAATACTAGGTATAAAATTAGGTGTTTTACAACACCTATCAACGAGCACTAGTAAAGGGGGAAACTCCAGTGACGTCTAGACAAACATCTCTGCCATCTTCCCAATTATAAGACATAATATCTGCAGGTCGAAACTCTTTTCCATTGATGACTCCCAAAGAAACCTCTTTCCTGGCTACCACACCAGCTCGATAACACATATCTGCCAAAATGTCCTTTACCAAATCATGTCTAAATTTGAGTCCAACTTCACTTGCACAATGGATGGCATGGTCACCAAAAATATCCATAAGTTTTTCCGCAACAAGAGCACTTACTGCCATCATCAAAAAGGGGTATTTCCAAGCGGTATTGCAGCACGGAGCTAAACTGTCTAGGCCCAACATCCTGACCAAGGCCTGGGATCGGGATCGCTTTGAGGAAGTACAAAGCATGAGCGGACCTGTTACACTGCCAAACAGCAACCTCACGGGGGGATATAGCAAAATTAGAGGGTACCTGGTCTCGAACTGCACCAAAGTAGATAGCCGCCAATGATTTCATGGAGAGTGGGGCGGTATCGTTAATGTTGAAATCTGAGGAGGAAATCCCACATACTTGCTTGAAATGTTGGAGTGAGCTGTTGAAATGAGGGACGGGGAAATTGGCAACGGGGCACTTCAAAATAGAGTGATGCACCTGCCTAGTCTGCACCTGAGAGGCTAGGTAGCAGTAATTCATTGTATCTTTCATTGTGAGTATACCAAACCCCCCGACCTTGATGGGGAGTGTAGCCAGCCGCTGTTGAACTAACCCGAACCCATCGCCATCACCAACCACCAGACGTCGAAGGTACTGTATGAGGAGATCATCGAACCATTTAGAAGCAGGTACAAGCGCCTTCGGACAAGTGGTACATAAGGAGAAATACAGCCTTGACACCCCGGTACAACTACGCAAGAGCAGGAGCTCACACTGAGGGTCTTGCAACTCTTGGATTTTGTCCATAAGATGGACAGTCTTATCAATTCTATGCATCACAGTGTTGTAGCAGAATTCCGTGTCCAAACTTACCGGCCCACCAAGCAATTTTACACCGGTTGAAGGCTTACCTATGTCTGTAGGGAATGCATCGAAAGCATCTCTTCTTGGATCATATGAAGGCCAAAAAAATTCAGTCTTCGAAATGTTCAAATGCAACCCATAGCATGGTCCATCTTCTTGAAGAATTCTTAGAGCTTTGGATACTTCCAACGTGTCTCCTGCTATGGTGCCATCGTCTAGATACCAAGCATGGAAATCTAGACTACAATTGGATGCAATCTTCTCCAAAAGAGGGTGTAAGCCCAAGGCAAATAGCAAGGGACCAAGGGGGTCTCCTTGCTGTACCCCTTGTATTGAGGAGAGGATATGCTCACGGTAATACAACCTGGCAGGTTTCATATAGCAGAATTCCACCCAATGTGCTATACTGGGGCATCGAGTACGCACCTCCTTAATAATGGCAGACCAATCAACAAGATTGAAAGCGTTTGAAAAGTCGATCAGCAGCATATATTTGGTGGCATCAGAACCACACAGCTCGAGTAATCTATTATCCAAATGCAAAATGCCTTCTCCTCCACCGGGAATGCCAACGCCAAACTAAAAGTTACCAAGATAAGTGTTTAAACTTTTACCGACCGAGTTGGCAGCTAGTTTGGAACACAACCTATGCCAAATGGTACCCACCGCAATGGGTCGTAAACCACCACCGGGCTTGAGTAGAGGCGTCAAGGGTGCGTTGGCCACGAATTCACCGAGAATAGAAGGGCATTTGCCTACAAGCCAGAGATTCACAACACATGTATCGACTGCAGTACGTCATCCGCGATAGCATCACTAGCTCCACTCAATGCATCAAGGAGATGCTGATCTCTGAGGCCGTCTCTGCCACAAGACGCGTATCAAGAACATTCCTAGCAGACATAGATAAAGCTGGAGATATAATGGCTTCTGCCGGAATGATAGGAGGCCGAGCTAAGGGGCGCTTCTACTGGAGGTCATGAAGAGTGTCAGGCGTCGGAGGAGCAACGCCACTAGAAGAGAGAATACGTATAGCCGCGGTGTAATGACCATAAATTAACTTCTTCCCGCAGGCCATCAAATGTTTAGTAGATTTCTTCTTGCTAGGAGCACGCTGCATAGGAGGTTGCCTAGTCAGGTCTAGCAGCAGTTGAACTAAGCTGAGACACCCAGAAGGTACATTCCAGGTCAACAAAGATTTATTGATCTCGGCTGTCTGTAACTTCTTTCTGTTTCCGGAACGCTCCTCACTCGAACTTTGTGGCTCATACAAGTTTAAGGTACAAATTGGCAGAAGCATAAGACGTATCCAGGCAGCAATTCATGTGGGGTTTGCAATAACAAAATCTAAAACATATTTCAAAGTGCGCGAGAAGTGAAGTCTGCAGTGAGGTGGAATACTGACCGTGGTTGGAATCTGTCTCTGCAGCATTTTATTCAGAATTTCCACAGTTAGCTCAGCAGTACCATCATAGACTGGGTCACTTGGTGCAGCAATGTCAACTGCAGCTGGAATAACAGTATGAGGCTTCTCCACTCCATGAACCAAGAAATTTGCACCCACTCCATTAAACGGCCCTGGTATAACGTCAGCAACATGATACTTCGATTTGTAATCCATCTTTCAAGTATGAGTGGTCATACATCTGGGGCACAGCCACCACTGCATATCCTGTAGAAATCTCTCCCATGCAGCAAAGCACCGCACATCGTTCTGGAGTCTCTCCTTGCAGATTAGTTTGGCACTTTCAGAAGGAAAGTGTTGATCTTCAAGGTGTCGAATCCAGCCACTCTTGGAATAACCTAACCCGCCATTACCACCTTGACATCCATCAAACGTATCAAAGGGACAAGAGATCTTGTCTACCTGCGATGATAAAGTTGTGGAGGTTTGGGATTGGGAGTCGAGGTTGGCATTGCAATCTGAAGCAGTTGAGGATCGTAATCAGGGTCTTGGCATCTGCGTATTCCAATTGGAACTAGGGTTTTAGAAAAACCCTAAGAAAGCAGAAGCTAAGAAATGCATCAAAATGCTGTAAACAATAAACGAAAAGGAGGGAGGTAAATACAACGTTGAATCACGGACGAAGGAAGGGATTGAACCTGGTTTTCAATCACCAGGAGATCGCCATGCAATCGCCGAAGCTTCTCTCTCCCCGCCGGTTATTATTATTATTATTATGAAAGGGGCCACAAAGGCATTTATTAAGAAAATGAAGAATGTACAAAAATTTACAGGGATTTGGCAAGGAGGCGCGCAACAAGTTGCGCCCCTATGCAACTTGTTATTATTATTGTTATTATGGTTTCCTTCATCTCATGGAAACTCTTTCACTTCAAGGAAACTCCTTGGTTTCAACAAACTCCTTGATTTCATGATATTTCCTTAAAATCATGAAAATAACATAAAATAGGAAAAGTACCATGGGACAGTGCTCATTGGCCGGTCGGCCATGCTTTGGCCATAGACGGTCCCACACTTAATGATTCCTTAATTTATTATTATTATTTCCTTTATCTTATGAAGTTTCCTAAGTTTCAGCAAAATCCCTGATTTCTTCGTATTTTCTCAAAATATTGCTCAAACGCACATCAGAAAATAACAAAATTCTCAGGACTCAGACACGGACACGGACACTTTTGCAACGTGGGCATGTTACCTTGACCGACCAAGGTTAGATCTTTGGCTTGCAAGGAGTCGGTCCCACGCATTTTCACAATTTGACCTAATTTGCGCAATTGCACGTATTATGTCCAAAACTCTTCCAAACGACTTGGAATTTCATAAAATGATCGTCAGTCAATCCCGTGACCAAACAGGGCCAGTTTCATGATCCCTTGGTTGGTCCCTCATCTCTTTATAATTAGGTTTTATTTCTTAATGCTCATACGAGCATTATATTAATAAATGATTGAACTAGCATTTAATCATCTTTTCACCAACTGGTCTTCAAGAGACTTTGGTATTTGCTCACTCGAGTATGTAGGCGCTACATGGTCGATCCATCGTCCCATGTAGCCGGTCTTTCCTTCACTTTGTGGTTGATTTTCAATAAATCATCAATTGATCGAAATTAGGGTTTTCCAATTCAAGGTTCATAATTCTAGATTCAAACACTAATAATTTTAGGTTGATCCCATGATCAACATTTTAATTGATTATACTCGATTTAGTTGCCAGTATTTTAAATTATTATTTTATTTGGTCCTGTGACCGATAATTCATCAAACGAGCAACATTTGTTCAGACTAAGGAATATTAGTTCAACTATCAATATTCAACATTTCATCAAAATGATGTCTCATCAGACACGTTCAATTCACGAGTCTTAGAACATTTGAAAATCACGTTCAACTCAGCAATACAAGGACTCATCGTCCCATAAAGTCAGCATCTGAATAACTAAATACACGTCTTCCCTGCAGACTCTACGATCACGAGACATCAATCGTGTCACATGGGGGGATATTAACTAGGGTTTTGGTCTGGCGGTCTACGGCACATGTGTCCATACACACGATGAGAATGTGATCAAGTCGTGCAATCAGTTGGAAGAGTTAGCAAAGTAGTGGATGAAAAATCAACCAAGTCTTTACACAATGAGAAACTGGTTTTAACACGATTTCTACTTTTACACTCTTTGACTCCAGCAACTGTTACACTTCATGGGATCAAGGTGTTTACAATTCTAGCAATATAAATAAGTCTTTGAATCATGATTGAAAAGAGGACAATCTCTTGTAAAACAGATAACAAGATATTAAGAACTCAACATCTGAGCAATTACTCTCAACATAGTAAATTTAATCAATCAGAACTTATCTTATTTCTTCACGCACAATACAGAACACACCTAAAATCTTCGATCACCATTGATCTCACACATTTCTCAGCTTCCCTCCTACAGATAGACATATCCTCTCTTGTGACCGAATTGACTTTGGAATGGCCATTGTCTTGGTTTAGGCCGGAGTCCTACAGATTGATCTCTCGAATTCAAAGCACTCCCTTCTTGCAGTGCATCTGTGTGAGGTTAGAAAGTTCACTTCGTTCAAGGAGTTTCCTCCACACGGTCGTCTCCTCAATTTCTTAAAAACCAGCAACTCGTTTTTCCCCATCTACAAGCAGAACTCACAGTTTCTCCATATTTTCACGGTTTCATGAGAAATAATAATAAATAGGGAAAGGTGTCGCGGGACCGGGCTACTTGGTCGGTCGGCCATGCCATAGCCGTGGCCAGTCCCATACCTTGTAATCCTTATTATCATAATTATTATTTCTCTTATCTTATGAAACTCCTCCGTTTGATAAAAAATCATGGTTTGTTCATACTTTCTCAAAATATTGCCCAAACCATGAAAAAACCCAAAAAAGTCAAATGGTCACATGACCGATTAGGCTACTCACGCCAAATAATAAAATACAATTATTTTAATATTTTCCAATTTTTTGATCAAACGAGCAAAGTTCTACTTGCTCATTCGAGCAAAACCAAGAATTTTAGTCAAAGATCGAACTCTTCTGAAAATCCAAGATATTGCTCAAACGCACATCAGAAAGTGCCAAAACTCTCAGGATTGAGACACGGACATAGTGATGACACGGGGATGCTTCTTTGATCGACCAAGGCCGACCCTAAGGCATGCAAAGTTCTGGTCCCACACATTCTTATAATTTTGACCTAATTTTCTCAATTGGTGATATTGGGTCCAAATTCTTTCCAACCAACTTGGAATTTTCTCAATTGACCATCAGTGGGTCCCACACCACCAAGGACCGGTTCTATACCCTCTTGTCCGGTCCCTCACTTCTTCAAAATTATGTTTCATCACTTAATGCTCATATGAGTATTATTCTAATAAATGATCAACACCGGCATTTGATCATTCTTTCGCCAATCGGTCAACTAAGGACCTTGGTGCACGCTCACTCGAGAACCACATGGTTGTCCATCATCCCATGTGGTTGATCCCTCCCTCACTCATGATCTATTTTCAACACTTCATCAATTGACGAACAATTGATCAAAATTAGGGTTTCGAACAAACGCTCCACAAATTATCATTCTGAGCAAGTTCAAACACTAATAAATTTATGTTGATCCAGCAATCAGCATCTGGATTAATTATATAATATTTGGTAGTTTACCAATATTTTAATTAATATTTTATTGGGTCACGTCACCAATAAATAATTCATCGAATTGAGCAATACTTGCTCAATTGCTCGAATATTGACCCAACTATCAATATTCAGTAATTTGTCGAATTGAGCAATACTTGCTCAGTTGCTTGAATATTGACCCAACTATTAATATTCAGTAATTTATCAATATTTAGTAATTCATCGAATCGAGCAATACTTGCTCAGTTTCTCGAATATTGATCTAACTATCAATATTCAGTAATTCGTCGAATTGAGCAATACTTGCTCAGTTGCTCAAATTTACAATATTTCCTCAGATGAGCAATATCAACATAAGAACTGTATGTCTGACATGGTCAATCCATGAGTAGATGAGCATTCATCACTCATGCTCAGTTCAACGAAACTTAATCTCACTGTCTAATAAGTCAACAACTGACTAATCAAATACACGTATGCTTTGCAGACTCAACGTTCGTGAGACATCAATTACATCACATGGGGGGATATAAATTAGGGTTTTGGTCTGGAGGCCAACGACACGTAGATTCATCCACGATGAGAAATGTGAGTAAGTCGTGCAAACAGTTGAAGGAGTTAGCAAAGTAGTGGGTGGACGGTTAACCAAGTCTCCGCACGACCTGGAACTGGTTTCACCATGATCTCCCATTTTCCCACTCTTTCACTTAAGAAACCATCACACTTACAGGGATCAATGTGTTCATTATTCTATCAATATAAATAAGTCCAAAAATCAAGGACAAAAGACAACATTCGTATACACAATAACTCGATTGAAACTTATTCACAGAACTCAACACTTAGAAGTTCATCAATTTTGCAGAAACCCACAACACATCCACAATCCTTGATCCCTCACAATTCTCAGCTTCCCTCCTACAGATTAACCCATCTTCCCTCGTTGTGATCGAATTAACTCTGGAACGGCCATTGACTTGGTTTAGGCCGGAGTCATACAGATTGATCTCTCAAATTCAAGAACTACCTTTTCAGTACATCTATGTGAGGTTCAGCAGTTTTCTCGGTTGAGGAGTCCTCTCCGCATGGTCATCTCTTCACTTTCCTGAAAAACCAACAAACCATTTTTCCCCATCTACAACTTTACATTTGTGTTCTTCGTTATTATTGTGATCTTGAGTATATTTTATTACTTAGCATTATTAGCTCAACTGGGATATCAATACTACTTAGTATCAGATTATCTGAGCTGTATACATTACTTAGATTATGGGAAAATTAGTAGACTTCGATGTTTTGACTAATAAATATTTTCTAACATTTGAACAACTATCAGAAGTCTCAGATTCAAATTCAAGAAGAGAAATACATGAAAACGCATCTTGAAATTGACTGGTTGAGATAGATGATGTTATCATCCTGTAGGAAGATTCACGAATTTCAAGAACTTCTTGAAGCAAAGTTTTTTCATGAAACATGGATTTTATCAATGAGTCTTTGATAAACTTATTGACTAATGGATAACAAACTTTATATCTTCGATTACATTTTTCAGTAAGCTTTATGAAAAATTTAATCTCGTCAATGTCATCTGTATCTGAATTGTGCACCACATGTATTTGTTTTTGAAAATGTGGGCGTACAACAACCACACCCAACTATTTTATTCGGAAATCTGTATGGACTAAACTGAAAAGGCGAGGGTACCCCATATATACCTCAATCTATAACGTTTCCTTCTTATAAGTCCTTTCCCCTAAAGTGAACTAATGGATAACAAACTTTATCTCTTCGATTACATTTTTCAGTAAGCTTTATGAAAAATTTAATCTCGTCAATGTCATCTGTATCTGAATTGTGCACCACATGTATTTGTTTTTGAAAATGTGGGCGTACAACAACCACACCCAACTATTTTATTCGGAAATCTGTATGGACTAAACTGAAAAGGCGAGGGTACCCCAAATATACCTCAAGCTATAACTTTTCCTTATTATAAGTCATTTCCCCTAAAGTGATTTTCTATAGACTGAATCGAGACAATACAACAAATCGGTTCACACTTTGTGTGATCGTCTATGGATACTAGATCGAGACAATGCAACAAAAAAGTGTGTTTACTTGATACAAAGGTTCGGACCTAACCAAACTCAATAGGATTCACGTATCAAGTAAATAGGAATTAACGTTTGTGAAAACAATTATAATGCAGAAATATAAAGTAAATGACACAGCAAGATTTTGTTAACGAGGAAACCGCAAATGCAGAAAAACCCCGGGACCTAGTCCAGAATTGAATACTCTCATTATTAAGCCGCTATACAAAATAAGACAACTTCGTATAGTTGATACCAAGCAACTAAACCTATAGTTCACCTAGTTCCCTCAGTATTCCTACGCCTCCAACCTGTAAACAAGTCACGTACTTGGACCAATTCCTTTGGATCATATTCCAAATAGTAAAGGAACAACAAATTTGTTTGGTATCAACTCTCTTCAACCAAGTGATATGAGTTGCGTAAAGGTTCCCTTGTTTATCTTAACATAAACACCTTTCCCAGGTTCCAAGACCTATCTTACGTTAAATCACCCAAAGGCAATCACTAAGATTAAGCCAACAACACTCGTCAACCAAGTGATATGTGTTGATGACGATCTTCCTCAATTAATCAATCCAATCTACCACAAGGATAAACCGATTATTAATTGAATCCACTTTTTCCAAAACAAGTATTGTGCACACCAAAGATCATAAAAACACCAAGTAAGAAATCTTCAATATCTTCTTTGTCTTCAAATCTTCTTAGATCTTCAATAAACACCTGCACACACAATCACTTGAATCTCTTGTGATTAATCACATACAGAACAGAGTCTGTTAATAATGGATTATCACAAGATCGTCTTTAGATCTAACAACAGTCTAAAGATCCCTGTCGAAACCTTGAACTAGTTTGAGTGAATCTTATATAAGAAGCGAAGATTCTCAAGCATAAACAAACTAGGTGCAATCAAGATTCAACCTCCGTTAGTCAATCAAATCAATAAGAAAACTAAAGATAAACCGCAATATCTTGTTTCCCACCAACGGGTCGCGCTAGAGCTTCTCAATCCTAAAGAAGACTTTAAACTGAGTGTTCATAAGAGATTTCACTTAATTAGATTAATCTCCTCTCCGATAGGCGCCTCACCAGTAACAAAGACAAAAGAGGAAGTCTAGGTTACGCAGGATTAGTTTGCTAGAAATGAAAACTCAAAGTATTTACAGACAAGGAAGTTTGGACACTAAGGAATTTCCAAAACCGAAAAAATTCAAAAGATATTTTTCATTACTCCACCAGATTCGGTTTTCATAATTCCTATGAATGCACTGTCCAAAAATAGTGATCGAAATCTCCTTAGAAAATCTAATTAGCAAATGCACATTACTAATTATTATTTTTCATATATAATTAAAAACCCTTAATTAAGATTCTTAACTTATTTAAATTCGATCTTGGGATTCACTTCCTTCTTAGCCTTTAAGAAATATCTTTGAACAAAATAGAATAAGCATTAATGCACCGTGTTCAAAGAGTGTCGACATCCTACTCTTGCAAGACTTTACCATGCTTTCTCACTTGAAACCGATTTACCACACTTCCAAAAAAGTTTAGAATAGGTTCATCTCACTTTCAATAACTATGTGATTGATCAAGTTCCATTCAATCACATCTCATCGGTTTCCATGTGAGTATTGTGCATAGTTACACTAGCTTACCAAAGAAACGGATGACTAGGTACTAGGATCGGTTCCCCACATATAGATGGTATCTAACTTATATGCACTGCACATGTCCATAGGATCGGTTCCCCCTTCCAAAAACTTTGATGCACATGTTCATAGGATCGGTTCCCCCTTTCCAAAAATTTGCTGCACATGTTCATAGGATCGGTTCCCCTTTCTTCCATAAAACTTGTTGCACCTCATACAAGGATCGGTTCCCCCTTGTGATGCACTTCACCTCTTCCTAGGATCGGCTCCCCTTTTTCCATAATAAGTTCAGACATACACAACCCGATCATACCCCAGGTGATTACTTAAGATTGGTTTTACTAATAAAAGTCATACCAGTACAAAAGTCAGGCCTTATGTGAATAGTTTTACCAAAAACACACACAAGTTGTGAACGGTTATACACATCATACATATTGGTCGTTCATAAGATATGCAGTGAAGAACAACCCCAATAACGCCTGACGATTTCCCTTTCGGTTCACAACACGTATCATGAACTTACTTCCTTAGAACACATGTAAACATTGTTCCCTAGGATGAAATCCTGACCTCATACCCATACATAATCACAATAGCATTCATACGATTATGTTGATGTCTTATATACAAAGTTTAATGGTTAATCAAGAAACTTCATATTGTTTTCCTTAATACTATGTCTATCTAGAGTGTTCATGCTTCGCAGTTTTATGTTTTCAATATGAACGACTTGAAAGATACGTTATGGAATTAAATAATTCAAGTTAAATATCACTAACCTCAGTGGAAGGATTATGTTGTTGTTGTAGCTCTGTCTTCTTCTTCACACCTTCAAGTCTTCGTAATACTTGCAATGTCTCATCCTAATACTTTCAAGCTAACCTATACGAAGTTGACTCTAGTACATATAAATCAAGCAACTCTTAAATGTGTTTTGCTTCACTAAAATATGACAACCAAAATTGACATACCAACGCTTGGTGGGTTCAACCGAGCAATGCTCTAATATAAACTCTAATATAATTCCGAGAGCACCAAATTAATGAGTCTAAATCAAGAAAGATATCAAAGAGCTTTATCTATTTCTCAACACAAACAATAAATCAAACAGATAGAAATCCATGAACCTGATTGTTATGAGAATAAGTCGGATGAAATATACTTATATTCAGATATGGATTAACAGTACCTAAATGTGTATAACATGTTGTATCAATAACAGTTAACTGAAGTTAGCCATATGAACACGTTTAGCTTAGCTATATTCATCTAACACTTCTAGACTCAATCATGATAGATAATCAAATGTATCTAAATGTGTTTTAAAGATAGTTGTTCAAATGTTCACTATCTCATAGAAATATCCATGAAGCATTTGAAACATATTCGGCTTGGTTTGTAAGTGTACAAAGTACTTATACAAGAACCAATTCATGAACCTAATGCCATGGTTTGCAAACTGAGTTCGCATACCTTAAAGCATTAAGAATCCAAGGACTTTAGATCGCAAATAGAGTTCACAAATGAACCTGAGTTCACAAATGAACCTGAGTTCATGTGTATAGAGAAATGGTTTACATAAAAAGTATGTGAACAACTTGTCATAACTGCCGATTTAGAACCTACCCACTAAGTTCGTAAACCCTGTTTGCAAACTACAGTTCTGAACCTTAACTAGTCTTGTTGTTCGCACACACAGTTCGCAAACAATAGTTCCGGATCCAACAGGTAAACCTTTTCGCAAACACAGTCCGCAAACAAGAGTTCCGTACTCAACTAGTATTTCACAGTTCGCATACTATATTGTATCCAGACATTGGCAGTAGTTCTAAAACTCTCATTAATCGATTTGAAATATCCTTAGAAGAAAACACTGGTAATATTACATATACCAATAGCTTCAAGTAATTTTAAAATGATTATTTGATCAATACGAAACATCCCAAGTTAACATCAAATGATTGTCTCACACAGATTGCGTAAGATGTTCAAGGTAATTTTCACATGATCATCTTGACACAATATTTAGTTTCCAACAAATGAATTATTTACAACTAAAGTTGTCAACTAGATGATGAACCATTCTAATCTTTAAACTCGTATTTCGAGAATTATATAAACGAGATAAACTCGACTCAAAATTTCAAATGTGTATAACACAAAGCCTATATAGCTACATGACTTAATCTCATTAGAAAATAAAATAGAATGTACTTCTGAGTGATAGATAAGTTTTAGTCTTCACATATATTTTATCTTCGAAGTTTCTCCAAGGTCTTCAGTAGATCTTCTTCTTCAATTGGTGAACGCCATGAAGTCTAGTGCTCAACTACACACTTCTATCCTAATTCGAGACATAGTTATATGTAGACTAGAAATCAAGATATAGTTTTGATCAACTAAACTTGACAAACAAGATTGAGATAACAACGATTGCGAGTTCGACCGATCAGTGCTCTAACATTTTTTTTTATTAACTCATCATGGTTAATATTCCCTGAGGTGCGTTCAACGAATGAACTAACAATATTGAGCTGTTTAAAAGGGATTGAAAACAAATCGGCTTTCTTTTGAGTATATTTTGAAAATAATATATTAACATCTTGTGGTACGTTAACTAAATCGGTCATTTGATTCAAATCTTATAGGTTGGATCACACCAAACACAAATTGTTATATCTGTTTGTGTTTGCCTGCTCTGATACCAATTGAAATGACGAGGGTACCCAAGTACACCAAAATTTCTTCGTTTCAACCTATAAATTTGATAACTTGTGTGACCGTCTATGGACAAAGTCGAGACAATACAACACCAAGATACTCACTTGATAATAGTTACAGTATAAGACCGATTTACTATGGCATCAAGATCAAGTGATTTTGATTAACGTACCAGTATATTTACTTTTAAAATATTTGCTAAAAATAAAAGTAAATCAAAAAATAAGATTTTGTTAACGAGGAAACGCAAATGAATAAATACCCCGGGAGCTAGTACAGTTTTGAATACTCTCAGAATTAAGTCGTTATAAAAAGAACAAAGGCAACTTCGTATAGTTGAGACTAATCTACCCCTAGTTACTTAGTACCCTCAGTATCCCTACGCTTACAATCGTCTGGCTAACTCACATGAATTCCAAGACAAAAATCATTATCTTGAGTTTCTTTACCGATGTAAAGTCTTAAGAACTCAAATCCTTTTGATCATCTTCCAAACAGTAAAGGAACAAATCTATTTGGTAACTACTCCAATAATCTTTTAAGAAAAAATTTGTTGAGTTTTGACAAAGGTTCTTCCATTTAAACAAGTAAACTCCTTTGTCGGGTAAGATCAATCTAAATCTGAAATAATCGTATCTAGATTCACAACTGTCAGATTTGGATACTGAAGTATACCAACAAATGATAGTTTCCGATCTATACGACTATTTGACCAAATCTATCAAAGATAAATCAGATCTTGGTCGGATCCCAACCGATCAAGATGTGTGCACAAATATCACCAGATGCAAAAACCAATAAGAAAAATCTTTTTGTCTTCAAATCTTCAATTGCCTTCAATTGTACCTGCACATAAAACATGATTCCACTTATCATCGATCACGCACGAAACAGAGTCTGTTAACAATGGATGATCATAAGTTGTCTTCATATCTAAAAATAGTTCTGAAGATCTCGTCAATACTTTGATCTAGTTTGAGTGACCTTATGTCAAAATAGAATGCTCTCAAGAATAATCAAACTAGGTACAACCGAAGATTCAACAACCTTTAGTCAATCAAATCAATAATTGAAAACTAAAATAATAATGCAATTATCTAGTTTTCCGTCAACGGTACTCATAGAGCTTCTTGATCCCCATGGAAGACTTTAAACGAGCAGACGTAAGAGATTTCGCATAATTAGTGTCATTTTCTCTCCGAATAGTCCGTTCCACTAGAAACAACACGAAATAAGTTTGCCTGGCCCATAGGATAGTTTGCAAGAAATGCAAACTTAACTATTTATAGACTAAGGTTGTTTGGACAACAAGTGAAAACGTGACGGTACCAAAATACACCACCAACTTTTTCTTAGGCAACCATTATGGACTGAACTCAAATACGATTCCGAAATTTAAACTTAATGAATCTCAATCAGGAATTATACGAAGAGATTATATCTCTTTCTCTCCTTATCAGAATGTAAACATAGATAAGTCCGTGAACCCAATTATTCCTTGAGAGTACTTAGACGATTCCAAAGATCAATATCCAAGACCAATCAAGTTGTATCCAACAATTGCGATGGACTTATCTACTTGAATTGATTTTACGTACAACCTGTGATATTTTAATTATAAAGATAAATAATATAATACGGAGAAGAAATAACACAGACACCAGAAATTTTGTTAACGATTAAACCGCAAATAAAAAAAAAAACCGGGACCTAGTCCAAATTTAAACAACAAACTATATTAAGCCGCTACAGACTCTAGCCTACTATTAGAACTTTGGACCAGAATGTAGTTGATACCGAATCTACCGTCACAATGATTAAGTTACATTCCGCTTCTTACTCCCCTTGAATCCCAGCAGGACTCCACGTAATTGATTCCCTTAGCAGACGTACTTTACATCCTAAGAGTTGCTTCAACTCAATTGAAGACTTTAGACCATTCTACCTCCCATGGATAAGCCTATATGTGATTTCTGATCAAAGATCAAGGTGATGTAGGAAATCGATTACAATAGACAAATTTTAGCAAACCTCAAAATACGGTCTTATGACTCCCGAAAAGCATCCTAGATTATTATTTATTATCTCACAAGTAGAAACTTGTGGAATCACAAAGTCTGAGATGAAGATATTTTGTGATTTATATCTATATAGTTTGTTGGAGAAAATCTTAACAATCAAAGAAAAATCAAGATACACAAACTATCATGATAAAGATAGTTGGACCTGGCTTCACGAATCCCTAAGTGAAATATTCTTAGTCGTTAAACCTAAAAAGGTTTAAAGGAGAGGAAGACTCTAGTTTACAACTAGGACACACAAGAATAGTGTTAGGGATTCAAATATCCAGTTGTTTGATGTTCTCCTTATATATACTTTCAAGATCAAGGTTGCTTTAGATTTAAGCTAAGGTAGCTTTGGAATCAAGCAATCAGTAATCACCGTTAGATGAAAAACTTGACTTGAGATTAACATAACAAAATATACACTCTGGTTAGGATGAACCGTAACCGTACCGTGTATGATCACATGTTCATGAAGGTTAGATGAAACTAGCCAATTGAACGATAAGCTTAACCATTTTCATATAACACTTTATGACTTTTACCTTGAGTCACAAATGTGATCAATCATGCCTAGATAGTTTTTTTAGAGAGTTGTTCAAATGTCGATTATCTCATAGACACAATTTTGATACATTTGAAAATATTCGACAGCGTAAGTACGTGTACCTGGTACGTGTACCGGGTATTATACACTTAAGACAAAAACGGGTTCAGGAACTCACAGATATTTTATGGTTTGCATACTGGGTATGCGTACCTTTTCGGTTCGAAAACCAACAGATCTTTTCCGGTTTTCATACTAGGTATGCGTACCTTCCTGGTTCACGAGTCAACAGGCTTTTTATGGTATGGATACTGGGTATGCGTACCAAAAAGTCGCTGCCGAACTGTATCTATGTCGGTACGTGTACTGCGGCTCTGGACTTATAACAGTTCTCCCAGTATGTGAATTGGTATGCATACTGTCTTGTATCCAGATTTATAGTAATTTTATATATCTCTAATAATCGATTTGAAACATTCCCGAATAACATCAATGATACATATCACCATTCTAGGCTATTTTCAAATGATTAAATCTTGAATCATAATTAGGTCATAAATAATTTAAAAAAAAATTAACCAAATTCGTCAAGTATGAACAAATGTTCTTAAGCTTAGCATATTTCGAGAACGATTATCAAGATTGAAAAAGTGGGGGTATAACAACCACACCCAATAATTTGTTCGGCAATCTGTATGGAATAAACTCCAATATAATTCCAAGAGCACCAACTTAAAAGCGAGCTCTATCAAAGAGCTTTATCTTTATTTCTCAATGCAATCAAGTTATATCCAACAAACAAGGCACTACAGATACTAGCCTACTACAAGTAACTTCAGACTGGAATGTAGTTGATCCCTAATCAAGTCTCACACCGTTTAAGGTACATTCGCATTCCTTACGCCTCAAGAACCACACCGGATTCTGCGCATTTGATTCCCTTAGTTGATCTCACCCATAACTAAGAGACCCAAAGTCGAAGACTTATAATTTTTTTTATCTCTCACAGATATATCTATTCTTTATTCGGTTTTTGTTCCTTATTTTGATAAATCAAAGTAAACAGGAACCAATTCATTATCCATTCTTATACTGCATAAGAGCAGCCTAGAAATATCAATCACCTCACAATAACCTAACTGATTAACATAACAAGTTATTGCCGAATCATAAGAGTCTGAGATGAAGAATTGATGTGATTACTTTTTATATCTTACCTATCGGAGATAAATCTCGAGCAAGTCTTAGAGAAGATAGTAATCAACATGATATAACAAGTAAGATCAAAATATGCAACTACAGAGAAAATAGTTGGATCTGGCTTCACGAATCCAAAATGAAGTCTTCAAGTCGTTAACCTAATATGGTTTTGGAAAAACCTAGGTTAAAGGAGAATCAACTCTAGTTTGCAACTAAGACACATGAAAGTGCTGGGATTAGGTTTTCCAGTTACTAGAGTAATCCCTTATATAACCTTTCAAATCATGGTTGCTTTCAATCAAAGTTAGATAGCTTAGTAACAAAGCATTCAATATTCACCGTTAGATGAACTCCTGATTTAAAATTCAAGCTAAGTCTGCTTAAAAATAAACCAATCAATCTCCACCATTAGATGGTCTTATCTTGTTACATACAAATGAAATATATCTTCATTTATATATGGGTAACCATACCTAAACGTGCATATTGAGTTGGCTCAATAATAGTTAACCGAAGTTAGCCATATGAACACTTTTGACTTAATCATGTAAGATAATCTAATTGTGTTTTAAATAGAGTTGTTCAATTGTTCACTACTCATAGAATATATATAGACAAGTTGAAACAAAATCGGATTGATTCGTAATTGTTCAAAGTACTTATACAAAAATCAATTCATGAACACTAAGCCACGGTTTGCAAAGATAGCATTCCTTAGTGTTTTAATTCATGAGTATGCGAATCATACTTAACTGATTATAGAACTTAACCAATGTGTTCGCAAACCAGGTACACAAACAAGAGCTCCGGATCTTGCCTTGTCCAGTTGTTCGCATACTAGGTACACAAACAAGGTTCCCGGGCCTTTATAGGTAAAACCGTTCGCATACTAGGTACGCAAAAAAGGTTCCCGGACTTGAATTATAACAATACAAGGTATGCATACCATGTTGTATCCAGACATGGTTAATTGTTCTAAACTCCCATTTTAATAATTAAAACATCCTTAAAAGATGACAATGGCTGTCTCACACATACCATTAGCTTCAAGTAATTTTCAAGTAATCGAATGATCAATACGAAACTTTCCAAGTCGGCATCAAATGAGTTTCTCACAAAAATCATGTAAGATGTTTCAAGGAAATTTTCACATGATAATCTTTTCACTTAATAGTTAGTTTCCATCAAATAAATTGTCTCCAACTAAACTCGTCAAGAATAATGATGAACATAATTAAAGCAAAAAGCTTCCAACACATATTTCGAGAAATAGATACGCGAGATAAACTCATTTCAAAATATCAAATGTGTATAATATAAAAGTTTATATAGCTATATGACTTAGTCTCATTAGAAGATAGAATAAAATAGACTTCTGAGTGATAGATAAGTTTTAGTCTCCACATACATTTTGTTGATAAAGTTCCTATAATCTCTCCTCAGTAGATCTTCGTCTTTAATCGATGAACGCCATGAAGTCTAAATCTCAATTACACATTTTATCCTAATCCGAGACATAGCTATAGGTAGACTAAAAATCAAGTATATAATTTTAATCAACTAAACTTGACAAACAAGCTTGATATAGCAACACTTGCGAGTTCGACCGAGTAGTGCTCTAACAATCTCCCCCTTTGTCAATTTTAGTGACAAAACTATTAATACATATTGATTACAAAATAAATAAACTTTGTAGCTTCTCATCAATCATGATTGATTTCCTTGGCTCTACAAGATTCCTTGAATTCTTCGCTACTCTAAGTACTCCAGCGATTTTGAACGTGTTCAACTCAACATCATTGTTGCTGAAGATCCGTAGCCATAATAATAAGAAAATAGATGTTCCCAATCATTGTTATACAGTGTCATAGTATTATTACATAGAATCAAAGTCAAATTGCATCACAACTTTGACAATAATACTGCGGTGATATGTATCACTCCCCCTTAGTCAATACTTCCATCACAATTAAAACCACTCCCCCTTACATAATGATCCGTGAACCATATGTATGTAGTGTGAACTACCAAAGAATTCTCCCCCTTTTTGTTAATATAAATTGGCAAAGGTACGAAAACTACGGGATCATAATGAAATTCTGGAAGAGATAATTCATGACTAAAAGAGAACATATCAACCTGTTTCGATGATTTCACATAGTCGAAACTTAGTGTATTCATCAAGGAGTTTATAAAGATACAAGATAACTCCTACAATATTCAACAACCGCACTCCCCACAAAGATATGACAATTAATCACAAGTTCAATTAAGAACTCTCCCCCATTTTATGTCATTCCCGAAAGAGCAACATGAGAGACCTTAATTTTACAAGAAAACAAGGATTTCTTTGGACATTAACAAACCACATGGATTTGTATCAGGTAAACTCGAATAAATTAACCATAAGAAGACCTTATTGATTAATTTAGTCAGAAATTCTCAACATAAGAAAACTTACGGAGCCATACGGTATTTTCACATAAAAGTGGATCAGGAAAAGATTAATACTACAAAATTTTCAAAAGTTCATTCTGTTAGAGCACTGCTGGGTCAAACTCGCAAGCGTTGCTATTTCATGCTTGCTTGTCAAGTTTAGTTGCCAAAACTATAAGTCTTGATTTCTAGTCTACTTATAGCTAAGTCTCGGATTATGGTAGAATGTGTAGTTGATATTTATACTTCACGACGTTCATTGATTGAATACAATGAACTACTAATGGGAGCTTGTGAAACTTCATCAACAAAAAGTATGTGGAGAGTTGAACTAATCTATCACTCAAAAGTCTATCTACTTTATCTCATATTTGAGACAAAAGTCGTATAGCTATACAGACTTCGATTATACACGTTTGATATATCGAGCTGAGTTTAACTCGCTTACATATTTCTCAAAATATGTGTTGGTAAGCTTTCGATTTAACCAAGTTCATCTTATATTGTTGATGAAAGTCAAAAATTGATCATGTGAAAATCGCGTGGTAACATCTTATATGATTTGTGTGGGACAGTCATTTGGTGTAGACTCGGAATGTTTCGTATTGATCATGTGATCACTTGAAAATTGCTTTAAAGCTAATAGTTTATGTGAAACAACTATTGTCGTCTTCTAAGAATGTTTCAATGATTGAAACATGAGTTTAATAATAAACCATTAATTGGATATAGTACAGTATGCGTACTTGTATACTAACTGTTGCAAGTTATTCCAAGTCAGGGAACCATAGTATGCATACCCATATGCATACTGGTTTGTTAGTTGAAATCCAGGAACTTAGTATGCATACCCGTACGCGTACCGGCGTAAGTTCAGGTCCAGGAATTCAATTGAGGTTGGTCATGCACGACAGTATGCATACCCATCCGCATAGTGGCGAATCCAGCCCAAGTCCGACTACTTAGGTATGCGTACCCTCTGCATACTTGAGTGGGTTATGTTCTAAAATTGGTTTGTTCATGAATTAATACATGTATAAAATAAAGAATGCAATCTTTTTCAAACCGTGGCTATAATGTTCATGAATTGATTCGAGTGAATCAAAATCAAATTTGCTTCAATTGTGTGTTTTATACTTCTATGAAAATATAAAAAATTGAACAACTCTATAACTAGTTTCATTTGAGTCAGTTGAACTAGTTATGTTAAGATGGACAAGGTTGATATGAGTGATCATATGGCTAACTTCGGTTAACAATTTTTGAGCCAAAAAGGTGTACAATTTTAGGTACGGTTACCCATATCTAAATGAAGTCACTTTTTATTTGTGTGTAACAAGCTAAGTTCGATCTAACGGTTAAAAGATACTAGCTTGAGTCTAATCAGGTTTTCATCTAACAGTGAATATTGAATGCTTTGTTACCAAGGTAACATTGATTGCAAACCCTGATTTGAAGACTATATAAGGGAGAAATCTAGCAACTAGGAAACCTAATCCCCACACCTCCCGTGTGATACTAGTTGCGACTAGAGTCGATTCTCCTTTAACCTAGGTTTTTCTAAAACCATTATAGGTTAATGACTTAAAGACTTCATTAGGATCGTGAAGCCAGACCCAACTATTTTCTTTGTAGTTGCAAATTCTAATCTTGCTGTTTTCTATCGTGATTGAGTACTGTATTCTTTCAGATTTCTCGAGATTTATTCTCTGATATGCAAGATTGAAAAGTAGTCATAAACATATTCATCTCATCATTTGTGATTCCACAATATCTTATTTCGTTAATCGATTAAGATTATTGTGAGGTGATTCATAATACTAGGCTGTTCTTCGGGAATATAAGTCTGGTTTATCAATTGGTTCCTGTTCACCTTGATTTATTAAAATACGGAACAAAACTCATAGGTATATCTGTGGGAGACAAATTTATCTATACAATTGACTTTTCTGTGTGAGACAGATTTGTTTATCAAGTCTTCGACTTTGGTTCATAACAACTCTTAGTTTTGGGTGAGATCATCTAAGGGAATCAAGTGCACAAAATCCGACATGGTTTAAGAGGCGTAAGGAACACAACTGTACCTTGATCAGTGTAAGATTGATTAAGGATCAACTACATTCCAGTCCGAAGTTAGCTTGGTAGTAGGCTAGTATCTGTAATGACTTAATACGGTGTGGTGTTCAAATCTGTACTAGGTCCCGGGGTTTTTCGGCATTTGCGGTTTCCTCGTTAACAAAATTTCAGGTGTCTGTGTTATTTCTTTTCCGCATTATATTTTCTATATAATTGAAATATCACAAGTTGTGCGTAGTTCAATCAATTAGATAATCCAACTTTTGGTTGTTAATATAAATTGATTGACACTTGAACATTGGTCTTTGGTACCATTAAAGTTGTTTCTCATAATAATCAGGCTCACGGATTCTATCTGTTTGATTTGCTGATTACATTGAGAAACAAAGATATAACTATTGGATATATTTTCGTTGATTGAGTCTGACTGTCTATTTGATTCTCCTGGAAAATATATTGGAGTTTGTCTATACAGATTGCCTAAGCGAAATATTGGGTATGGTTGTTAGAATCCCTCTTTTTCAATTGGTATCAGAGCAGTCTAACACATTTAAGACCTTATAAGTCTGTGTTTATTGAAATCTGACTCTATGGACAGTAGTGCTATCTTTGACAATGCACCACCGGTTCAGAAATATTCTGACTTGGTTCAAAGCCTTGGTTCTCCTGAGAAATCTCTCACGTCTTCTCTATTGTATGAAACTGTGTATAACTGGGAAAAACGCCTAGATGAACAAGGTTGACGAGGAAGTATCACAATATATCAATCTTTTTGACCATCTCATAAAGAAAAAAAAGTCAACATCTTGCTTGGCTGAATTTCTGACTTCTCTCTATCTAGAAAATAGGAAATTGAGAAAACTCTTTAAGGGATGCGATTGTGGTTACAATCTCTTACAATCTCTTCTTAAAGACCGTGAAGAACATGTGCGTTCAAAAAATCTGAATGTGATAATCTTCGTCGAAATATCTTTGTGTTGAAAGAAAAACTTGCAGAAACTGAAGCAAGATATGACTCTCAAGAAAACTTTTTTAATGATAAAGAAATCGGCTTTCTCGCCAGAGAAAAACAATTGGAGGATGATCTAACTGCTGCTCTTGATAAGGTCAACTCACTGGAAGAGAATCTGAAAAGATTTAATACTAGCTCTACAAAATTATCCACTATACTGGGAGCATGTAAAGAACATCGTGATACATGTGGTCTGGGTTATAAAGGAATAGGTGCTCCAAGTACTAGTAAGATTAGTTTTCTCTGTGCTAATGACAATTTCCTAAGTGAAAATTTCACTGATAGCAAAAGTGAAAAACTACCTTCAGCAACAGAGGTTTCTGAAAACAAAGATTGTCAACCTTCAAAAACAGCTCATATGAGAACTGTCAAAAACATTCCCTTCAATTGTTATTATTATGAAAACAAAGGTCATCTTGAAAGGAGACATCGTTTTAGATTGCGAAATGAAAAACTTCATAACATTCTTCTCAAGATATCTAAAGAAGTAATCAAACCTACTTCTTATTATGTTGTGTTAAAGGTCAGTTCTACAATCAAAAAAAGTGTTGTGATGGGCCAATTCTTGGTTTTAAATATGATGCAAAATCTTTATACAACTGTAAAGAGAACAATGTTATATGGAAAACTGACAAAATAGATAGCTCTGTGATGAAGAAAAAAAATTCGGAGAAAGATAAAAACCTCAAACTCCTCTTCTCTCACTAGAGAAAGTCTTGAATCTAAAGTGTCTGTTCCCGAATACATTCACATCAATAATCGTGTTTCGGAGCTCAAAACCAGTATCAATAGACTTAAGCGCAACATCAAGAAGGCGAGAAAAGCAGTTGTGTCAGGTATTTCCAGTCCTTCTCTTATTAATTCTCTTGAGAGAAATTGTGATTTTTATGATGTCAGTGAAGAAAGAAAAAGGGAAAATGTCAATACCCTTGATGAGCTATATGCTCGTCAAACCACCACATGACCACCTTTTAATGTGTGTCCTCACTAATACCATGTGAGGATGCACATATTTCACAAGAAGCGAGTTTCTTCTTGTCTAGTGGTCTATGTTATATTTATATTGGTTTATTAACATGATCATCTCACTGTTTATCCCTGCTCCGGTCATTTGTTACATTGTGTAACATAAGTCATCTATGTTTCTTGAGGAAAATTCTTTGTAAAGCTTCATTTTTCTCTTCCTTAATGACAGTTGATTTGTGTCCATCAATTATTGTCTTATGCTTTATTTTATGAGCAAAGATATTATGTCTTATGTTTAGAAATTGTCTTTGATTTTTATCAAAACTCTCTTCTAAAATATACTCCATTGACCGTTGTTTTTTTGAACTTGGTTCATAACAACGAGCATACATGCACCCAACCCTTTACCGAACGTATACTAGTAACTCTGGGGTTTCTCTATGGAAGTCTCTTATATATATATCATGAACTTTTTACTCTGATATATAATCGTTCCGTAAGGTCAAAGATTTCTCCTGTGAGATTATGGTGTGCACAATAGATGGATGCAAAAAGGAAGACAATGCTGAAGGAGGAAATGTATTGAGTTTCACGAAAAACCTCTCTGTATATTCTGTTTTCATGCAGTGGATCATGAAAAATATCTTCCAGTTCAGATATCATCTCAATTAGCTGGAAATCTTCTTAGAGATTTTTAGGTTGTACGTGGACAACTTGAAATTGCAAAAAAGAATCTCGTTTTGCTGAAAGCAACTGATGAACTTGCTTATGTCCGTTCCATGGTTGCTGATTATGTCTAAAAGATATATTTAGGAAACTTCTTATGAGAATTTATTCTTGTGTTTTAAGAAGGATAACTAGGGTTTGGAATGGCAATTATTGTGAGTACACATAGCTATTTCCAACGATTTTCATCTTGCAATGTTTTTAGATTTATTTATTTAAATTCTAAAGTTTATTTGAAAGATAAGTTTACAGTATTAATCTTTATTGATTTTATATATTGCAAAAATAATTTTATGGGATATGTGTGTTTATGTCCGTGAACTATGATTGTCCCATATATGTCAAAAGTTAAGTCTATCATATGTCATTATGCAAATATTGATGGAAAATATAATGAACTTTTGATAACAAAGATTAAGTCTATAGTATCATTATGCAAATATTGATGAATATAGAATGAATCTTTGTATATTCCGCAATATTGATCTTTCCCTAATCCACTTCTATGTGAAAGTACTGTGCTGCTCCATAAGTTCTCTTATGTTGAGCATTTCCGATTAAATTAATAACATGGGTTCTTTGTGGTTAATTTAATTAAGTTTTCTGGATACAAATTCATGTTTCATGTATTTGTTAATGTCCAAAGAAATCCTTCTTTTATTATAAAAGTAAGGTCGCTCTTGTTGTTCTTTTGGGAATGATATTTTATGGGGGAGAGTTCTTAATTGAACTTGTGCTTAATTATCAAATATTTGTGGAGAGTCCGGCTGTGGAATATTGTAAGAGTTATCTTGTATCTTTATAAACTCCTTGATGAATACACTAAGTTTCGACTATGTGAAATCATCAAAAAAAAGTTGATATGTTCTCTTTTAGTCATGAAGTATCTCTATGATAATTTCATTATGATCCCGCTAGGTTTCCACCTTTGTCAATTTATATTGATAAAAAGGGGGAGAATTATTGTGTAGTTCACACTATAAATACATATGGTTTACGGATCATTATGTAAGGGGAAGTGGTTTTCATTATGATATGAAGTATTGACTAAGTGGGAGTGATACATATCACCATAGTATTGTTGTCAAAGTTGTGATACAATTGGACTTTGATGTTGTGTAATAATACTATGACATTGTATAACAATACGAAAACATATTATTTTTATATGTTGTTATAGCTACAGATCTTCAACAACTATGATGCTGAGTTGAACACATTCAAAATCACAGGAGTACTGTGAAGTGATGCAGATTTCGAGTAATGTTGAAGGACCGAGGAAATCAAGCATTTGGATGAGAAGCTACAAAGTTTATTTATTTTGTAATCCATATGTATTGATAGTTTTGTCACTAAAATTGACAAAGGGGGAGATTGTTAGAGCAATGCTCGGTCGAACTCGCAAGCGTTGATAACTCAAGATTGTTTGTCAATGATTGAAATGTGAGTTTAGAACAATTAATCATTAATTGGATATAGCACAATATGCGTACTTGTATGCTAACTGTTGCAAGTTATTCCAAGTCCGGGAACCATAGTATGCATACCCTTATGCGTACTGGTTTGTTAGTTGAAGTCCAAGAACTTAGTATGCATACCCGTATGCGTACCAACGTAAGTTCAAGTCCGGGAATTCAACTGAGGTTGGTCATGTACGGCAGTATGCTTACCCGTTCACATACTGGCGAACCCAGACCAAGTTCGGCTACTTAGGTATGCGAACCCCGTTTGCATACTTTAGCGGGTTCTGTTCTAAAATCGGTTTGTTCATGAACTAATACATTTATAAAATAAGGAATGTAATATTTTTCAAACCGTGGATAAGATGTTCATGAATTGATTCGAGTGATCTCATAATCTATTTTTCTTCGATTGTGTCTTGTATACTTCTATGAGAATATAAACAATTGAAAAACTCTATAACTAGTTTTATTTGCATCATTTGAACTAGTTGTGTTAATATGAACAAGGTTGATATGAAAGTGTTCATTTGGCTAACTTTGATTAACTATTGTTGAGCCAACAAGGTGTACACGTTTAGGTACGGTTACCCATATCTAAATGAAGTCACTTTTCATTTGTGTGTAACAAGCTAAGTTCGATCTAACAGTTGAAAGATATTAGCTTGAGTCTAATAAGGTTTTCATCTAACGGTGAATATTAAATGTTATGTTACCAAGGTAACATTGATTGCAAACCTTGATTTGAAGACTATATAAGGGACAACTCTAGCAACTAGGAAACCTAATCCCCACACCTCTTGTGTGATACTAGTTGCGACTAGAGTCGATTCTCCTTTAACCTAGGTTTTTCCTAAAACCATTATAGGTTAACGACTTAAAGACTTCATTGGGATTGTGAAGCCAGACCAAACTATTTTCTATGTAGTTGCGTGTTCTGATCTTGCTTTATTCTATCGTATTGAGTACTATCTTCTCTAAGATTTGCTCGAGATTTAATCTTTGATAGGCAAGATAAAAAGTAGTCACAATATCTTCGTCTCGTCGTTTGTGATTCCACAACATCTTGTTTCGCTACCATGCGATTAAGATTATTGTGAGGTGATTGATATTACTAGGCTGTTCTTCGGGAATATAAATCCGGTGTATCAATTGGTTCTTGTTCACCATGATTTATCAAAAAGACGAAACAAAACTCATAGGTATTTTTGTGGGAGACATATTTATCTATTAAATAGACTTTTCTGTGAGACAGATTTTTTTTATCAAGTCTTCGACTTTGGGTCGTAGTGACTCTTAGTTGTGGGTGAGATCATTTAAGGGAATCAACTGCGTAGGGTCCTGCTGAGATTCAGAGGCGTAAGAAACGCGACTGTACCTTAATTAGTGTGAGATTGGTTGGGTCTCAACTATATTCCAGTCCGAAGTTAACTTGTAGTAGGCTAGTGTTTGTAGCGGCTTAATATAGTGTGGTGTTCAAATCTGGACTAGGTACCGGGTTTTTTTTTGCATTTGCGGTTTCCTCATTAACAAAATTTCTGGTGTATGTGTTATTTCTTTTCTGCAATTTATTTTCTATATGATTGAAATATCACAGGTTGTGCGTAGTTCAATTAATTAGATAATCCAACCTTTGGTTGGTGATATAAATTGATTAACACTTGAACATTGGTCTTTGGTACCATCCAAGTTATTTCTCATAATAATCAGGCTCACGGATTCTATCTGTTTGATTTGCTGATTACATTGAGAAACAGAGATATATCTCTTGGATATATTTTCGTTGATTGAGTCTAACTGTCTAGTTGATTCTGTTGGAAATTATATTAGAGTTTGTCCATACAGATTGCCTAAGCATATATGAGATAATCATAATTCACGGACGTAAACAAACATATCCCAAAAAATATTTTTGCAATATATAAAACCAATAAACATTAAATACTACAAAATCATCTTCCAAATAACTTAGAATTTAGATAAATAAATATAAAAACATTGCAAGATGAAAATCGTTGAAATATCTATGTGTAATCACAACATTTGCTATTCCAAACCGTAGTTATCCTTCTTAAAACATAAGAATAAATTCTCATAAAATGTTTCCAAGACAAAATAAAATCAACTCCCAAGAACCAAAAAACACACTCGAATTAAAATCAAAGTACACTTTCGGAATCTTCACGAGTCTTAAGACCTTTGAGTTTGTGATTGATAACATCTACTGCTTCTTCGGAGAAAATATCATCATTGAGAAGATCTTTAACATGCGTCTACATGATAACAAGTTCAGAATTAACATTTTTAACCCAATTCGTGACACATCGAGACCTTTCATAGTATCAACGAGCTGCGGTTTTTCTTCCTCAAAGTATTTAAGAAAATCATGAACCACTTCAGCAGGAACCATGTCATCATGCTCTACATTTTGATGAGTATATGCATAGTGAAACATCGAGACCTTTCATAGTATCAACGATCTGCAGTTTTTCTTCCTCAAAGTATTTAAGAAAATCATGAACCACTTCAGCAGAAACCATGTCATCATGCTCTACATTTTGATTAGTATATGCATAATAGCATGAGACATCAGAATAATCACCAGGATTTTGAGCTTTGACATCATCAACTTCTACTAGGGTTATTTTCTTCTTCCCTTTGGAAACGTAACCCATAACTTTATCAAGAAACCCTTTCGTAAAATCACAATTGTGAGGAGGATACAACATTCTTGATATGAGAAAAATAACCTAGAGTGAGATAATTCAATTCAATATGGTATGCATATAAACAGTTTCTCACGGAATATATTTTTAGGGTTTTTCAGAGTTGGTTCGCGACTTATAACGTCGGGGACCCATACGAACATATATTTAACCCATAAGAGGAATTTTAGAAAGAACTGTAAAGTTTCTTTCACAAAGGAAACACAACAAAATTCTTGCTATGTGAAAATTTTATTTCGCAGATCTTAGCTCAATAAATTTTATATACTCACAATAGGAAATTTAGAGCACAAGAGTAGCACAGACATCCAAAAAATTGTAACAACTAGAATTTTCAAAACAAAAATTATTTTGAAGAAATGAAAATACTTGTGCAGCATTGTCTGTGGGCAAAAGTCTAACTAACAATCAATAACACAGTAGCTCAGAAAACATTTTTGCCAACAAGTATACATGATCATTAGCACATCTTACTCAGTAGGATTTTTCATGAGTAAGGTTTAAATCCTTGTGATTAATTTGTAACGCCCCGATTTTCAAAACCCGGAGTGCTACTTGGAAACCATAGCCGAGGCCCGGCTACTAAGCCCAAGCTCATTAAATAATTTATTCAGGCTTATTTAGTTTATGTTCATGTTACCATTTCTGTCGCAGCGGAAAACTTAGAAATTCATTTTGGAAGATCTAACCGTTGATTTTAACCTAAATTTTTAAGTCACCAGAAACAAAACACATTTTGGTTCTCAAATAAAATATTAACACCATTCAGGTCTTAAGATTAATTTAATAAGTAACAATTTCAACACCATATTGTAAAACTGAAAACATACCAAGGTAAATTCCTAGAATTTTACAGTGTTTCCAACTATGAATTTTCACGTCTAAAAAAAAAATTAAGCATAAAGGACTAATTAAAGCTTCAAGAGGGTCCAGAAAGTCATGCCCAGCAATGTAATGACCCCTGGCTCACGAGATTTTATTTTTAATAGGATATGTTTTGCTATTCAAAAAGGGCTAGCGGCACAGCTTGTCGCTCGCTTGCCTAGTATGTAATTTTTAACTTTGTAAGATTTTGTTTTATTAAATTCTATGATTTAGATAATCATATTAGAAGCATAAAGGACTAATTAAAGCTTCAAAAATAGTTATCTAGCTTCACTACAATTAATCTAACTTGATATTAACACATATCAATAAAGACTCATCAAAAATTATTAAGCACTCATAGTCATGGCTAATTTATAAACAACTCATAAGATAACAAAACCATATTTTTATGACTCTACGTGCTGGACCGCTAAGCGGCTGCCTACGTACCCAAAAGGATCAAGCATGACCGTAGTTCATCAGACGATGCACCAAATGCACAATCAACAATTTTAAGATGATCAAATCATTAAGGTTAAACTTACCCAAGACACTTTTTTCGATCCGTTTAAAATAATCAAATTAATCAACTGAAGAAAAGAGAACCAAATTAATCAACTGCTCTCCCCAGGGATCCAACACATGGAAACACCACATCCATAAACAATAATTAAATTCAATCAACCCGATCGCCCCAGGGAGCCAACATATGGAAACACCACATCCATAAACAATAATAAATTCAATCAATCCGCTCGCCCCAGGGAGCCAACACATGGAAACACCTCATCCATAAACAATAATTAAATTCAATCAATCCGCTTTCCCCATGGAGCCAACATATGGAAACACCACATCCATAAACAATAATTAAATTCAATCAATCCTCCCACCCCAGGGAGCCCCACGTGGGTTTAGGAAACAAAAACCGTTCCCAAGGATATCTCGTATCCCATCAAAAAATATAATACAACAATAAATTCAATCAATCCTCCCACCCCAGGGAGCCCCACGTGGGTTTAGGAAACTAAAACCGTTCCCAAGGATATCTCGTATCCCATCATAAATAATTTTTTAAGAATCACAATCTATGGACCGCATCCCAACATTCATAATCATGCTCACAACATCGATTATCATTCATATATATATTAATGAAAATATGCAAACATAAATTTAATTAAAAGAAACTTAAATAAGAAGATTTTTGATTGTGTTGCGCTTACCTCAATCGCAAGCAAGTAATCATATGGAAGAACAATACCAAATGAACTGGCAATTCCCTTTTTGCTGGAACCATAATCCAAAGCTGAATAATATTGAAGTCTTTTTCTCCCTAGAACGTTCCTTTCATCTATTTTACTGTGTACTAATTGTCTCCTAATACCTGTATATAACCCCAATAACATCACTAATAAGTTATCATTACACAAAAAATTATCATTACATAAAACATTATCATTACATAAAACTTTTTCTTTTCCACATAAAAAAAGATCATAAATACATTAAAGTATTAAATCTTAGAGCTGGTCATAAGCTCAAAATCAATAAGTTCATTCAAACCAAGAGTTTGCACGAAAATACCTTTTTAAACCACTTACTCAAAGATATTACCATGGGCTTCGTTTCAAAACAAAATGCGATAAATCTTACCATTTTAGAAACCGGAGAATACCTCCTTTCACACAAAAATCATTAACAAAGCGAAGAAAATCAAATAGTTTAGATAACAAAAGATGTAGGCATAAAACAACCGTAGAACATTTCTGAAATTCAGATTGTATAGTTTGTGTTAAAACAATTGTGTAGACTTCATTACACAACCAAAATGAGTGATTCTTATCTCATTTTAAAGAAGAGAGAATAAGGTATTATATAAAAAATATGACCAAAAACAATAAATTCCTTAACAGGTCTAATTCACCTCAGTAAAACCTGTCAGTGCAAATAGCTTCAGTAAACCTACAGTTTTGAGAGTCCAAACTTAAAAATTCACACAAAATTCATTGCTCAACCAAATGCATTGGTTCTTGGATCATTTTAAAGATTAAAGATAAGCTTTCATGTAAACATTTTATGTAAAAATCAGTGAGTTTTAAATATGTTTGAAAGTACCTCAGAAAAGCTGCATAGAACTTACATTTTTAGAAATTGCAGTTTCGACAGTGTACATTCAAAAATTCGTATAAAAATCATTACACAATGAAATTCAGAAGTTTTGGTACCATTATAAAGCTAAGAAACTCAATCTTAACATAAAAATGATAAACATAGGTGATAAGATACATAACTATGTTTAAATCTCTCAACCAAAACGGACAGAAGTGCTGTCCTTCAGAAATTTAGTTTTGATGGTCTGTAATCAACAATTCGTGTAAAAATCATTACACAATGGAATTTAGCAAACTTGGTCTTGTTAAAAATCTGAGAAAACCTTATTTAAAACAAAAATGATAAGCAACAATAAAGAGTTTCATAGATATGCCTAAAAGTCTCTAAGAAACAGGACAGCAACACTAAGTTCAGAAATTCCAAGTTTCGCAAGTCTCTAATCGAAAATTCGTGGAAAATTCATTATGTTATGGATTTCATCAAAATTGGTCTTGTTGAAAATCCGAAAGACTCTAATTTGAAATTAAAATATTAACTAGAAGAAATCAAGTATCAATCTGATCTGAAAAGTCTCAAATAAACAAGATAGTGACCAAGTTCTTCAGAAATTACAGTTTTGCAAGTCTATAATCAAAAATTCGTGTAGAAATCATTGCACAACGAAATTTAGCAAACTTAGTCTTGTAGGAAATCTAAAAGACTCTTATTTGACATAAAAATTATAACCAAAAGATATCATGTATAAATCAGATCTGAAAGTTCTCAAATAAACAGGACAGTGACAAAGTTCTTCAGAGATTATAATTTTGGAAGTCTATACTCAAAAATTCACCCAGACCTCATTACTCAACGGAATCAGTTGATTCTTGGCTAGTTTTAAATAAGATAAGTTAATCTTGTATGTGAAAAATATAAACAAATATAAGATTCAAATTAACTTGGTGAGATTCTAACCACAAAACATGACAGAAAACTGTTGCCCGAAATCCCAGAAATTGCTTCAAAATCAAGTTTTTGTGATGAAATTATTCTTTTGTTTGATGCAGGGAGGAAGAGAAATCAAATGGAGAAAAATATATATGAAATATACTCCACTGATTTTGGTAGTTAAAGCTTATTAAAATAATAAAATGACCAAAATGCCCCTCTTTACTCTTAAAATCGACACATCAACTTGTGAGTGTCACTTTGTCGCAAATTTCTAGCATAAAAACACTATTCGCATCAGTACACACGCTACGGAAAGGCTCACGCAAAGAGAAATATTATTTCTCAGGCAAATTTCAAGTGTTCCGCAATCAAAACACAACTACAACTAGATATAACGCTCCACATTGCGCTATTTCTAGTCTTCCAATCCAAATGGATTGGGCTCGGACCCTAATATTTTAAGAAAAAGATCGCGGGTATTACATTATTACCCACTTAAAAAAAAAATTCGTCCCGAAATTCAAAACAAGGAAAGAGACTAACAAACGTTACCTCCTAGTAACTCTAGACCTTTCTCTGAAGTCTCGGATTCAAGCTCCCAATTCATCTTTTCTAAGTTTTGATGTTGCCAAATCACTTCCACCAATCTGATTGTCTTCTCTGCCCTTGAATCTCAACTCTCTTATTGAAACTCACCTTCTTCTTAGCTGAATAAAAAAGCGTTGAACTTTTACTAATCGGAACCAACAAAACAAACTTTTAAAAGTTTAACTTTGTTAGTAGGTGCTCATTACTAACATCCCAATCATATACATATCACAGTATCTGGTTTTTTTTGTAAAATTTCAGAAAATAAAGAGATTCTTAACACTTTTTCAAAAACCCGTAATGAAATCAGTGTTTCAATACCAAAATTTCCAAACAAAACAGAGTAAACTACAGAAAACTATTATGCAAAACGAAGAAAAACCCAAAGGAAATCCCAACGTTTGCTCTGATACCAAATTGTAACGCCCAGATTTTCCAAACCCGGAGTGCTACTTGGAAACCATAGACGAGGCCCGGCTACTAAGCCCAAGCTAATTAAATAATTTATTCAGGCTTATTTAGTTTATGTTCATGTTACCATTTCTGTCGCAGCGGAAAACTTAGAAATTCATTTCGGAAGATCTAACCGTTGATTTTAACCTAAATTTTTAAGTCACCAGAAACAAAACACATTTTGGTTCTCAAATAAAATATTAACACCATTCAGGTCTTAAGATTAATTTAATAAGTAACAATTTCAACACCATATTGTAAAACTGAAAACATACCAAGGTAAATTCCTAGAATTTTACAGCGTTTCCAACTATGAATTTTCACGTCTAAAAAAAATAATTAAGCATAAAGGACTAATTAAAGCTTCAAAAAGAGTTATCTAGCTTCACTACAATTAATCTAACTTGATATTAACAAATATCAATAAAGACTCATCAAAAATTATTAAGCACTCATAGTCATGGCTAATTTATAAACAACTCATAAGATAACAAAATCATATTTTTATGACTCTACGTGCTGGACCGCTAAGCGGCTGCCTATGTACCCAAAAGGATCAAGCACGACCGTAGTTCATCAGACGATGCACCAAATGCACAATCAACAATTTTAAGATGATCAAATCATTAAGGTTAAACTTACCCAAGACACTTGTTCGATCCATTTAAAATAATCAAATTAATCAACTGAAGAAAATAGAACCAAATTAATCAACTGCTCGCCCCAGGGATCCAACACATGGAAACACCACATCCATAAACAATAATTAAATTCAATCAACCCGCTCGCCCTAGAGAGCCAACATATGGAAACACCACATCCATAAACAATAATAAATTCAATCAATCCGCTCGCCCCAGGGAGCCAACACATGGAAACACCTCATCCATAAACAACAATTAAATTCAATCAATCCGCTCGCCCCAGGGAGCCAACATATGGAAACACCACATCCATAAACAATAATTAAATTCAATCAATCCTCCAACCCCAGGGAGCCCCACATGGGTTTAGGAAACAAAAACCGTTCCCAAGGATATCTCGTATCCCATCAAAAAATATAATACAACAATAAATTCAATCAATCCTCCCACCCCAGGGAGTCCCACATGGGTTTAGGAAACCAAAACCGTTCCCAAGGATATCTCGTATCCCGTCATAAATAATTTTTTAAGAATCACAATCTATGGACCGCAACACAACATTCATAATCATGCTCACAACATCGATTATCATTCATATATATATTAATGAAAATATGCAAACATAATTTTAATTTAAAGAAATTTGAGAGGATCACCTCTTTCCTTCAACAAAAACTTACAAAGTTAAAAATTACATACTAGGCAAGCGAGCGACAAGCAGATTTAAAGAAACATAAACAAGAAGATTTTTGATTGTGTTGCGCCTACCTCAATCACAAGCAAGTAATCATATGGAAGAAAAATACCAAACGAACTAGCAATTCCCTTTTTGCTGGAACCATAATCCAAAGCTGAATAATATTGAAGTCTTTTTCTCCCTAGAAGGTTTCTTTCATCTATTTTACTGTGTACTAATTATCTCCTAATACCTGTATCTAACCCCAATAACACCACTAATAAGTTATCATTACACAAAACATTATCATTACATAAAACATTATCATTACATAAAACTTTTTCTTTTTCTTTAACTTTTTCTTTTCCCACATAAAAAAAGATCATAAATACATTAAAGTATTAAATCTTAGAGCTGGGCATAAGCTCAAAATCAATAAGTTCATTCAAACCAAGAGTTTGCACGAAAATACCGTTTTAAACCACTTACTCAAAGATATTACCATGGGTTTCGTT
The DNA here is from genome assembly GCA_023529315.1 of Papaver bracteatum. Lineage (NCBI taxonomy): Eukaryota > Viridiplantae > Streptophyta > Magnoliopsida > Ranunculales > Papaveraceae > Papaver > Papaver bracteatum. Next base: position 92,320 of record JAJJWX010000941.1, on the reverse strand, counting down.
TCAAAACAAAATGCGATAAATCTTACCATTTTAGAAACCGAAGAATACCTCATTTCACACAAAAATCACTAACAAAGCAAAGAAAATCAAATAGTTTAGATAACAAGAGATGTAGGCATAAAACAACCGTAGAACATTTCTGAAATTCAGATTGTATAGTTTGTGTTAAAAATATTGTGTAGACTTCATTACACAACCAAAATGAGTGATTCTTATCTCATTTTAAAGAAGAGAGAATAAGGTATTATATAAAAAATATGACCAAAAACAATAAATTCCTTAACAGGTCTAATTCACCTCATTAAAACCTGTCAGTGCAAATAGCTTCAGTAAACCTACAGTTTTGAGAGTCCAAACTTAAAAATTCACACAAAATTCAATGCTCAACCAAATGCATTGGTTCTTGGATCATTTTAAAGATTAAAGATAAGCTTTCATGTAAAAATTTTATGTAAAAATCAGTGAGTTTTAAATATGTTTGAAAGTACCTCAGAAAAGCTGCACAGAACTTACATTTTTAGAAATTGCAGTTTCGACAGTGTACATTCAAAAATTCGTATAAAAATCATTACACAATGAAATTCAGAAGTTTTGGTACCATTAGAAAGCTAAGAAACTCAACTTTAACATAAAAATGATAAAAATAGGTGATAAGATACATAACTATGTTTAAATCTCTCAACCAAAACGGACAGAAGTGCTGTCCTTCAGAAATTTAGTTTTGATGGTCTGTAATCAACAATTCGTGTAAAAATCATTACACAATGGAATTTAGCAAACTTGGTCTTGTTAAAAATCTGAGAAAACCTTCTTTAAAACAAAAATGATAAGCAACAATAAAGAGTTTCATAGATATGCCTAAAAGTCTCTAAGAAACAGGACAGCAACACTAAGTTCAGAAATTCCAAGTTTCGCAAGTCTCTAATCGAAAATTCGTGGAAAATTCATTATGTTATGGATTTCATCAAACTTGGTCTTGTTGAAAATCCGAAAGACTCTAATTTGAAATTAAAATATTAACTAGAAGAAATCAAGTATCAATCTGATCTGAAAAGTCTCAAATAAACAAGATAGTGACCAAGTTCTTCAGAAATTACAGTTTTGCAAGTCTATAATCAAAAATTCGTGTAGAAATCATTGCACAACGAAATTTAGCAAACTTAGTCTTGTAGGAAATATAAAAGACTCTTCTTTGACATAAAAATTATTATCAAAAGAGATCATGTATAAATCAGATCTGAAAGTTCTCAAATAAACAGGACAGTGACAAAGTTCTTCAGAGATTATAATTTTGGAAGTCTATACTCAAAAATTCACCCAGACCTCATTACTCAACGGAATTAGTTGATTCTTGGCTAGTTTTAAATAATAGAAGTTAAAATTGTATTTGAAAAATATAAACAAATATAAGATTCAAATTAACTTGGTGAGATTCTAACCACAAAACAGGACAGAAAACTGTTGCCAGAAATCCCAGAAATTGCTTCAAAATCAAGTTTTTGTGATGAAATTATTCTTTTGTTTGATGCAGGGAGGAAGAGAAATCAAATGGAAAAAAAAATCTATGAAATATATTCCACTGATTTTGGTAGTTAAAGCTTATCAAAATAATAAAATGACCAAAATGCCCCTCTTTACTCTTAAAATCGACACATCAACTTGTGAGTGTCACTTTGTCACAAATTTCTAGCATAAAAACTCTATTCGCATCAGTACACACGCTACGGGAAGGCTTACGCAAAGAGAAATATTATTTCTCAGGCAAATTTCAAGTGTTCCGCAATCAAAACACAACTACAACTAGATATAACGCTCCACATTGCGCTATTTCTAGTCTTCCAATCCAAATGGATTGGGCTCAGACCCTAATATTTTAAGAAAAAGATCGCGGGTATTACATAATTAACACAAGTATGAGCATTATGCTCATCAATTGAACAATGTTCTTGGTTAAACCTCTTTTTTCTTCTAATTTTTTGAGGAAACCCTTTTTGATGAGAAAAAGTATCATAAAACTTACTATCATCAAAGTATGAAACCAAGTTTGAATCCTTACCTTAAGAGGTTTCTTTGGAGGAATTTGACAGCCTGTTGATAAGATCTTTGTGCCCTTCAATTATCAGATTTAGGTTGTCCTTCACATCTCCATTGTTGTTTACTCCTTATGGAACCCTTTTCACACCATAAGAACCATCCCTAAAACTAGTCTGAGAAGGATTCTTTTGAAACCTCCTTGACCGATTTGTGTCAAAGCTACTGTCACAGGTTCGAACATTAGAAGAGAAAACTGAACTAATTTTCCTGGAGAGTTTCGTAGGGTTTGTTCTAAAACCAAGTGGTTTAGACATTCGAATGTCAGTTACACCTTTGAGAATTAGATCTAAGGTGTGTTGGAGTCGACCAATATAGTTTTCATCCAAACTTAATTTGCACTTCCGTCGAACATGTCCCTTCGTATCACAAAAGAGACACACTTTTTGATCACAAGCGTGACTAGAGTGAATAGGTTTGACAACATTGGTAGAATATTTCTCCCTTCCGTACAGATGTGGTGATTCCTTGATCAGTGGAAGATACAAGCACAAGTAATAGGAAGGGTTTGCAATTTAGCTTCTAAAACTGGTTTTATTAGAGAAACATGATTACACGTTTTTGATGGTGGTTTTTAGTTCAGGGCTAAAATTGTGAAATACGGCATTTAATGCGCCATCATTATGCAAAGAAATAGATCCATTTAAAAGTAATGAGTGCCTAAGCCTCTTTACTTACATATGTATTGAGCAATTCAGCATATTTATATATAAAATTTATCGAGAATGGTGCATGTAGCAATAATCCCAAACATTCTGTAAATTTTATCTTCCACATGCATTACTCACTAATGCATGGCCTATCGAGTATTTATTCTATGCTATGTTCCCCAGCTGAACTCTTGATGTTGACATGACATGACAATTAATGTTCATTCGCAACTGAGTAGCATGAATTTCCCGAAGTGTCAGGATTAAGATGTGCATGGAAGTACTCAATTAGAGGCACGCAAAGTTATGCTTCCCTCTAGAACATAATTAGTGATTTTGTATGAACGCACAAAATTCACCAGAAATTGATTGATTTTTATGTTAGCTCACAAAATTCAATCTTTCCAACATAATTTTATTAATTTATAAAATATCAGGTCTTTTTGCGACCTGTGCAATATCTCCATTGAGGATAATCCTCATGATAAGGCTCGTCCATATCAGAGTCGAGGATTATGATGCCGTTATGAATAGGGTAATCATGTTTACTTTCACTTGGAGGCCGTTTATGCTCAATCCTTCGTCGTTTTAGCCGAGCCACAAATCTTTCAGCCCCGGCGCTTGTTGGATGAGATACTTCATCGTGTCTCCACTTTTCCTTCATGCTAGACGAATCAATAAAAGCTTGGACACGCTCTCGAACGATTCTCAGATGTACGAGGGACATACTCTCTATAGCTTGACCATCTTTACGAAACAGACGATCTATCTTAGCCAATACCTATTCGAATGCAGTTATCCTGGGATTGTGAATTTCAAAATCGTTCCCTGGAGAGTTAGAGGAATAATCATCACCCAGAGTTCCCATCATAATACTGTAGAAAAGCGTTATGGTTATGGCAACAACTGACATGGCGAACGATCTAAAATAATAATAAGAGAATACGAAACACGTACCTGGAAAGAATAGAAGTACAACTCTATGATGATCGGTATGAAAAAAAAGACTCAAGTACTCCCTTTTATATTCCGAAAATCGACGAGAGCCGAGAAAGGAAAAGACTCTCCACCTGCCGTGTATAAAGGCTTTAAATACGGGATATCAACCGATTATGTGCTCATCTACCTGGAGATGATTGATGTATGCTGGGGATGATCATTGCGAGCCTTGATACTTTACTAAATGTGTCTTGCTCAAAGACCGAGCCAGCCTATATCCTGGGGACTTAATAATTACCACTTCAAAATCAAGAGATAGTTAATCGAAGATAATTCTCTCCTATCTGACATGATGAAAAAATATGGGTTCAACATGAGAGTTTCTATTCCAAATCGAGAAAAATGGTCCAGTTTTACCTGCATATGTATATGCGCTGCAGAAATCCTAGGAGGAAACGAATGCTGAACAACCGCAACAAGACTTATCCGATAGACGAGGATTCAACACCAACCGAGTCGTGTTTATTGTTGAAACCCTAATTAAAGCCGGGAGAAGACTGTCAAATGGTCAAAAGAATAATTATTTCATTCTAGCTCAAAATCCTGGATGGACATGCTCGTGGGTGTGACCAGATCAACATCAGCATACCCGAAAGATACAGTCGTTATCTGGCAGCCTGATTCACTGTTTCGAATTCAAGACAACTATCACTTCCCCGATAATGTTTATTGACTATGACATGATAATTTTATTTCATGACTGTCACCATCTGGTACTTACCCCACAACAATGTCACTTTTACATACTAAGCATGAGACTTAATGTTGATGGTGGTTTTTAGTTCAGGGCTAAAATTGTGAAACCCTATATTTAATACGCCGTCATTCTGCAAATAAATAGAGCCATTTAAAAGTAATGAGTGCCTAAGCCTATTTACTTACGTATGTATTAAGCAATTCATATTCAAGGAGTTCATAACAAGAAAAAAGAGAAACCCTATCATGTTCACAAACCCTAGAAACAAAAGTAGAAGAAGATATAAGATTCTATAATTTTTGCCTAGGCTTCCCTATATATAGAGTTTTGTAACCTCTTCTTTAAGAAAATTAGAAAACCTAGCAAAAATAGGAAAGTGCACCTCCTTAGAATTATGTACCATGCATCAAATCCCGGACCAAAGTAGGTTGCAAACTCTGGCCAAAACTCACGGCCAAAATCAAAATAAATCATGACCAAGTCTGGCCGTGAAGTCTTCAGCCAATGGGCCACGCAGCTAGACAGAAGCCCATCCCATTTAAGCAATAACATCAGGCCGTTTAAAAGCATGAGCCCATTCAAACCTTCCCCTTCAATCACTGTTCAAGATCGAGTTAAACAGCAAAACCCAAAGTTGAGCAGCAACCTTCATTCTCATCATCACACTGACTTCATTCATCTGTCTCACCTGCTTCTTTGACATATACAGTGTGTATGACTTCCTCCCAGTTTCTATCGGCGTAGAAAACTCGAGCTTCACTTTTGCAAGAAGCTGATTACTCTTGCTATCACCAACTACCAGCCACCACCCTTCTTAACACGTAACTGTTTTCAATGGCAGCACCAAAACGTCCCATGAATTCTTTCCAAACGCCATCGTTGATACCAACAACACCCATTATATCGTCATTCCCTGTAAATGCCAATCTCGAGTCTCATCTAGCTTCAACCTTGACTTATCGTCACCTTTCTAAACTACACAAAGCTGACTGAAACCAGCAACTATGCATTCCATAATCTTCCCATCTCGAACTCTTCATCCCAGCTCCAACGTTGCTTCCATGCTCGAGTCTTCCATAATACCATCAACCTACTTCCATTCATCTTCTCCGTATCAACCATTCTTGTTACCACTCTACACACTCGAGATCACAACACCATTCACAGCGCCACTCTCGCCTCAAGCATCGTCACTACAAGTCACCATTACTTCATGTAACCAATGGTGATGCTATCTTCCATCAGTCTTCGGCACTGCAAATGATAGGTATGGCATCATTCATCTCCACAACATCCAATAGCTCAACTCCATGACAAAAATAGATCATGTTCGATAACAACACCTTTCATTGCCTAATGCCAGCAACATACTCCCTTTCATGTCATCACCACCAGTTGCTCTGCATCTTCTCTACTGCTGTTTCCTTAGCTCACTGCCAATGTCATCACAGACCATCCATCAACGTAACCAACTACCATGCAGCATCATCTCAGCTCGAGTTCTCCATCACCATGCTGTCGTCACTATGGAAGCAGCCAAGTTCATCACATATTCGAACTCCATTACCATCTGATCAAGGCCGGAAGCAAGCCACAACTCCATCGTACAATCCAACAGTTTTGACGTATGGCTGGTTGTACGTGAGCATTCAACTTACGTGAGAATCTTTACTGGCTGGTCGAACCCAACACGTTCACCAGTTTCCATCTCTGTCCACCAAGCATTCACAGGTTGGAGCTCTCATCTTCTTCTATTCGAACAAGTCATCAAAACCCATTCATTCAATCAGTTCGCCTTAGCCTTTGGTAGATAATATCTAACCTTGTCATTCATAGCTTCATTCAGTCCCTATCAAACCTCAACAGTGTTGGTATTCAAGCCCATAATAGCGCCGTCCATATCAAACCTCAACGGTGTTGGTGTCCAAGCTGTTAATTAAGCCCATGTACGGCCAGCTTGACCCAACACATGTAACCTGGCAGGTGTTAAGCCCAATACACCTTATGGGCTAAGCAGCTCACATCGTTAACGCCTAGAGAATATGAATTCTCTTTTTTTTTTAACTCCAGTTTTTTTGTACCTGCTGCCTGCTCCCATAAGTTTTAACGGTCCCATGCAATGATAATTCCGTCTCTCTTTTGGCAAAATTGGACGACTTCTTGTTCTTTTTGGGAATAAGCTCCAGAGTACCTAATAGACTCAAACTCACACATAAGATACATAATTTACATGAAAACTTGCAAAGAAAGCATAAATACTAGATATAAAATTAGGTGTTTATCACACCTATCAAATTCCCCCACACTTAGACTTTTATAGTCCTCGAGAAAATCAAACAAAACTAAAACAAATACATACAACTCCGTCTCGTCGAGGCTACAGTCACTTTTAGCATAAATAACAAGCCTTTAAACCCTTAGGTGTCCCTAGTGGATGAGTTATAGTCTCATGAAGGTTTACAAGAGGTATACCTACAAAACCTATATTTCCAACTCCGTTTATTTGTGACAAATCAATGAACGAATCCAAAATGACTACAGGAGGAGGTACCTTGTGCAAGTTCAATTCATATATTAGTAAATAAGGCTCTTAATTAGATAGTCGAATAAGCCACAATACTCGGAAACTAACAAACCACAATCACAATGAAAAGATTAAGTAGATGGAAATAGATGTAGATGTTGGCGAATGTTCACAAGTGATCGATGTTTCCCATATCTGTCTGAAGGTCACCACCAAGATGAACCTATGCATCCTATTGGATTGAACTACTGGTATGAATTCTACATCAACTCACTGGCATATACAAGGGAACCATAAGTGACTTTATTCAACCAATATAATACTTTCTTTTCTTTTTCTTTTCTTTTTCACTTTTTTTTTTCTAGACAGCATGATTAGATCTTTTGGATCCAAGCTCATGCTTCTTGTTAGCAAGTACATGATAGTTGCCTTGGATCCTGCATTCCACGCTTGTTTAGGAGACGGAGACAGGGACAACGTTTCACACATACTTCTATTCCCAAGTGTCTTTTTATTCCGTTTGGTCTAATTGGTCGGTCTTTTTTTTTTTTTAGCAACTCAATCACTCTATTTCATCCTAGCAGTAATAAAAATTCGATGTTTAGTGACCCACCAAAGCACTTAGAGAACAATAGATAAATATGGAAAAATAAAAATAGAATGCGATATAGTGATATTCCGAGATATGGTAACAACTATAATGTTATTTGTGATTTCTGAGCTATGTTTGTCCCTTTTAGTTAATTGGTTCCTCAACTCCTGCAATAAAAATGGTTCCATCCACTAATGGTGTCATCCTAAAGGCACAAGTTTCTAGATTTCGGAGTTCAAAAAGCACAACTAGTCGTGCTTAGGACCTTCAAAGAGCCCTGGAGTTTCTAACGGATCTAATTCACAATCGGTTTCTTACTTTAAATTCCCCTTCAGAGGATTCGATGGTTGTAAGAATGGTGCGGGTGGAAGAGGTTTGGGAAAAGCTTATTTGATTCAACATCTTAGAGATAAACACTTCGTCTATGGTAGGGAGAATGAGCGTTGTAGACAACGGATAGCTACTAATCATGAAATCTACAAGACATGGGAAGTTGTCCTCTCTCAACTTCGAATGTGGTTATGCACGGAATACATGCTTCTTCGTGCCTGGAGAAGACCATGTAAATCTCATGCTGGAGATGGATTAGTCGGCCCATTTAATAGCAAAGACGCTCACTTGTTGGTTAATGGAATTATGTGTCCTCCTCCAACCACTGACAACAGTGTAGATGATAATGATGCTCCTTTGCTTACTTTCCTTAATGTGGAACTGCTCGACAAAGTGTTTCAGCAACATATTCAAACTGTCAAAAATATTCCTCCAAAGTGTAAATTGCAGTTCTCAAAAGTTTTGAAGTATGCGCTTGATAAGGTACGTGCAAATCCTGGTGAAGTTTCTGTGTGGATATAATTGATGTTGTTACCTGTTTGTATTCTATACTTACACATCCCCAAAAGAAGTAGTGAGGAAAAATCTGGCAACCGAAGGACTTTACAGATTAAATCAATCAATCAATCTATTGTGCAATGGTATGTGCCTGACGGTTACATTCAATTAGTCCAAAAAGTGCTCATTGAACACACTCAGCATAACAACAAGCAACGCAGGAAGAACAAAAATCAGGAGGCTCTTAACTTGAGTATATGTAGAAAGAAAATACGTAATGGGCTTTTCACTGCAGCTATAAAAGTACTCACTTCGAATGGTATTGCTACTGATGAGGAGGATACTTTGAAAATATTGATTGATAAACACCCGTTTGCCCCTCCACCTGACATACCTTCTAGTCCCAGTGTGGTAAACAGTGTTGTTTCTTCAAATGAGATCATTCTTGGTAGGATAATGAGCTTCCCCAAAGGCACATCTTGTGTGAGAGATGGTTTAATGGTTCAACATCTACTCGATGCCCTAAATGGACCTGCCGCTGTCGTAGCTGATGATTTACTTACCTCCATAAAAGGTGTAGTCAACATATGGTTCAATGGAAGGTGTCCATCGTCTTTGGGAGAATTCGTGGCGAGTGCACCTCTTACACCGTTGCTCAAACCGGATGGGGGAATTCGTCTGATAGCTGTTGGGACAGTGTGGAGGATATTAGTATCCAAGGTAGCTTCCCAAGATGTAGGAAATGATATGTGCACTTACCTCAAAGACTTCCAGTTTGGTGTAGGAGTACCATGTGGAGGGGAAGCCATCTTACACTCGGTCAACAGGATTCTACAACAGAAAGGTAATTCTTCAACTATGACCATGCTACTGGTTGATTTTTAACAACGCCTTCAACATGGTCAGTAGGTATGCTATGTTACAAGAAGTGAGAACGCACTGTCCCTCAATCTCTAAGTGGGTGGAGTTTTGTTACTCTAAGCCGCCTAAACTGTACTACAATGATTCAACATTGTCTTCTTCCCAAGGGGTTCAACAAGGTGACCCTCTTGGTCCCCTTATTTTTTCTCTCACTCTACACCCTTTGGTCAAGAGGATTGAAACATAATGCAATTTGGATTTACATGCTTGGTACTTGGATGATGGCATGATAATTGGAGACACTTTAATGGTTTCTAAAGCTCTGAACATCATTAAAGATGAGGGTAGCAAGCTGGGTCTTAATATTAACATCGCCAAGACAGAGATCTTCTGGCCTACGATGGATATACGATGTCATGAAAGGGACGTCTTTTCTGTCCAAATGTGCAGACCAACTAAGGGGGTAAAGCTTTTAGGGGGGCCTGTAAGTTTAGACCATGAGTTCTGTAGCAGCTTGATCAAGAGTAGAGTGGTCAAAACTAACAATTTAATGGACGCCGTTATGAAGCTAGATGATCCCCAAAGTGAATTGTTATTGTTGCGTAGTTGTGCTGGAGTCTCTCGTCTGTATTTTTCTATGAGAACTACTAGGCCAGATTTTGTCATAGATGCTCAAGTTATTTTTGATGCTCACCTGTCGTTACATCTGAGGCACATTGTTACTAATGACGGGCCTGGTATGGGGTTTCTGCAGTACCGTATGTCTTCTCTACCACTCATCTTGGGTGGTTTAGGTATCTAATTCATGGCTGATACAATAAACTATTGCTACTTGACATCTTGCATACAGACTCAACCACTTCAGATCAGCATCCTTCGTAATGCTCAACTGCAGGGCCCTAATCACAACATGCAGCGTGCCATAGAGATTTTCTCCAGCATATGTGGTCCGGACGTCAACATCGATCTTACTGCCCCCCATTCCATGAAGACCTTGGCAGTGATTTACTTTGATGTTTTCATGAAGGATTTGTCGGTTAAATTTTCCATGTCATCTCGAGATTGTGCTATTTGGGAGTGCAATAAAGATATCCATGCACAAGACTACCTTAAGGCTATTCCTATCGAGGGGCTTAATCAGAGAGTTGGGGCTCAGGAATTTGGAGCAGTTCTACGGTATAGGCTTGGTATACCTCTTTTTGTTGAAGGTAGCCTTTGTGCTTTTTGCAAGAGGGATATGGACTGTTATGGGGATCATGCCTTACACTGCGCACATGAGGTAGGCATCAGATTTCGTCACGATCTCGTGCGTGACATATTTGCAGATATATGTTTTCGGGAAGGGGTTCCGGCTAGAAAAGAAGTAGATCTGGGTTTGTTGGCAGATGATGGGGGTTCTCTCCGCCCGGCTGATATTTTAGTCCTTAATTGGGACAATGGGCGTGACAAGTGTTTGGATGTAATCGGTGTTTCACCATTCACCGGAGGAGGGGTGCACACATTTCGTCCAGGGTTAGCACTGAATAGGGCAGTTTATACGCAAGCATAATAAATATTTGGAAAAATGCTTAGCACATGGTTACCACTTCGGCACTTTAGCCTTTACTACTTTTGGTGAACTTTGCACTGAAACAATGGATTTCTTGAAAAGGCTTAATAATCAAATATCTAGGTTTGATGTTAGTGCCAAGAAATGCAACTATTTCTTTCATAGATTAGGAATAGCAATACAAAAAGGGGTTGGAGCCCAGCTTGTCGCTAGGCTGACAACTAGTTACATGTAGTCCGTTTGTATTGGGTCATTAAAAGATTTTGAGTATGACTTCAAGAATCTTATTTTAAAAAAAAAAAAAAAAAAAAAAACACAATTTTTTCTGGGTTTTTCTATTTTTTTGGTTTTTTTTAAAGGCATAAAACAAACTAAAACAAACTATACAAACATATAAATGCTCCCCCACACTTAAACTTCACATTGTCCTCAATGTGTAAAACCGACACAATCATCCGATAAAACGCAAAAACTGTGCAAATTGGTAAGGAATTTGGAAAAACTCCATTTCACAAAAATTGTTCACCTACGTGTTTTCTACATAGTGTCAAAATTTCACAGTGTTATGATAAACGGTCTGACAGTTATGGTCTCTGGACTGAACTACGCGCAGTCTGAAATTTTCTGACGAAAAGGTATTCATCATAATTCTCTTCTAAGATAGATTATGGACTTAATGAAATTAAACATGGGGATGCAAATATGATATGAAAACAATAAAAAAATACATAAACAAAAATAAATTAAAAAGCAAAAGGATAAGAGATACAAAACCGGTGGGTTGCCTCCCACTTAGCGCTTGTTTTAAAGTCGACGGCCCGACTTAGCTTCTTGAAAGATTCATTCCCCATATATTAGCAATCTGAAAATTTGGGGATCCACCCATAGCACTTGTTTTGCAAACACTAGCTTCACACAAATATTAGTAATATAAAACAGAAACGAAGCTATTAACCGATAAAAGTTTCCCCCACACTTATTCTTGTCCACACTTGGAAGTGTATAAAGAATATAGAAATCAGGGACTTCCACGGTTTCTTGTTCCAAAATATGCATAGTATGAGAATCTAATGTTTCCAATGGCGGATATCGAGAAACAAAATCATTCAATAATGTTCTCGAAGCACATACATTCAAACCAATAAGAGGTAAAGGAGAAGAGTTAACATGCAAAGGGTTAGACAAACCTTGCACAATCTCTTTTAGAACGAAATCCTCTTCATCCTTGAAAAACTCAAGTGAATTATTCACCTCTTGTATATCATGGTCCTCTATCAAACCTTGCAACCATTCTTCATCCGTTTCTGCCTTAACTAAAATCTCGGCATCAACATCTTCATTACAATCATATGCAAGCTCAATTGGGTCTTCCACAATATTGGTCATAACGGTTTCATTCTCAACATACTCCTCTTCACTAAACTCAAACAATGTTGCAAAATTCTGAAAAATATTAGTTTCATCATCCTCATGTACCTTTTGAATAGGTACTTGATCATTATAAAGATCAAGAGTTGAGTCAACTACACTAATATCATCAAATATCTCCAAAGGTTGGTCCTTTTCAACACAATCATCATCGTCTTCATCTTCAGACTCACCATAATCAGAATCGTCGTCGGTTTCCCAACCTTTATCACGACGTCGTTTAAGTTCTATATGAATGGTCCTACTAATTTCATCGACAAGCTCTTCCGAGTACCCATCGTCTTCCAACTTGTATAATTTCTGTGCAAGTTTCCTGACGTTCACACGCTTACCATCATTAGATACATTAGGTTCTCTTTCCCATGACTCTTCCCTTTGAATGAGTGAATGATCATAACTACGATCCGGAGTCGGGTAAGAAGGAATGTTCCAGAAATTGGTTTGTGCGACGTTCTCACTATTACGGTCAAGTTGGTCTAGCCTTTGTTGCATATCTTGCAATCCATGCATAATCTGCATACAACTCGAATAAATCCAATTAGAAGTAGAATTATCCCACCTAGGTGCTTGACTTACATACCCACTACAAGGTTGTTGTTGGTATGTATGAAAATCACCATAAGGTTCTCTAGGATATGCATCATAGCCAATAAATTGGTTTTTATTGCATTCCATAGATGATGGGAAATTTTCATAGTGTTGAGGAGGTTGAAAACCCATTGTTCCAATATGCTCCTTCCATAGAATTGGTACCTGAAATACGATTCCCAAACCAAGGTTAAAAACCAGAAAATAAGAAAAACTAAAAACAAAACAAAAAATAAAAATAAGAAACCAAAAACAAGTGACAACCGTTGCCTCCCCGGCAACGACGCCAAAATTTGATCGCTGTCGTATGCGTTAAAAATAATTACACTTTCTCACTACTCAAAATATAAAATATAGCAAGGGAAAGAAAGGATCGATCCCACAGAGAGGTCTAGGTTGTCAATATGTTTTGGTTCCTTATATAAAACACCGGATATTTTTCTGATTTTTATAAAGTAAAAGTAAAATAAAAGCAAAACAATAAAAAGTAACACGCAAATCAAATATAAAAGATATTGGTTAAGGATTCATCTTCATTCACTAACATGCTTTCAAAACAATAAGTAGAATTGATATTTAATCTCAACTTTTATCAAAAGCCCTAGAATATCTTGATCGCAAGAATATCCCGCTAATCTCCTTTTTTCATCAACAAACACATTAAAAGATGTGAGTATGAGTTCTATCTAAGAGAACAACCTAACGTGTAAAAGCACTAATCAAGTTTAATTCCCTAGATGCATTAAGTTCTATGAAATCAGGCCAATCAAAGCAATTGAACGTGGAAAGCGCACTAATTCAATTTAACAAAGGTTATGGTTCACATATGATTATAAGGATGCATCACTACAAGCTATAACCATATTCATGCTACTTGTAATCAGGAATCTATCACTTTTACGTATAACAAACCCTAATCTAGCAATAAAGATGAACACAAACTCAACCGATTCGCGACTCGATCAAACAAGCATTCAATTCATGTAACAATATAAGCAGTGAATCATAATCGATAAAATATGGAGACAAAACTAATTTATCATATCAAAAACCATATTATGTGAAATCCAATTATTCCATAACCAATAATAAAATTAAGTACTCATATTCAAGGAGTTCATAACAAGAAAAAAGAGAAACCCTATCATGTTCACAAACCCTAGAAACAAAAGTAGAAGAAAATATAAGATTCTATAATTTTTGCCTAGGCTTCCCTATATATAGAGTTTTGTAACCTATTCTTTAAGAAAATTAGGAAACCTAGCAAAAATAGGAAAGTGCACCTCCTTAGAATTATGTCCCGTGCATCAAATCCCGGACCAAAGTAGGTTGCAAACTCTGGCCAAAACTCACGGCCAAAATCAAAATAAATCATGACCAAGTCTGGCCGTGAAGTCTTCAGCCAATGGGCCACGCAGCTAGACAGAAGCCCATCCCATTTAAGCAATAACATCAGGCCGTTTAAAAGCATGAGCCCATTCAAACCTTCTCCTTCAATCACTGTTCAAGCTCGAGTTAAACAGCAAAACCCAAAGTTGATCAGCAACCTTCATTCTCATCATCACACTGACTTCATTCATCTGTCTCACCTGCTTCTTTGACATATACAGTGTGTATGACTTCCTCCCAGTTTCTGTCGGCGCAGCAAACTCGAGCTTCACTTTTGCAAGCAGCTGATTACTCTTGCTATCACCAACTACCAGCCACCACCCTTCTTAACACGTAACTGTTGTCAATGGCAGCACCAAAACGTCCCATGCATTCTTTCCAAACGCCATCGTCGATACCAACAACACCCATTATATCATCATTCCTTGTAAATGCCAAGCTCAAGTCTCATCTAGCTTCAACCTTGACCGAAACCAGCAACTATGCATTCCATAATCTTCCCATCTCGAACTCTTCATCCCAGCTCCAAAGTTGCTTCCATGCTAGAGTCTTCCATAATACCATCAACCTACTGCCATTCATCTTCTCCGTATCAACCATTCGTGTTACCACTCTACAGACTCGAGCTCACAGCACCATTCACAGCGCCACTCTCGCCTCAAGCATCGTCACTGCAAGTCACCATTACTTCATGTAACCAATGGTGATGTTATCTTCCATCAGTCTTCGGTACTGCAAATGATAGTTATGGCAGCATTCATCTCCACAAAAGCCAACAGCTCAACTCCATGACAGCAACAGCTCCTGTTCGATAACAGCACCTTTCATTGCCTACTTCCAGCAACATACTCCCTTTCATGTCATCACCACCAGTTGCGCTGCATCTTCTCTACTGCTGTTTTCTTAGCTCACTGCCAATGTCATCACGGACCATCCATCACCGTAACCAACTACCATGCAGCATCACCTCAGCTCGAGTTCTCCATCACCATGCTGTCGTCACTATGGCAGCAGCCAAGTTCATCACAGATTCGAACTTCATTACCATCTGATCAAGGCCGGAAGCATGCCACAACTCCATCGTACAATCCAACAGTTTTGACGTATGGTTGGTTGTATGTGAGCATTCAACTTACGTGAGAATCTTTACTGGCTGGTCGAACCCAGAACGTTCACCAGTTTCCATCTCTGTCCACCAAGCATTCACAGGTTGGAGCTCTCATCTTCTTCTATTCTAACAAGTCATCAAAACCCATTCATTCAATCAGTTCGCCTTAGCCCTTGGTAGATAACATCTAACCTTGTCATTCATAGCTTTATTCAGTCCCTATCAAACCTCAACAGTGTTGGTGTTCAAGCCCATAATAGCACCGGCCATATCAAACCTCAACGGTGTTGGTTTCAAAGCTGCTAATTAAGCCCATGTACGGCCAGCTTGACCCAGCACATGTAACCGGGTAGGTGTTAAGCCCAATACACCTTATGGGCTAAGCATCTCACATCGTTAATGCCTAGAGAATATGAATTCTCTTTTTTTTTTAACTCCAGTTTTTTTGTACTTGCTGCCTGCTCCCATGAGTTTTAACGGTCCCATGCAATGATAATTCCGTCTCTCTTTTGGAAAAATTAGACGATTTCTTGTTCTTTTCGGGAATAAGCTCCAGAGTACCTAATAGACTCAAACTCACACATAAGATACATAATTTACATGAAAACTCGCAAAGAAAGCATAAATACTAGATATAAAATTAGGTGTTTATCACACCTATCAACAATCTTCGCAACGCCTTGATATTTGCTTTGCATCTTCGTGCATATATGTCCAGTAATAACCTTGCATTTTTGTTCTGTATGCCAAAGATCTTCCTCCACTGTGATTGCCAACATCCCCACTATGTAACATTTTTAGCACCTTTTGTCCTTCTTCTCGTGTCAAACACCTAAGTGATGGTCCATTGAAAGATTTTCGATACAATATCCCATCTCTTAATTAATAATTTTTTGCATGGCTCTTTAATTTGTGTGCCTCTAATCTGTTCCTTGGTGTTTCCCCTCTTGCAAAATATGCAAGAAGTTCTGTTCTCCAATCTGTGATTTTTTCTATTTGCTTTTCTTCACCACCTTCTATGATCATTACGTCTACCTCTTTTTATTCTTCTTATTTGTTTACGGATGGCGATAGAAGGGTTTGTATCTTTATTCATCTCGCAGCGGGGTCATTCATCATACTTGAAATGAAAGCATAAGCATCTACAAGTCTATTTTCCTTTCTTGATATGTGTCTCCACTTTAATTTTGTGATTTTCGCTGACAATTCTTCAACGAGTTTCTTGTATTTTTTCAAGGATGGTTCATTTGTAGTGTATTTTCCCTTTATTTGGCGAATGACTAGCTGCGAATCATTGGTAATTCTCATATTCTCCAATTTCATTTCTATTATGAATCTTAGGGCATGTACCACAGCTTCGTATTTTGTTTCATTATTAAAAGATGTGAATTCTCGTCTGAAGGAAAAAGCCATTTTGTTTCCTTCTGGAAAAATCAGGACAATCCCAACACCATTACCTTCCTCGTTTGATGACCCATCTACCAATATTTCATATCTATCAGTCTCTGTCAACAGATCTCTTGGGTTCCCATGTTCTTCTTCCACATCCATAATTTCTTCCACAGTGCAACAACTTGTGACTTTGGTGAAGATAATATTTCATACTTAATTTCGAAATATCCCACTTGTTCATTCTATCTCTCTACCCTGCCTGACCTTTTTGAATTCTTTATCACTGATTCAATGGGTACCTTTGTCAACACCTTTACTTTATGTTCTTGAAAATTATACGAAGCTTGAATGTTGCGTAAACTAATGCCAGAATTAGTTTTTCAATTTTTGAATAATTTCTTTCTGCGGCATTGAATGTTTTACTGATGTAGTAAATTGGTTTTTCAACTCCTGCATCACTTCGCAATAGCACAACACTTAATGCATGCGAATTTGTTGCAAGATAAATCAATAATTCTTCTCCTGGTTCTGCTTTTTGTAAAATAGATATATTCATCAGATGTTATTTTATTCCTTGGAAAGCTTTCTCACATTCATCTGTCCATCGGAACTTTGTCCCCTTTTTAAGTATGTTAAAAAAATGTTTACATTTGTCTGAAGATCGCGAAATAAATCTTCCCAGCGAATCTAAGAGTCCATTTAATTTTTGTACATCTTTTACTGTCGTTGGTGTTTGCATGTCACGAATTGCTTGTACCTTCTCTGGATCAACTTGTATTCCTTCTTCTGATATAATATAGCCTAAAATTTTCCTGATGCAACCCAAAAAATACATTTCTCTGGATTTACCTTGATGTTAAAATGTCGCATCTACTCAAAAATCTCCTTCAGATCTTGTATGTGAATTTTAGCTTCTTTACTATTTATTAACATATCATCTACATACACCTCTAATGTTTTGTGTATCCACTTCGCGAACACCTTCTCCACCATCTTTTGATATGTTGCTCCAGCGTTTCGCAAACCAAATGACATTTTTTTATAACAGTATAATCCTCTTGGCGCGAAAAAAGAAGTATGCTCTTGATCTTCCTCAGCGAGAGGAATCTGATTATAACCTTTATACCCATCTAGAGAAGATATTATATCATTTCCCGCCGCTGATTCAACCATTTGTGGAATATCTGGTAATACAAAACTGTCTTTTGGACAGGCTTTGTTTAGATCAGTAAAGTCTATGCAGACTCTTATCCCCTTATTTTTCTTTGGAACCACAACCATGTTAGCTATCCATTCTGGATATTTAGCTTGTCTTATAATTCCTGCATCAAGCATCTTCTGTAACTGTTCTTCTATTTTGGGATGGTATGCTGTTGCGATTTTTCTTATTCTTTGTTTGAATGGTCTTGCACTTTCGTCAATCTCCAACCTATGACATGCCACAAATGGGTCTAGGCATCTCATCCATGCTCCATGCGAAAATATCTTTGTATTCTCGCAAAAGGCTAATAGTTTTTTCTTCCTCATCCGCCTCCATTTTGGTCCCAATTCTTAGCATCTTGGGTTCTTCTTCAGTTTCAATATTCACTTCCTTTGTTGGTTCTACCGCGGTGTAACTGGATGTAGATTCTCCCATGGGCGTTGGTTCTTTTATCATCTTCGCAAATTCGTTTCCTTCTTCCGAAATTTCGCTAGGTATTCCTTTTCCTTCCTCTGCCATTATCATGTAAATCCTAAATTATTCTTCTTTCTTTGCCTCCTTCGCCACTTTCCTGCGAAGCTTTCGCTTCTTTGCACACCCTTCATAATACGTCACTTCAATTTGATAACATAATTTCGCACTATCAGCATCCCCTCTAATTTCACCAACCCCACTCGGCATAGGAAATTTAATGCATTGATGCAATGTTGATGCTACGGATTTAACTGCGTGTATCCATGGTATTCCCAATAACATATTATATGGCGATTCCATGTCCACCACACATAGTATCACATGTGTTTCAATATCTCCTAGCGAAATTCGCACCGCTATTTCTCCTTTGGGTTTTGTTGTTGATTTTCCAAATCCATGAACATGATATGTTGAGTGAGTCATTTCTTCATATTTGTATCCCATTCTGTAGGACCAGAATATCGTTACAACACTATTTCTGCGATATTAACAACACTTTTGCGAGCGTCATAGAAGAATCCAAAAGAAGCTGATGATAGAAGAAATACAAATAGAGTATGTTTATCCCGTGATGGTTATCAATTTTACGAGAGAGAATATTATAGCAATCGCGATGAGATCGCAAAGTATATCCAAAAAAGAAGGAAAACTTAGCTGTCATCCACTATGTAAAACTATATATAAAGGGTTCGTTAGGTTCAGAAAAGGATGATGTCTTTTGGGAGAGTTGATAAGATTTTGAGGAGAGAGAAACTCTAGAAAGAAATTTGTACTTCTGAGTTCTTATGTCTTTTGTAAAGAATTAAAAAGCTAAAATAATAAAAAAGTGTCGTAATTCATTCTCAAACATAATTCAATTTCTGTAGATTCTTATCAGGGGTGTAGTGTAGGAATTCCTGCAACTACATTTTGGTGCCCGAAACAGGGATTGAATTAACAAAAATTGAAAGTGTAAATACATCCTGCGATTTCATCGCAAGACGGCAATGTCATGAGGCTTTGATCTCGCGAGGGAACTTAGACTTGTCATATTGTCGCAATACAATCAAAAAATAAAGATAAGGCAAGATCAATGGGTCAATACATGCAAATGTAACGACGTCCTGCGATTTTGTCACAGAAAAAAAGGTGTGGCATAATAAGACCTTTAATTAGGAAGGCATAATAAGACCGCAAGATTACTGCAATAATACTCGCGGATTTTATGTGAATTGCGATTTCACGCAGTTGTTGCTAGCGATAACATCGCCAACATAGAGGCAACTTTTATTTAAAGCTTATATCTAATCTATATTCAATTTTTTCATATTGCAGATGAATAATAGAGGCAAGTATGGGAATGCATAAGAAAAATGAAATTATTATTCATCACCAGTGATTCGCAGCTTGTTATTCGCCAAATAAAAGAAGAGTACACTACGAATGAACCATCCTTAAAGAAATACAAGAAACTTGTTGAAGAGTTATCAGCAAAAATCCCAAAAATAAATTGGAGACATATATCAAGGAAAGTGTAGATGGTGGATTTTCGACAAAGGCTAAAATCCTAAACCCATAATTATACGAACTTCTGATCCAGCAATCAGACGTGAATATTGAGACACAGGTCTCTCATCAAACCTCTGACTCAGAAATATTGTCCCTCAGAGTACATGTAGATATGTAGTCTCTAGGCTGGACAACAAGCGTATCTCATGAATACTGAACACTTCAGTAATTATTTCTATTTAGAATCACAAGATTGATGGCTCATAGACAGCTTGCTCTGCTAGTATAGAGCGATAACGTCTTCAGGATACAAACAACAGTTTTCCCTGACTATATAAAGGATATGAAGATCCAGCAAGCTCATATCAGAATAATTAATCCTCCTAGACAGCTTGCTCTGCTAGTATAGGGCCATCAATTAATTATTCTTAAATTTTTGGATTCATCCACTGAATTTCTTAAAATATTCAAATATTTTATGAAAGTATTCAAATACTTTTTTAATATTTCGTTACTTCAATCCATGGTTCTTCCCAGCAGAGTTCCATGGCTTAGTAATAAATATTCAACAACACGGGCATCTGAGATACCTCTGAGAAAGCCCCGACTCAAATGGTGTAAGTGTACTCGACGATGATGCACTAACAATCACCGTACGAACAAGTATTTCAAAATATGACGAGATGATGAACCTATGCAAAATAGGAAGGAAAACAATAAATAATTAAAAATTGACCAAGGCGCTGGGAGCACGGGCCCATTGCCGGGTGGACGTGCCGTGGTCAATCCCATGCCATTTTCATATTTTTTATTATTTTCCTTGAGTTCATGAAAATCCTTTCACTTGAACAAATATCTTTCGTTTTGAGGAAACTCCTCAGTTTCATGGTATTTCCCTCACACCAATGAAATAATATAAAATTAAGGAAAACATTGTGGGATGTGATTATTGGACAACCGGCCATGCCTTGGTCCTAGCCGTCCTCACACCTAATGTTCCTCATTATTTTATTATTATTTTCCTAATTTCATGAAAACTCCTTAATCTCATGATATTTCCTTGATCCCATGAAAAAATAATATAAAATTAGGGAATGCCGTGTGACCGGTCCCTAGACGGCCGGTCAAGCCCTAGCTAGCCCTACACGTCCCATTTTATTATTATTATATTTTTCATGGTTCCATAATCCCATGAAATTCCTTGATTTCATGATATTTCCCTCAAATTATGAAAATTCCTTCAAATCATGGAAAAATATATCAAAAATACATAAAATTAAGGAAAACTCGTGGGACCGGGCCCAATCCGGCCGGCCATGCCCTAGCCAGTCCCACATGCCTTTATTTTTAATATTTTAATATTATTTGCTTCCCTGATCCCATGGAAACTCCTTCACTTCAAGGAAACTCCCTGATTTCAACAAATTCTCTAAATTCATGATATTTTCATAAATTCATGAAAAATAATATAAAATTAGGAAAAGCACCATGGGACCATGGTCACTGGCCGGACGGACATGCCTTGGCCTCAAAGGTCCCACACCTAATCATTCCTTTATTTTATAATTATTTTCCTTTATCTCATGAGTTTTCGTCAGTTTCAGCAAAACCCTAATTTTGTCATATTTTATCGAATGGATGCTCAAATGCACGCCATAATATATCAAAATTTTCAGGATTGAGACTCGGACGTCTTGACGATGAAATCATGTTACCTTGACTGACTAAGGTTGGATTTATGGCTTGCAGAGAGCCAGTCCCATGTATTTTCATAAATTGACCTAATTTGCACAATCGCACATATTGGGTCCAAAACTTTTCCAAACAAATTTTGGATTTTCATGAAGTGATCGTCAGTCGATCCCGTGACCACCCAAGGATGATTTTACGACCCCTTGGTCGGTCCCTCACCTCTTCATAATTAGTTAGGTTTTATCACCTAAGGCTCTAGCATTTTCGAATAAATGATTAAACCAGCATTTAATCATTCTTTCATCAACAAGTCACCAACTCTTCAAGAGGTCTTGGTATTTGCTCACATAAGAATATAGGTGTTACATGATCGACCCACGGTCTCATGTAACCGGTCCTTCCTTCATTCCATGGTTAAATTCCTAATAAACCATGAAGTGGTCATCAATTGATCAAATTAGGGTTTCTGACTCCAAGGATCATAATTCCATATTCAAACACTAATAACTTTACGATGATTTCATGATCAGTAATTATGCTCGGTTCAATGATAGGTGTTTAGAACACCATATTATTTATCTATTGTTTATGTTTTCTCTGCTAGTTTTCTTGTAAATTATGTATCTTATGCTTTGTTTTTGAGTGTTTAGGTACTTTGGAGTCATTTGGAACAAAAGAAGAAGAAACAGCGCAAAAGTCTCATCTCAGGGCAAAAGTGTTGGGGCGGACTATTTCTCATTATTCGCTTCTATTTCTTGATTCCTATCTAAAAAGTATGTCGACTTTATTGATGCAATTTTTGTCTGAAAAGCACGACAGCTTTAGTGATGAATATAAATTGAAGAGATGAAGTGGGTCTGATAAATAGGAGACGGTTGTTGTTGGTGGAGGAATTCGAAAGGAGGACAAAGCATACAATTGGGAGCATAAGAATGCAGGCGAGTAACATGGGAGTCGAGCTAAGTCAACATAAAGGATGCCATTTGGGTGGCATTTATCCTATTCATGGGTGCCTCATGTGGGTACCCCTTATCTACCTCATTAGGGTGGCCATAGATACTAGCCTCATTCCTACACAAGACCCTAAAAGCTAAAACTGAGAAAAATCATTTCTCAATCATTTTCGTCTAAATTTGAGAGAAAAGTGAAGTAAGTGCGGCGGCACCTGACTGAGAAATCTAGAGATTCAGTAGATGAAATTGCTGCTTCCATGGTAGAACTGGGGTTGATTAGACACAAACAGTGAGTGAAGAAGAGGCTGAAATCGATTCACAGGTGAAGAAGATTAAATATATTGAATCAGATTTTGAGTTGGAAATTGATAGGGAATTCAAGCTGATGAAGAACCAGAAATGATGGGTTTTAATTGTTGTTCTTCTGGTGATCGATTGAGAATGAATTTAGGGTTTCTGCTGTAGAATTTAATGGTGGAATTGTTGTTAATCAAGAAGATGTTGTTGTTGAATTGTGAGATTCAAGAGCTAAATTTGAGTTGGTTAAGGTGTTAATGGCCATGGGTATGTCAGGGATTCAACAATAGGTGGAAGAGGAGATGAACTTATCCTTGAATCAATGGGTGTGCAACAGTTGGTGGAATTGAATGAGTTACTGTGTAATAGATGGCTCAAGTGGTGTTGTTATAACACTCAGATAAAGTTGCAGGTGATGTAGCTAAAATGGGAGTGTTTACAGAATGTTTAGGTTGAATGGAGTTAGGGTTGGTGTTGGTTTTTACTGTAGAAGAGGAGATTGCAGGTGGACTTGGTGTTGCTGTTGTTACACAGAAGCTTAAGGAAGTAGTGGACTGACCAAGATGAAGTGCAGTCATGAGGTTGATACTGCTGCTGTGACAATGGGGTATACAGGTTAGAATTGCAGCTGAAATTTATGTTGAAATGCTATGTGTGGAATACATGATATTGCAGGGGAATGAATGAATGAACGCAGCATAGATGACTGCTGAGTTTACAGGGTTGTTGTTACTCAGGTTGTGGTGGGTGAGCTTAGGGGACTGGCCTTGTAACTAAGTAGAGTATTTGAGAAGCAACTAAGTTGTGGTGCTGTGTAATGATGTTAGAATGAAGTTCAGGTGCAGGAGCTACAAGGAATGTGCTGTGAATGTGTGGAGGCAAGGAAATTATTCAGGTGGGTAATTGAAGCTGCAGCTTGTAGTGATTTTGTGGGTCTGAGAAGAGAATGGAAATAGATGTATGCTTAGGAACTTTTACAGGGAAGGTTGGAATGGCTGAGGATGCCGCGCCAGTTGGGTTTTTGTTGCTACTATGAATACATCAGTGTTGAAGGTTATGAAGTCATGGGAAGTAGCATTGCAGTTGAGTTGGAATCATGGTGTTGGCCTGAGTTTTATAGATAAAAGATATTGCAGGGGTGATGTTGCTGTGTGTGTGTGGAGTTGAAATGAGAGAAATTGGAGTATGCTTGATTGTGGTGTTCTTGAGAAATATCAGTGGAATGATTGTGCAACTGAAATGGCTGAGAAGATTGTGTTGGTGCTGTTGTGTTGAGAGCAGTATTGAGAGATGCAAAGGGACACATAACTGATGATTGAATGGGTTTTTGAATTGGTTAGTGGTCAGTATGTTTGTGCTGTGAGCTAATGGATTCCGAATGGTGATATGAATCTGCAGGTGGACTTGAACTGGTGCAGTTAGAGTTGCAGATGCAGGAAATGCATAGTCGTAAGAAGGCAGTAGCTCAGGTGGATGTTAGTTGCAGCTGTTCTGGTGGAGATGTTCTATTGCAGGAAAGTGGTATTGAATGAACTGAATTGCATGAGCTGGAACTACATGGACCGAGGTGATGTTGTAAAGAGTTAGAAGAGGAGCTGGTAATTGTGTTGGTGTTGCAATTACAGCTTAGCTAGAGAGGGAAGTTATGTGATGTTTTGAAGCTACAGAATGGTGCTACATTTTCAGTTGAGAAGGTGCCAGTGAGTGTTGCAGGAAAGAGTTTCTTTTGGTTCCTAAAATAATGAAGTTGTTGATGCCTTGTTGAGTTTTAAGGAACAGGGAAGAGCATTGCAAGATGTTGCAGTGAGGTGGTTGGTGTGTTGATGCACTGCCAAGAGAGATTGGAGATGTGCAGCGCCATTTTGGTGCAACACAGCTTTGGCATGTGCACAATGGCTTAGGCCATGAAAGATCAATAAATTAGCTCAGTTAGATCACCTAACTAGCTGATTCGGTCCTGACACAACCTGACCCGGTGTTGACTCAGTTGACTCTCCGAGTTGACCCGAGTGGTACGTTTGACCGGTCACCTGAGATCCGGTCCGGTGCCAGATTCCGGCCAAAAACCTAGTTTTCAAGCGACTACTTTTTGGTAAGAGTTTTATTGGGTTATTTTCACACATGGATTTAGTGGGCTTGGTGGACTTTTTGGTGTTGGGCTTTGGAGACTAGACCTATTTTTGGAGTGACGGAAGAGCTATAAAAGAGAAACTTCTACAACTTGGGGTATCACGGATTATTCTACTGGAGTTTTGGAGGAGAGCAGCGACTAGGGTTTGCTTTCGTTTATTTTTCATCTTCTTCATTTCATTTTTATTATTGATTATGATTATGATTATGATGAACTCAAAAATTATGAGTAACTAAATACTTATTATTGGTTATGGGATAAAGTATAGTTCACAAATAATATTTGAATCAATGAATTAGTTTTGTCTCAATATTTTATTGTTTGTGATTCTTTTTAATATCGTTCTATGATTTGATTGTTTGTTTGGTTGAGTCCGGAATCAATACGATTTGCATTTATATCTAAAGCTAAATTAGGGTTTTCAATACGAAAAAGTTGGTTATCCCTGATTCTAAGTAGCATAATTATGGGTAGTGCTTGTAGTGATATATCCTACTAGTCACATATGAATCACAACTTGGGTTAAATCGAATTAGTGCTTTTACACATTTTGATTTTCTTGATTAGTCTTATTCCTTAGAACTTATTTCTTTTAAGGAGTTAAACTTAATTGTGCTTTTACACTTTAGGTTGCTTTCTAGGAAGAATTCGCATATGCATTTTTTAATGTGGTTGTGATGAAATCAGGGAATTAGCGGGATATTCTTGCGATCAAGGTATCCTAGGAATTTTAGTAAATGAGAGATTAAAATTTCAATTCTAGTCATTGATAAAAATACATGTTTGTGAATGAAACTATCCCGTGACCAATATATTCTCCTTATTGATTATTTTAATACTTTAGTGCTTTCAATTTATTTTTATTGCTTTGAAATATCAAAACCCCCCCATTGGTTACTAAGAAACTGAAATTTGCATAACAACAAAAGCCTCTCTGTGGATACGAACTCTTTCTTATCGCATACTACTTTTATTTTAGTTAAGTAAGAAAGTGAAATTATTTTTTCTCGGCTGACAACCGACCATTCAACTACTAGTATTTTAATTAATATTTTATTTTGGTCACGCTACCAATAATCTCAAACGAGCAATATTTGCTCAAACCAAGTAATATTGATTCAACTCTCAATATCCAACAATTCATCGAATGAGCAACACTTGCTCACCTCAACGTAAGAATTACACCACTGTCTCAGCAGACACGTTCAATTCATGAGTTTCAGAACATTTTGGAAAATCATGTTCAACTCAGCAAATACATGAACTCATCGTCCCATAAAGTCATGAAGTCAACAACTGACTAATTAACCACGAGACGTCAATCGTGTAACTTGTGGGGATATCAACTAGGGTTTTGGTATGGCGGTCTATGACACGTGTGTTCAAACATACGATGGAATGTAAGCAAGTCGTGCAGTCAGTTAAAGAAGTTAACAAAGTAGTGGTTGGAAAATCGACCAAGTCTCCGCACGATGAGCAAATGGTTTCAAACACGATTTCCATTTCCCCACTTCTTGATTCTATCAACTGTCACACTTCATGGGATTATGGTGTCTACAATTCAAATAATATAAATAAGTCTTTGAATCATGATTGAATACACAACAACGATCTCACGTCTCCCAGACAACACGAGATCAACAACTCATCAATTGAGCAATTACTCTCAACTGAGCAATTTTAGTCATTCAGAACTTATCATATTCAGAATTCACAACACACCTACAATCTTTGATTACCATTGATTCCACACATTTCTCAGCTTCCATCATACAGATCGACCCATCCTATCTTGTGACCGAATTTACTCTGGAACGGCCATTGTCTTGGTTTAGGGCGGAGTACTACAGATTGATCTCTCGAATTCAAAGCACTCCCTTCTTGCAGTGCATCTGTGTGAGGTTGAACATAGCACTCCCTTCAATACGAAAAAGTTTTTTATCCCTGATTCTAAGTAGCATAATTGTGGGTAGTGCTTGTAGTGATATATCCTACTAGTCACATATGAATCATAACTTGGGTTAAATCGAATTAGTGCTTTTACACATTTTGATTGCCTTGATTAGTCTTATTCCTTGGAACTTATTGCTTTTAGGGAGTTAAAATTAATTGTACTTTTACACTTTAGGTTGCTTTCTAGGAAGAATTCACATATACATCTTTTAATGCGGTTGTGATGAAATCAGGGAATTAGCGGGATATTCTTGCGATCAAGGTATCTGATAGGTGCTTAAAACACCTTATTATTTATCTATTGTTTATGCTTTCTCTGCTAGTTTTCTTGTAAATTATGTATCTTATGTTTTGTTTTTGATTATTTAGGTACTTTGGAGTCAATTGGATCAAAAGAAGAGGAAACATGGCAAAAACGTTGGAGGAGGATTGTGTCTCATTATTTGCTTTTATTTCTTCATCTCTGTCTGATAAGTATGTCAGCTTTAGTGATGCAAATTATGTCTGAAAATCATGGCGGCTTTAATGATGTTAAGACATTGAAGAGAAGAAGTGGACTTGAGATGCAAGAGGCGGCTGCAACTGGTGGAAGAGCATTCATTGGGAGCAAGAAGGTCAGAGCTGTCATTTTACGAGCAAGCACTATTTGGATCAATGCTAAGGGACAACTCTATTTGGAGGAATATTAAACAAAGATTAGCAGTGGTTAAGGGGACATTATCTGGGTATCTCTTATCAAGGAGACCGGACACTTGGTACAACCCAACTTCTACACAACCTTAAAAACGTTCTCAATCATTTGCACTAAAAGATAGACGAAATAAAGAAAAATAAGTCACAGCCATGGAACGGAGATTGAATTCGAGAGGTAGGAAGTGATTACTTTTGAAATCAAAGAATTTAAGATAAATGTTAATATCTCAGAAGATGGAATTAGTACTGGGTTTGTCATGAAACATGAGTTTAATCATCAATTTGATGTTGAATCGAGATGAAATTGGAAGGGAAAAGGAATTGGATCATGATATTGAATCTGTGGTTGATTTGTATTTAGAGATGGCGGTGGCAGCTGTCACTAAGTAAGGGAATGAAGAGAAGATGAAGAACAAGACCCGGCTGCTGCTGTTGAGGTCGAGAATGGTGGGTTTTGTGGTAGAGCAGATTGGAAGAACGCATGGTTGTAATTCTGGAGATGCTGTTGATTTGGGGTTTTCACAAAAACTATATTTCTCCTGTGAAGATCTGAAATGAATGGAGGAGAAGTTTCTAAACTGGGGGTATTACTGTGACTGACTTGGAATTGTTGTATTGAAGTTCCGTGAGTGCAGAGATTGAACTGGGGTTGTATTGAGTATGCTGCAATGGTTAGTGGTCTGATGTTACAGGGATACATGGAGATGGAGGATATTATGAATGGGTTCTGGTGTTGTGTGGTGTTTGCTGGTGGCTATGAGTTGAGAAAACTAGGAGTTTGTGTTGAATCTATGCTCTAAGGAAGAACTGATGTGTTGGCGAGTGCAGCTTTTGCTGTTATGAAATCAAACAAAAGAGAAGGTTTTGGTGATTGATAACTGATGCTAGCTTCAGTGGATATCTGCCAAGGATGGAGTTACAGGGAGGATTTTCATGGATCGAGTTTGTGCGATTTTTGTTCAAGCAGAGTTAGTGATGATGTTATGGTGATTGTCATGAGGATTTTTTTGGCCTGAGAGAAATAACATGGTCTGGTGGTACTGGATTGCAGCTGAGACGTTGTAGCTGGTAATCGAGAGAGATTTTTCAGGGCTACAGAAAAAGGCAGTATGAGATGGTGTTGAGACTTAGAAACTGAGTTTAAGGTGAAGCATTGGTGGCATTTGAGCATTGTAGAGCAGTTCAGGTAAGGGTTAGAGTGTTATAAAGTTAGGTTTGTCTGATGTAGCCAAGACAACAATACAAGGGATCTGTTACCGTTGCTGCCATGGCTCAATGGTCATGTTTGGCAGTAGCTGGGAGGTTTTGGAGGAATGCTGAAATGGTCAGTTGAGAGAAAATGGCAGAGATGGCTAAAAGCAATGGCAGTTATGAATTCAAGGAATGGGTTGCAAGGCTTTGCTGTGGGTGATGTTATGCTGGATGAATTGAGCTGTAATGAATAATTCTGGAAGAACTTGTGGTATTCAGAGTTACAGAATTGCAGGCAAGAGATGGGAGTGCAAGTTACGAAGGGCCATCATGGCTGAACTGAGGCTGTTGTAGTGAGCCAAAGCAACTCAGCTCAGTCAGGGCAGTTAGATGCTGATTCATGTTTAACTCGTGATCTGACTGAGTCGAGTTCACTGACGCGGTGCTTGACCCGAGTGACTCAGTTGACTCCGAGTTGGATCGTTGACCGGTGTGACTTTTCAGGTTACCGGCGGCAACTTTCCGGTGCTGGATTCCGGCCATATTCCGGCCAAAACCCCAATTTTCCGGCGAGCGCTTTTGGGACATATTTTCTACATGGGTTTCTCTCGCTTGTGGGCTTGGTGGATTTTCATCTAATGGACTTTGAAGACCAAACCTAATTTTGGAACAAGAAGAGCTATATAAAGGAAGTTTTCTACAACTTTTGGGAATGACGTTTTATTCTATTCTTGGAGCTTTTGCAGAGAACTACTTCTAGGGTTTGCTTTCTTTTATGATTCATCTACTTTCTTTGAATATGATGATGATGAACTCCATTAATATGAGTAACTAAATACAACTATTGGTTATGGGATAAAAGTTGATTTCTTCAAGCATGTTATTTGATTCTTTGAATTAATTTTGTCTCAATTCTATCGTTTATGATTCATTATTTTTATTATCATATGATTTGAATGCTAGTTTGGTTGAGTCCGGAATCAATTGGATTTGCTTTCATCTCTATAGCTATATTAGGGTTTTCAATACGTAAAAGTTGTTATCTCTGATTTCTAGTAGCATCTTGTGGTTAATACTTGTAGTGATACATCTTTTTAATCGCATATGAATCATAAACTTTGTTAAAACGAATTAGTGTTTTTACACGTTTGTTTGCATTGATTAGTCTTATTTCATAGAACTTATTGCTCTTAGGGAGTTAAATTTAATTGTGCTTTTACACTTTAGGTTGCTTTTTAAGAAGATTTCACAATAGTATCTTTTAATGTTGTTTGTGATAAAATCAGGAAATAAACGGGATACTCTTGCGATCAAGATATCCTAGGACTTTTGATAATTGCGAGATTAAATTACCAATTCTAATCATAGATGAAAAATACATGTTTGTGAATGATACTATCCCTTGACCAATATCTTCTCTTTATTGATTATTCCAACTATTTACTTTGCTTTATTTAGTTTTATTACTTAGATAAAAACAAAACACACTCTTGGGTTATTTTGGTTACTTAAGAATCTGGAAATTGCATAACAACAATCGCCTCTCTGTGGATACGAACTCTTTCTTATCACATACTTCATTCATATTTAGTAGAGTGAGAAGGTGAAATTATTTTTGACGCTTACGACAACGATCAGTATCCTGGGACTTTTAGTAAATTAGAGATTAAAATTTCAATTCTAGTCATTGATGAAAATACATGTTTGTGAATGAAACTATCCCGTGACCAGTATATTCTCTTTATTGATTATTTTAATACTTTATTGCTTTCAATTTATTTTTATTGCTTTGAAATATCAAACCCCCCCTCCCATTGGTTACTAAGAAACTGAAATTTGCATAACAACAAAAGCCTCTCTATGGATACGAACTCTTTCTTATCGCATACTACTTTTATTTTAGTTAAGTAAGAAAGTGAAATTATTTTTGCTCGGCTGACAACCGACCAAATTTTGGCGCCGTTGCCGGGGAAGCAAATGGCTTGTTTTCAAGTTTTTAGTTTCATTTTATAATTTTTGTTCTTATCTTGCTTTTTGTTTTCTTGTCTTGTTTCTTACTTGTTTGCGAGAATTGTTTTCAGGTACCTAATCCCTGGCTTCTAAAGATTGGAACTATCCAAGGTGCGTGATAGCTACTCGAAGAGGCACAATACTCCAACCAAGTCAAGACATATCGGAAGAGCAAGAGTTAGAAGTGGAAGAAGAATTACAACTAGAAGGAGAACAAGAGGTTCCATTTGTAGAAGAACCACTAGTTGAAGAAGAAGAAGCAATGGGTGACGCAAATAGGACACTCAAGGATTTGGCTTCTCATAGGCTTGATGCACAACAATGGTGTATCCAAACAAACTCAACTTTCGATATCAATCCGGGGTTGCTTAGAGAGTTACCAAAGTTTCATGGCATAGTGAATGAAGACCCAAACAAGCATCTCATGGAGTTCCATACCATTGTTAAGGCCATGCTTCCAGCGGAGACTGAAGCCGATGGTGCAATGTTGAAAGTTTTTCCATTTTTTTATGGTGGACAGCGCTAAGGATTGGTTGTATTGTTTTCCATCCGGAAGTGTCACTACATGGAACGGATTGAAGAAACTCTTTCTAGAGAGGTGTTTTCCTGCGTCAAAGGCTACTCAAATTCGCAAAGAGATTTGTGGAATAAAGCAACATGCGGGAGAATATTTGTATGAATGTTGGGAGCGATACAAGAGATTGGTGGCAAGATGTCCTCACCATCAATTCAGCGATGCTATGATAATCAAATACTATTATGAAGGTCTTCAATCAAGTGATAGATATCTTCTTGATGCAGCGGGTGGTGGAGCACTAGCTAACAAGACGGTGGCCCAAGCTGCCGAGTTGATTGAAAGCATGGATGCAAACTCGCAACAATTCTACACAAGAGGTGAACCAATGGTTAGGCAAGTGCATGAAGTTAGTGATTGATCATCATCACACCGTGATCAAAGGATGGAAAATATGGAGCAAATTATGCAAAAGATGGTTGCGGTTATATTACCTTCGTATGGTGAAGAGTTGGAGCAAGCTAATGCAGTTTTTCCAAACCCACAAAGACGGTATGATCCCTATTCTAACACCTACAATCCGGGATGGAAAGATCATCCAAATTTCAGCTATGCCAACAAGAAAGGTGCGGTTCAACAACCTACTTTCAACCGTCCGAGTGGATTTCAACCGCAACAACAACAATTTCAACCACAACAACAACAATTTCTACAATAACAGCAACAATTTCAGCAACCACAACAACCGGTTCAAAACCAAGGTTCCGATATCGATGCAAAGTTACAAACAATGATGCAAGGTATTTCTACCATGTTCAAGGAAAGCCAACAAGAAACTAAGAATGCTATCAAGGAGTTGCAGACTCAAGTGGGCTCCATGGCGATTGATATCAACAAATTGAAGGCACAAAATAGTGGGAGACTCCCTTCTCAACCCATTAACCCAAAAGAGGGTATCAATGCTATTACATTGATAAGTGGTACACAAATTGAGCAACCCAAAGTTGCTGATTTGGGTGAAGAGGAAGCTCTAAAGGAGCCGGTTTTGGAGGAAAAGAGGGATAAAATTCCCCAAACACCTGAAGTACCTATTCCTAACTCTAAAACTCTGGTTTCTACTTATGTTCCTCCTATACCTTTTCCTCGCAGATTTGCAAGTTCTAAGAAGGCGGAACTAGAAAAGGAGATTTTAGATGTTCTTAAGAAGATTCATGTGAATGTACCACTCATTGATGCTATCAAGCAAGTTCCAAAGTATGAAAAAGTGTTGAAGGACTTGTGTACCAACAAGCAAAGGCTTAAAGGCAATATAGTGCTAAGTGTGGGGGAGAATGCTTCGGCAATCTTACAACACAAACTTCCACTTAAATGCAAGGATCCCGGTAGCTTTGACATTCCCATCACAATTGGTAACACCAATTTTAACAAAGCAATGTTAGACTTAGGTGCATCCGTTAATGTTATGCCGACATCCATGTATAATTCACTTAATCTAGGTCCTTTGAAAAAGGTTGAAATTGTGTTGCAATTAGCCGATCGCTCTAATGTTTACCCAATGGGTATTGTTGAGGATGTTCTTATGCAGGTTAATCAACTTGTATTTCTAGCTGACTTTTGTGTGTTAGAGATGGATAAAGGTTCACCGGACTCATCTCTTCCATTGCTACTTGGGCGTCCCTTCATGAAAACGGCTAAAACCATTATTGATGTGGACAAGGGAACGTTGACTATGGAGTTTGATTGAGAAATAATACGTTTCAACCTTTTCAAGACGATGAGATATCCTAGTAATGTCCACTCTTGTTTCTCCGTTGATGTTATGGATGCATTGGCGCAAAAAGTGTTTAAATTGAATGGTGATGATGCTTTGGAAACTGTTTTAACTACATCCATGGATGATGGTATAGAGTGTGGTAACGAAGTCAAGGAAGCCCTTGGTGATCTTAACTCACTACAAGGATGTCCGGAAACTCATAATATCTCTTTTATTTCTTTACCATGCAGTGATGAAAAGCTTTTACCTTCTATTGTTAAATCTCCAAAGTTGGAATTGAAACCTCTTCCAAGTCACTTAAAGTACTTGTACTTGGGAGATAGTGAAGAGTTACATGTGATTGTTTCTAACGATCTTAGTGAATTACAGGAGCAAAAACTTCTAAGGGTGCTAAGGAAGCAAAAGACGGCCATAGGATGGACAATCGCCGATATCAAGGGTATAAGCCCTGCCGTTTGTATGCACAAGATTCGTTTGGAGGACGATGCAAAGCCTACGAGGGAAGCACAACGTCATTTGAACCCTCCCATGATGGAAGTTGTGAAAAAGGAGATACTCAAGCTTTTGGAAGTGGGTGTTATCTACCCCATATCCGATAGAAAGTGGGTGAGCCCGGTACAAGTTGTACCAAAGAAATCAGGTGTAACGATGGTAGAGAATGAATAAGAACGAACTTGTTCCAACTCGTGTGCAAACCGTGGGAGGGTTTGTATAGATTATAGAAAATTGAATGCCACCACTAGGAAGGATCATTTTCCATTGACTTTTATTGATCAAATGCTTGAACGTTTAGCTGGACATGCTAATTATTGCTTCCTTGATGGTAATTTAGGGTACAATCAGATTGTGATAGCACCGGAGGACCAAGAGAAAACCACTTTCACTTGTCCGTTCGGTACTTTTGCTTATAGAAGGATGCCTTTTGGCTTATGCAATGCTCCAGCTACCTTTCAAAGGTGTATGGTAAGTATCTTTTCCGAGTATGTTGAGAACATCATTGAAGTGTTTTATGGATGACTTTAGTGTTTTTGGTGATTCATTTGACCTTTGTTTGAACAACTTGTCATTAATCCTTGAACGATGTGTTGAAACAAACCTTGTGCTTAATTGGGAGAAGTGCCATTTCATGGTAACTCATGGCATAGTTTTAGGCCATATAATATCTTCTAAAGGCTTGGAAGTTGATAAATCTAAGATAGACCTTATTCGTGCTCTAACCCCTCCCACTATGGTGAGGGAGATACGTTCTTTTCTTGGTCATGCAGGTTTCTATCGTAGATTTATCAAGTATTTTTCCAAGATAGCATCACCACTTTGCAACTTATTGCAAAAAGATGTGGTTTTTAACTTTGATGAAAAGTGTATGGCAGCATTCAATCATTTGAAAGAACTTTTGATTTCAGCCCCTATCATTAAACCACCGGATTGGAGCAAGCCTTTTAAGATGATGTGTGATGCAAGTGACTATGCGGTTGGTGCGGTGCTTGGGAAGCGTGTGGGGGAAAATACCTCATGCCATTTATTATGCTTCTGGAACGTTAAATGAAGCCCAACAAAACTACACAACCACTGAAAAAGAGTTGTTAGCTATTATATTTGCATTAGAAAAGTTTCGCTCTTATCTAATTGGTACAAAATTTGGTGTCTTTTCTGACCATGCAGCACTTAGGCACTTGATAATGAAGAAAGAAGCGAAACTGAGGCTCATACGATGGATTTTACTCTTGTAAGAGTTTGATATTGAAATCAAAGACAATAAAGGAATTGAGAACACCGTTGCAGATCACTTGAGCCATCTTGCTGTGGAAAAGGAAGCTATCCCATTGCGTGAAAGTTTCCCGGATGAGCAACTATTCTCAATTGCCTTTGGAGAACCATGGTATGCGGATATTGTGAATTACTTGGTAACTAAACAAATCCCAAAGAACTTGTCTCGTGCTGAGAAGGACAAACTTAAGAGGTTAGGAAACCAATATATATGGGACGATCCATACTTATGGAAACATGGCAGCGACCAAGTAATAAGAAGGTGCGTTCCCGAATCCAAGTTTAATTCTATCTTGTCATTTTGTTACTCTTATGCTTGCAGAGGAAATTTTGGAAGTAAGAGAACCGCACACAAGGCACAACATTGTTTAAGGATGCATATACATTTTGTACAACTTGTGATAGGTGCCAAAGAACATGCAATCTAGGTGCCCCAAATCAAATGCCACAAACTTTTATTCAATTTATTGAAGTTTTTAATGTATGGGGTATTGATTTTATGGGTCCTTTTGTCAACTCTCATGGGAATTTTTTCATCTTACTTGTTGTTGATTATGTCTCTAAATGGTTGGAAGCTAAGGCCACCCCAACTAATGATTCCAAGGTTGTTTCAGATTTTGTGCAAGCTAACATTTTTGCAAGGTTTGGAATTCCAAGAGCCATAATTAGCGATGGAGGTTCTCACTTCAAAAACAGGATTTTGCAAAGCTTGTTGAAGAAGTACAATATGTCACACAAGATTTCAACACCTTATCATCCCCAAACAAATGGACAAGCTGAGGTTTCTAACCGGGAGGTGAAGTCCATTCTAGAAAAGACGGTGAATCCAACAAGGAAAGATTAGACTTTGAGACTAAATGATGCTTTGTGGGCATATAAAACCGCATACAAGACACCTATTGGGATGTCTCCCTTTAGGCTTGTGTATGGTAAACCTTGTCATTTACCCGTTGAAATTGAGCATAAGACGTTTTGGGCTATTAAGCAATGCAATATGGAGTTGAATGGTGCTGGAAAGCAAAGGAAGTTGCAACTTCAAGAGTTATAAGAGATTCGCAATGATGCATTTGAAATCTCACGGATTTACAAGGAGAAAACTAAGGCATTTCATGATTCTATGATTTCTAGAAATTTTTTTTGTGTTGGGCAGAAAGTGATTTTTTTTTATTCTCGCTTGCATTTATTTCCGGGTAAATTAAGGTCACGTTGGATCGGACCTTTCATTTTTACTAATGTGTTTTCTCATGGTGCAGTAGAAATTCATAACATAGCTACAGGAAAGGAACTTAAAGTTAATGGGCACCGGTTGAAACCATATTATGAGAATTTCACTTCCGAAGTGGTAGAAGGAGCCAATTTTGTGGATGCACTCCCTCTGGAGGAGTCATATAAAGCAAGGAGCAAGTCGGGCAGACGACTTTAAACCAAGCGCAAGTGGGAGGCAACCCACTGGTTTTGTATCTTTATCTTTATCTTTTTATTTTTAAGCATTTGCTTTTATCTTTATTTTCTTTGTTTTTTGCATATAATTTGCGGAATTTCCCAACTTGAACTTTCTTTGGACGATTCAATTTTACATTGAGGACAATGTAAAGTTTAAGTGTGGGGGAGCATTTATATGTTTGTATAATTTGTTTTAGTTTGTTTTATGCCTTTAGTAAAAAAAAAACCAAAAAAAACCAAAAAAAAAGAAAAACCAAGAAAAAAACTGTGCTTTTTGAACTCCGAAATCTAGAAACTTGTGCCTTTAGGATGACACCATTAGTGGATGGAACCATTTTGATTGCAGGAGTTGAGGAACCAATTAACTAAAAGGATGGACATAGCTCATAAATCATAAATAACATGATAGTTGTTACCATATCTCGGAATATCACCATATCACATTCTATTTTTATTTTATTTTTCCATTTTTATCCATTGTTCTCTAAGTGCTTTGGTGGGTCACTAAAAATCGACTTGTTATTACTGCTAGGATGAAATAGAGTGATTGAGTTGCTAAAAAAAAAAAAAAAAAAAAACCACCAATTAGACCAACCGGAATAAAAAAGACACTTGGATAGTAGTATGTGTGAAACGTTGTCCCTGTCTCCGTCGCCTAAAAAAGCATGCAATACAGGATCCAAGGCAACTATCACATACTTGCTGATAAAGAAGCATGCGCTTGGATCCAAAAGATCTAATCATGCTGTCTCAAAAAAAAATGTGAAAAAGAAAAACAAAATATTATTATTGTTGAATAAAGTTGACTCCTGGTTCCCTTGTATATGACGGTTGAGTTGATGTAGAATTAAGAAAGTCGACTCCTGGTTCCCTTGTATATGCCGGTTGAGTTGACATTAGAATTCAGACCAGTAGCTCAATCCAATAGGATGCATAGGTTCATCTTGGCGGTGACCTTCAGACAGATATGGGAAACACCGATCACTTGTTAATATTAGCCAACATCTACATCTATATCCATCTTCTTAATCTTTTCATTGTGATTGTGGTTAGTTAGATTCCGAGTATTGTGGTTTGTTCGACTATCTAATTAGAGCTTTATTTACTTAAATATGAATTGAATTTGTGCAAGGTACCTCCTCATGTAGTCATTTTGGATTCTTTCATTGATTTGTCACAAATAGACGGAGTTGGAAATATAGGTTTTGTAGGCAGACCTATTGTAAACCTTAACGATACTAAAACTCGTCAACTAGGGACACCTAGGGGTTCAAAGGCTTGTTATTTATGCTAAACGTGACTGTAGCCTCGACGAGACGGAGTTGTATGTATGTTTTATAATTATTTTGTTTGATTTGCTCGAGGACTAGCAAAGTCTAAGTTTGAGGGAATTTGATATGTGTCTAGAACACCTTATTATTTATCTATTGTTTATGCTTTCTCTGCTATTTTTCTTGTAAATTATGTATCTTATGCTTTGTTTTTTAGTGTTTAGGTACTTTGGAGTCATTTGGAGAAAAAGAAGAAGAAACATCGCAAAAGTCTCATCTCAGGGAAAAAGTGTTGGAGCGGACTATTTCTAATTATTCGCTTCTATTTCTTGATTCCTATCTGAAAAGTATGTCGACTTTAGTGATCCAATTTTTGTCTGAGAAGCATTACTGCTTTAGTGATGAATATAAATTGAAGAGATGAAGTGGGTCTGAGAAATAGGAGATGGTTGCTGTTGGTGGAGGAATTCGAAAGGAGGACAAAGCGTACAGTTGGGAGCATAAGCATGCAGGCGAGTGACATGGGAGTCGAGCTAAGTCAACATAAAGGATGCCATTTGGGTGGCATTTATCCTATTTATGGGTGCCTCATGTGGGTACCCCTTATCTACCTCACTAGGGTGGCCATATCTACTAGCCTCATTCCTACACAAGACCCTAAAAGCTAAAACTGAGAAAAATCATTTCTCAATCATTTTCGTCTAAATTTCAGAGAAAAGTGAAGTAAGTGCGGCGGCACCTGACTGAGAAATCTAGAGATTCAGTAGATGAAATTCCTGCTTCCATGGTGGAACTGGGGTTGATTAGACACAAACAGTGAGTGAAGAAGAGGCTGAAATCGATTCACAGGTGAAGAAGATTAAATAGATTGGATCAGATTTTGAGTTGGAAATTGACAGGGAATTCAAGCTGATGAAGAACCAGAAATGATAGGTTTTGATTGTTGTTCTTCTGGTGATCGATTGAGAAGGAATTTAGGGTTTCTGCTGTAGAATTTAATGGTGGAGTTGCTGTTAATCAAGAAGATGTTGTTGTTGAATTGTGAGATTCAGGAGCTAGATTTGAGTTGGTTAAGGTGTTAATGGTCATGGGTATGTCAGGGATTCAACAACAGGTGGAAGAGGAGATGAAATTATCCTTGAATCAATGGGTGTGCAACAGTTGGTGGAATTGAATGAGTTACTGTGTAATAGATGGCTCAAGTGGTGTTGTTATAATACTCAGATGAAGTTGCAGGTGCTGTAGCTAAAATAGGAGTGTTTACGGAATGTTGATGTTGAATGGAGCTAAGGTTGGTGTTGGTAGTCACTGTAGCAGAGGAGATTGCAGGTGGACTTGGTGTTGTTGTTGTTAAACGGAAGCTTAAGGAAGCAGTGGACTGACCAAGATGAAGTGCAGGCATGAGGTTGATACTGCTGCTGTGACAATGGGGTATACAGGTTAGAATTGCAGCTGAAATTGATGTTGAAATGCTATGTGTGGAATACATGATATTGTAGGGGAATGAATGAATGAATGCAGCTTAGATGACTGCTGAGTTTACAGGGTTGTTGTTACTCAGGATATGGTGGGTGATCTTAGGGGACTGGCCTTGTAACTGAGTAGAGTCTTTGAGAAGCAACTAAGTTGTGGTGCTGTGTAATGATGTTAGAATGAAGCTCAGGTGCAGGAGCTACAGGGAATGTGCTGTGAATGTGTGGAGTCAAGGAAATGTTTCAGGTGGGTAATTGAAGCTGCATCTTGTAGTGATTTTGTGGGTCTGAGAAAAGAATGGAAATAAATGTATGCTTATGAACTTTACAGGGAAGGTTGGAATGGCTAAGGCTGCAGTGCCAGATGGGTTGTTGTTGCTGCTATGAATGCATCAGTGTTGAAGGTTATGAAGTCATGGGAAGTGGCATTGCAGTTGAGTTGGAATCATGGTGTTGGCCTGAGTTTTATAGATGAAAGATATTGCAGGGGGTGCTGCTGTTGTGTGTGTGTGGAGTTGAAATGAGAGAAATTGGAGTATGCTTGATTATGGTGTTCTTGAGAAATGGCAGTGGCATGATTGTGCAGCTGAAATGGATGAGAATATTGTGTTGGTGCTTTTGTGTTGAGAGCAGTATTGAGAGATGCATAGGGACACATAACTGATGATTGAATGGGTTTTTGAATTGGTTAGTGGTCAGTATGTTTGTGCTGTGAGCTAATGGATTCCGAATGGTGATATGAATCTGCAGGTGGACTTGAACTGGTGCAGTTAGAGTTGCAGATGCAGGAAATGCATAGTCGTAAGAAGGCAGTAGCTCAGGTGGATGTTAGTTGCAGCTGTTCTGGTGGAGATGTTCTATTGCAGGAAAGTGGTATTGAATGAACTGAATTGCATGAGCTGGAACTACATGGACCGAGGTGATGTTGTAAAGAGTTAGAAGAGGAGCTGGTAATTGTGTTGGTGTTGCAATTACAGCTTAGCTAGAGAGGGAAGTTATGTGATGTTTTGAAGCTACAGAATGGTGCTACATTTTCAGTTGAGAAGGTGCCAGTGAGTGTTGCAGGAAAGAGTTTCTTTTGGTTCCTAAAATAATGAAGTTGTTGATGCCTTGTTGAGTTTTAAGGAACAGGGAAGAGCATTGCAAGATGTTGCAGTGAGGTGGTTGGTGTGTTGATGCACTGCCAAGAGAGATTGGAGATGTGCAGCGCCATTTTGGTGCAACACAGCTTTGGCATGTGCACAATGGCTTAGGCCATGAAAGATCAATAAATTAGCTCAGTTAGATCACCTAACTAGCTGATTCGGTCCTGACACAACCTGACCCGGTGTTGACTCAGTTGACTCTCCGAGTTGACCCGAGTGGTACGTTTGACCGGTCACCTGAGATCCGGTCCGGTGCCAGATTCCGGCCAAAAACCTAGTTTTCAAGCGACTACTTTTTGGTAAGAGTTTTATTGGGTTATTTTCACACATGGATTTAGTGGGCTTGGTGGACTTTTTGGTGTTGGGCTTTGGAGACTAGACCTATTTTTGGAGTGACGGAAGAGCTATAAAAGAGAAACTTCTACAACTTGGGGTATCACGGATTATTCTACTGGAGTTTTGGAGGAGAGCAGCGACTAGGGTTTGCTTTCGTTTATTTTTCATCTTCTTCATTTCATTTTTATTATTGATTATGATTATGATTATGATGAACTCAAAAATTATGAGTAACTAAATACTTATTATTGGTTATGGGATAAAGTATAGTTCACAAATAATATTTGAATCAATGAATTAGTTTTGTCTCAATATTTTATTGTTTGTGATTCTTTTTAATATCGTTCTATGATTTGATTGTTTGTTTGGTTGAGTCCGGAATCAATACGATTTGCATTTATATCTAAAGCTAAATTAGGGTTTTCAATACGAAAAAGTTGGTTATCCCTGATTCTAAGTAGCATAATTATGGGTAGTGCTTGTAGTGATATATCCTACTAGTCACATATGAATCACAACTTGGGTTAAATCGAATTAGTGCTTTTACACATTTTGATTTTCTTGATTAGTCTTATTCCTTAGAACTTATTTCTTTTAAGGAGTTAAACTTAATTGTGCTTTTACACTTTAGGTTGCTTTCTAGGAAGAATTCGCATATGCATTTTTTAATGTGGTTGTGATGAAATCAGGGAATTAGCGGGATATTCTTGCGATCAAGGTATCCTAGGAATTTTAGTAAATGAGAGATTAAAATTTCAATTCTAGTCATTGATAAAAATACATGTTTGTGAATGAAACTATCCCGTGACCAATATATTCTCCTTATTGATTATTTTAATACTTTAGTGCTTTCAATTTATTTTTATTGCTTTGAAATATCAAAACCCCCCCATTGGTTACTAAGAAACTGAATTTGCATAACAACAAAAGCCTCTCTGTGGATACGAACTCTTTCTTATCGCATACTACTTTTATTTTAGTTAAGTAAGAAAGTGAAATTATTTTTTCTCGGCTGACAACCGACCATTCAACTACTAGTATTTTAATTAATATTTTATTTTGGTCACGCTACCAATAATCTCAAACGAGCAATATTTGCTCAAACCAAGTAATATTGATTCAACTCTCAATATCCAACAATTCATCGAATGAGCAACACTTGCTCACCTCAACGTAAGAATTACACCACTGTCTCAGCAGACACGTTCAATTCATGAGTTTCAGAACATTTTGGAAAATCATGTTCAACTCAGCAAATACATGAACTCATCGTCCCATAAAGTCATGAAGTCAACAACTGACTAATTAACCACGAGACGTCAATCGTGTAACTTGTGGGGATATCAACTAGGGTTTTGGTATGGCGGTCTATGACACGTGTGTTCAAACATACGATGGAATGTAAGCAAGTCGTGCAGTCAGTTAAAGAAGTTAACAAAGTAGTGGTTGGAAAATCGACCAAGTCTCCGCACGATGAGCAAATGGTTTCAAACACGATTTCCATTTCCCCACTTCTTGATTCTATCAACTGTCACACTTCATGGGATTATGGTGTCTACAATTCAAATAATATAAATAAGTCTTTGAATCATGATTGAATACACAACAACGATCTCACGTCTCCCAGACAACACGAGATCAACAACTCATCAATTGAGCAATTACTCTCAACTGAGCAATTTTAGTCATTCAGAACTTATCATATTCAGAATTCACAACACACCTACAATCTTTGATTACCATTGATTCCACACATTTCTCAGCTTCCATCATACAGATCGACCCATCCTATCTTGTGACCGAATTTACTCTGGAACGGCCATTGTCTTGGTTTAGGGCGGAGTACTACAGATTGATCTCTCGAATTCAAAGCACTCCCTTCTTGCAGTGCATCTGTGTGAGGTTGAACATTTTGCTCGGTTCAAGGAGTCTCCTCCGTACAGCCGCCTCCTCAATTCCGTAAAAACAAGCAAATCATTTTGCCCATCTACATATTGGCGACCATAGTGGGATACCATTCTCTCGATTACAATCTCAATTCTCATAAAGATGGTCGGTCTTAGCTCTACCAATCCGGGTTCAAAAATCGATCATAATATCGCAAGCTCTAGTGGTACCGCTAACTCCACTCCTCCAAGCACTGATGCTTCAGTGATCACCCCTACAAGTGACGGCACTGGTGCCATCAACAATCTACTCTTCGGTTGATCTCCTGAAGAAACCAGAGGAAATCAGCCTACCATAGTTGATCTCATGAAGGTTCAGACTAACGTAGCTACAGCGCATAAAGAGTTGTGTGCTTATCTCAAAACTCTCACAGACAAGCTTGCGTCTGAACGAACTCAGCCTCAACGTGAGAAAGAAAAAGCTAAAATAACATCTTCAACTGCTGATCCTGAAATCTCTCCAATCCATGTTGTACATGATGAAGAATTCCGCAAAGCTGCAGATGACTCTCCAGTAATGGAACCCGCAAGTTTCATCACTTGTGAAGACCTGGGGCACTTTTTGAGGATCGAGGAAAAGACAAGGCATCATCTGTCCATCTTCACCAACCTTCATATCCTACTTCCATACATAGGATTCCTCTTCCAAAGGTTATACCGCTCCAACATTCATTCTTTATGATGGAACATGCAATACTCAAAAACATATTTCTCGGTTTCTGGAATTATTGGGCGAACACAAGCACAACATGTCGTCCGTCTGAAGAAATTTTCAAAGTCTCTGATAGGCATAACATACACCTGGTACAATAACATCATACAGGGAAGTATCACCGATTGGAGAGAGATGATTAATGCTTTATACAGAAAATACTTCTTCGTGTAAGAGAAAATCATTCTCTTTGATCTAGGAAGGATGTTTAAAAGGTGCAACGAACATCCTGACGATTATGTGAAATGGTTTACAGTTCAAGCCTTGTATTTTCACAACCCAAACGTCACATAGCAGCAACTTGTAGACTTGTGCATCAACAGAATGATCCCAGTCTACAGAGCCTCGCTGGAAAACCTCTGGTTCCATACTTTCTCAGAACTTCA
Source organism: Papaver bracteatum (assembly GCA_023529315.1). Lineage (NCBI taxonomy): Eukaryota > Viridiplantae > Streptophyta > Magnoliopsida > Ranunculales > Papaveraceae > Papaver > Papaver bracteatum. The sequence continues at coordinate 48,775 of JAJJWX010000941.1, read as the reverse complement.
TGAAGCAGCCAAACGATCAGAGACTACTACACATGCTTTACTGAGCAAAGTCTACAAGGTCGAGGAACCTCGGAGAAGCCGACGCCTGATCAACAAATAGTATAATGTCCAACCTTCCATGAATGTTGTTACTCAAGGAGGCAAAAGGAAAGATTCTGCTCAAACATACGACATCCAACATTTCATCCTATAAAAACATCACGGAAGGATAACTAATCTTGCATAAACCTCGACCCTACATCGAATGGAATATGATCGGACAGACTTAAACCTCTCTCGTCTCATGAAGGAGTGATCGAGTTACTAGAAGTTTGGGTTCAAGATGGTGCGATCAAATTGTTGTTCATCATGAGAGAGCCAACAGAAGAAGAAATGGAAAATCCTAGGAGTACACAAGAATCCTCTCCAGTCAGAACCTTGCGCTCTCTGAATTCAAAGAAGCAGTTAAATCGTTGCTCTAGTAAATCTGTAAAATTGCTCTATCTGCCGAAGGCACAAAGGAGATACATGTTCACAGCATTGAACCACATCGTGTCAAGAAATACATTCCGGGAATACTTCTTGAGCCTCCAACCACATACCAAGATATGTACAACTGGGGACTGCCTACCACGGTCAATCTCAGAAGAAACGAATTTGGAAGAACGTTGATCGATGCTGGCACCGCCATCAACATCATTCCACTGAAAACCCTCAGAGCCGTAGGCATCACTCGACAAGAAGCTATTCATGCTCCCATCTCAATCAGAGACCTTGAAGGAGCACTCGTAAATACTCATGGCTACATCACTATCAAAGTGAACATAAGTCCAACCTGGACAGAAACCAAGTTTCGCATAATCAGGAAGATCCAGGATATGACATGTCCTTCAGACGAGCGTAGATCCATGCTGAAAAGATGGATACTTACAAAGCGCCTTTGGTTACACATCTCTCCAATGAAGAAAGTTCTGATCCAGAAGGTTTGACGGACATTCCATGATCAGAGTACTTTGAGGAATTTCAAACTTTGACGAGGTTGAAGCAAGAACCTGCAAAAAGATGCATAGATATTCATCAAGAGGTTCCGCATTCAGGAAAGTCACATTCCATGTCTATGTCATTTATTTCCTCACATACTATCCTAGCATTGGGACTTAATTATGCTAGCAACTCTACAAGATGTTATGAATGGTAGCTTCACCGCATTAGTATTTTACCAAGTGGTTGAATCTGACGTTTCTCCGAATCAAGCACTGAAATATTTATTACTGAGATGATGTCCAAACATGGCGAAAAATACTTTGGGAGTTTCTCCTCCAAGTCCACGTGTTCCACAAAATCAGAAGGCGTTGATGCCTGCACAAGTGTCGAATCCCACTACCACAACGAAAGGGATGCTGAATCAACAGAAGAAACTCCAGGGCCGAGATAACCAAACCCCTAAGGAATTTGATGCTTAAGAAGTATACGCTTCAACGCTCAAGCATCTGAGAAGCCATCAAATTGTACTCCCAACCAAAGAGTACAACTTCAGCATAAATATCTATACGATGACACATTGATTCAACACCAGCACGATCAAAGTGTTACTAAACTACAATCGATAAGTCTTCATTATCCCATGATAAGATATCTGAAGCAGATGAAACATCATTCATACATGGATGACACTAACTCCTTCAATGTACACTGAGCAACATAAGGCGATTTCGTGAAACTTCATCAACAAGATTTCTCTATATCACAAGCCCCTGCATGATTGAGGAACTTTCTCTCTTCACCAATCACATCCAGTACGAAAATTGCTGATGCTATCTACCGTAACAATGACGACTCACTGACAAATCCAGTTCGTGGCTCACTGGAAGAAGGAGTAAAGATTATATCTATAATCATGGTTCTATCCTTTTCGGTCTTTGGAGCAACTTCAACCGTGGTATCAGCATCAACAATAATATCTAGGGGGACACTATCCATGACCTCAGCATCGACAAGGATCTCTGGAGCGTGAGCATTCATAGTCTCAGCACCAACGACGGTCTCAGGAGCAACATCCTCAGGGCTTCATCAACTAATCATTTTCTGAAGTGTTACACATGAAGCGGATTTCTCTAAGAACCAATTATTCATATCAAGATGTGTAGACATGATAACATGATCACATGAAAGTCTTCCCAAAGCTGGCACGACGGACATAATCCAAAGTCTTTTACAAGATGTTCTCATCACCTCTACAAATGAGATACAACACACTTCTGGTCATGGGTTTACAACATACCAAAAGGTCACATCAATTGGACATACGAGCTGAAAGATATGGCATTTACCGTCAGGTCTACGAAATATGAAAAATTTGTACGGGATTACAAATTGCAAATGTGCACGCTTCGTTGGCGGACTTCTACAACTCCAAATTTAGTGATTCTTCTATCATTTAATAACTCAGTCTCTTAGATTCAAAATTTGGGGTCAAACATCGAATTCCGACGTCGTGTGAGGTTCCTACAGCTTCCAGAGCATACTACATGCAAGCAGAAATTCGTGGACGGGATTCATAACCTCTACAGTCGATCGATGTCCACCAGGTCTTTTCGCTAAGTCCTTCATCGAGGTACCACCAACTTCTACCACCTGGGTATTTAAATCAATTTTCTACCCGGGTCCCCTATCTAAGTCTTGCCAGAAGAAGAGAAAACGAAAAGGAGAGATTTAACAAAATACTGGGGACTGACGGTCCACTGATCATGACGATCAGTTTCACAGTCCAAGACTCGTGGAACCAGACTCTCATGTGATAATTATTCATCATAAAAGTAATGCTACCACCAGGACATGAGACCATGGTCATTACATCATCCCATCTCGAGAGCAGCCTCAGCTATGGTCCTGTGACTAGGTTTTCAGAAGTGATGTTTCTATGACTGACAGAAGCAAGATGGCACTGCAAGAACCATGCTCATGTATCAATCAAAGGGTCCTGATCTCAAACGAATCAATGACATTAAAATTCTTCATCAACCATTCAAGACACAAGCGAATGGCCTAAAGACACAACATGAGTGTTTTACAGCAAACTCGTCGGAGATGATTTTACACTCTCCTGTACAAACCGACGATCAGGGAGCAATTGGTGAATAACTTTGGGATGGGTCATACACCATTCTCCTTGTATTGATTTCCTCTACATCATATCCAAAATTCACAGCAATTGGAGAAAGGAGCAAAGAGTTGTGGCCAAAACATTGGACCGCATGCCAGCTGAAAATTTTATGAAGGTCTCCTGGAAGTTTACTGTTTCATCGAATTCAGATCCTAAACATGCTCGGAACCCAAAAGGATTCTTTGCTAAATTTTGGAAATTTCCTGGGCATGAGGATACATGGCTAGACCGCGAAAATCAGACATCGGATGAAGATTCTACAACAATTTCAATGAAGACCTAACTTCTGAATTTTCTGATGACGCATTATGACAAAATTCTTCGTTCATCCACATCTGAATCAGGATCAACGCAAATCCTTCCTTCATCGTCAACCGATAGTCTCATTTGTTGAAGTCGGCGATGCTTCTGCTGACAAGGGACGACTCACAGATGATCGAGAGACATACAAAGTACCAGCTTTCCAGCGTCTATGAAAGGTTGATTCATCCCAGGATAAACATCTGCAAAAGTCTTCATGTTTGACTTGATATTCCTGGAGCATTCTCCGGAAGATCCAGAAGGGTGGTTGTAACCAGAAGTCATCACTATCTGAGGCGAAATATAGGGAGTTATGGATATATCAATAACAAGCACGCGCTGAAACGATAACAATCCAACTCTTTCCTATTTACAATTTCACTAGCTATAGTGATTATAACGTCAAAATTTCGAAAAACTTGCTCGTCCCTTCAAATCTGCAAAGACGAGCAAAATTTATTATTCAAAATCATGACTTGATTTTCATCAAACCGCGAACAACCCACGTGAATTTTAACATCCACTGGTTTTTCAAAAATTGGACTGACGTCCATCTTACAATTGTGAAAACTCACATACAAACATTATTTCACCATGTATAATTGTCTACTTTCAAAAGTTGTTCAAAATCAAAACATTGATTTTACAAAATACATATATTTAACGTGAAACTCACGTAAATTTAAAAATATATCTATATATTTTCCTCCCTCGCACGAGCATCTGTCTTTGAAGCGAGAGTATATTTTCAAAATTTTGTGAACGCTCACATATCGAAAATAAATATTTTTATGAAAGCTCATAGACAAAAAATTTATTAATAGACGCATGTCTTTAAAAAAAAAAAAACTTTTCTCTCTTACGAGCATTCACCTTTGGAACGAGAGTTTATTCCATTTTGTGAAATCTCACAAAGATAAAATTTTGGTTTTCGTGAAAGCTCGTAGACAAAATTTTATATCATTAGACCCAGGTCTATTTTGTTTGTTCCTTAAACTAACGAACAAACGAGAGTCTATTCCTAAAATAAGGATTTATTTTTTGGGCCCGGCCCGTGAATCCTAAACGACCAAGGTCCTGTCATAAAGATCAACGGTTCAACACCAATCTATGCTCATTAGATGGCTCTCCATCATGCCACTAGGATCTTCATTCAAGTCATGGTTTGCTCGTACTATCAAAATCCGGTAATGTCTTAACTTACGACTAAGTTCAATTACTTATATTATTTATGACCCGAAAATCACCATTCAATGCTGACTGAGGAACATGGCTTTCCTCACTAAGCAGGGAACTTAATGTAGATGGAGGATTTACGATAAAGTCTAAAATCGTAAACCCATAATTATACAAACTTCTGATCCAGCAGTCAGACGTGAGTATTGAGACACGGGTCTCTCATCAAACCTCTGACTGAGAAATACTATCTCTCAGAGTACATATAGATATGTAGTCTCTCAAATGGACAATAACATATCTCATGAATATTGAACACTTTAATAATTATTTCTATATAGAATCACAAGATTAACGGCTCCTAGACAGCTTGCTCTGCTAGTATAGAGCGATAACGTCTTCATGATACAAACAAAAGTTTTCCCTGACTATATAAAGGATATGTAGCTCCAGCAAGCTCATATCAGAATAATTAATGCTCCTAGACAACTTTCTCTGCTAGTATAGAGCCATCAATTAATTATTCATAAAATCTTGGATTCATCCACTAAATTTCTGAAATTATTCAAATATTTTCTGAAAGTATTCAAATAATTTTGTAATATTTCATTACTTCAATCCATGGTTCTTCCCAGCAGAGTTCCATGGGTTAATAACAAATATTCAACAATACGGGCATCTGAGCTACCTCCGAGTAAGCCCCGACTCAAATGGTGCAAGTGTACTCGACGATGATACACTAACAATCACCATACGAACAAGTATTTCAAAATACGACGAGACGATGAACCTATGCAAAATAGGAAGGAAAATAATAAATAATTAAAAATTGACCAAGGCGCTGGGAGCACGGGCCCACTGACCGGGAGGACGTTTCATGGTAAATCCCACACCAGTTTCATTTTTTTATCATTTTTTTTATTATTTTCCTTGAGTTCATGAAAATCTTTTCACTTGAACAAATATCTTTCGTTTTGAGGAAATTCCTCAGTTTCATGGTGTTTCCCTCACACCAAAGAAATAATATAAAATTAAGGAAAACATTGTGGGCTATGATTATTAGCCAACTGTCCATGCCTTGATCCCATCCGGCCCCACACCTCATGGTTCCTTATTATTTTATTATTATTTCCCTAATTTCATGATCTCATGATATTTCCTTGATCCATGAAAAAATAATATAAAATTAGGGAAACCCGTGTGACCCGGCCCTAGCTGTCCGGTCAAGCCCTAGCTGGCCCCACACGTCCCATTTTATTATTATTATATTTTTCATGTTTCCATAATCCCATGAAATTCCTTAATTTCATGATATTTCCCTCAAATTATGAAAATTCCTTCAAATCATGGAAAAATATATCAAAATACATAAAATTAAGGAAAACTCGTGGGACCGGGCCCAAGCCGGACGGCCATGCCCTATCCGGTCCCACACACCCTTATGTTTATCATTTTAATGTTATTTGCTTCCATGATCCCATGGAAACTCCTTCACTTCAAGGAAACTCCTTGATTTCAACAAATTCCCTAAATTCATGATATTTTCATAAATTCATGAAAAATAATATAAAATTAGGAAAAGGCACCACGTGACCATGGTCACTGGCCGGACGGCCATGCCTTGGCCTCATCAGTCCAACTCCTTATCATTCCTTTATTTTATAATTATTTTCCTTCATCTCATGAGTTTTCCTCAGTTTCAGCAAAACCCTAATTTTGTCATATTTTCTCGAATGGATGCTCAAATGCACGCCAGAAAATATCAAAATTCTCAGGATTGAGACATGAACGTCTTGACGATGAAATCATGTTACCTTGACCGACCAAGGATAGCTTTATGGCTTGCAGAGATCCGGTCCCATGTATTTTCATAAATTGACCTAATTTGCACAATTGCACATATTAGGTTCAAAACGTTTCCAAAAAAATTTGGATTTTAATGAAGTGATCGTCAGTCGATCCCGTGACCGCCAAGGGCTGATTTTATGACCCCTTGGTTGGTCCCTCACCTCTTTATAATTAGTTAGGTTTTATCACCTAAGGCTCTGGCATTTTCGAATAAATGATTAAACCAGCATTTAATCATTCTTTCATCAACAAGTCACCAACTCTTCAAGAGGTCTTGGTATTTGCTCAGGTGAGCATATGGATGTTACATGATTGACCCACGGTCTCATGTAACTGGTCCTTTTTTTGTTCCATGGTTAAATTCCTAATAAACCATGAAGTGGTCATCAATTGATCAAATTAGGGTTTCTGAGTCCAAGGATCATAATTCCAGATTCAAACACTAATAACTATACGACGATTTCATGATCAGTATTCTTATTAATTATCCTTGGTTCAACTACCAGTATTTTAATTAAAATTTTATTTTGGTCACGCTACCAATAATCTCAGACGAGCAATATTTGCTCAAACCAAGGAATATTGATTCAACTCTCAATATCCAGCAATTCATCGAATGAGAAACACTTGCTCACCTCAACATGAGAATTACACCACTATTTCAGCAGACACGTTCAATTCATGAGTTTCAGAACATTTTGACAAATCATGTTCAACTCAGCAAATATATGGACTCATCGTCCCATAAAGTCATGAAGTCAACAACTGACTAATTAACCACGAGACGTCAATCGTGTCACTTGGGGGAATATCAACTAGGGTTTTGGTCTGGCGGTCTATGGCACGTGTGTTCAAACACACGATAGAATGTAAGCAAGTCATGCAGTTAGTTGAAGAAGTTAACAAAGTAGTGGATGAAAAATCGACCAAGTCTTTGAATCATGATTGAATACACAACAACGATCATGATATCTACAATTCCAATAATATAAATAAGTCTTTGAATCATGATTGAACACACTTCATGGGATCATGATATCTACAATTGTAGTAGCAGGATTTCCCACACTACACCCCTATTAAGATCCTATAAAAATATAAGTGAAACTAGTTGAAGATTAAAGAATTAAACGACACTTTTATTATTTAGATCTCAGAAATGTTTACAGAAAATATTCAAACTCAGAATTACAACTTTCTTTTCTGGAGTTTCTCTCTCCTCAAGATTTTCTCAACTCTAAAAAATACATCATCATCCTCTGGACTTACCTGATCTCCTTATATAGGAAATTACATAATGGAAGACAGCTAAGCTTTCCCCTTCTTTCGGATCTATTCTGCGATCTCATCGTGGCAGTTACATTGCTTATTTTCGCCATCTTTCGTAATCCTCGTGAAACAACATTCTTTTATCATGCTTCTTCAATTGTCAACTATCTTGATGCTTTCTCATGTTGCTCACCAAATTTCGTTGGAGAATTCTCACGACGCTCTCGTGAAAGATGTCATTCTTGTAGTGGTAGTATTCAACCTTCTCGTGGAAATGTCGTTCTTATCACGAGAATATCGTTGTGACGATATTCTGGTACTACATCTTGCCTCTTCTCATGTCTTTTCTGCGAAGAAGAAACGATCATGAGAATCCTTAACTATCGCAAGAATATCTGAACTTTTTTCTCAGGCAATATTCCGCTAATTCAGCTTTCCTTGTTAACACGTGTTGTAAACCTGTCCTTTTGTATTGACACGTTTCACATAATTTACTCCCTTCTTTGCCTATAAAAGGAAGAGTCGAATTTCATTTCTAGTTTTCTTCTCTTAACTCTCTTTCTTCTTTACTTAGTTTCTTTGATTTTTGTTCTGCAACTTCTTCTCCTTCTCATTCTTCTTCTACTGTATTAATGGAGTCCTCGAGGTATATTTTTTATCATGGTATTTTCTTAGATCAAACTTTTTATTTATATTCTTCGATCTTCCCTTACTTAATTCTTTATAACCCCATATTATGTACTCTTCAGCGGAGCTGCATCTATTTCCCAATCCTCGACTCAAAAACCTATTATTCATAAGAGGCCGACTGGAAAAAGGAAAGAAAATTCTGCGAGCAATAAGGTAGTAAGAAACACATTCTATTTCTTAATAACAATATTGTTGCCTCTGTTTCTTATCTAGATTATTGTTTGCAGAATGACGAGGGTAATGCTAATCCTCCTAAAAGATCTCGCCAATTAAATAAGACCTTTGGAAGTAATTTCGTCATTCCTCCCTTAATATCTGCGAAAGCTTCACCTACACCTGTGCAATCTGATCTTCCTCCTTCTTCTCGCGAGAAGATCGCTTTCACTACCACTGCCTCTACTGGTCCTTCACCAATTCAAATTGCAGAACCCAGCATACCTGAAACTCCCTCTAGCCCTTTACTTCCTCCAAATGTTACTTTCCCGAAAACTCCTCCTTCTGATGATACAACCATTGCTAATGACTCAAATCATCAACTTGTCCTCACTTCCTTTATTTCACCTTCTACATCCCTTCCTTCATCAAATGAGACCATCGCAGGAATTGATGTTGCTTTCAAAATTTTATCTAACATTCTAAATAATGCTAGAGATTCTTCTACTGATTCTCTCCAAAGCGAGTTTGCGAAACTCTGCTCAAATATTTTGGCTCGAGACAATTCTGTTTCACGAGCTTCTCTAGAGAATGAAAATGTGCTTTGAGAAAAAGTCTTCAAGATAAGACTTCGAATGTGAAACTCTAAACCACAAGCTCAATAACTCTGACTTTGGATCGCGAGAATCTCGCTAGAAAGATTGATGAGCTAAAAAGTAAGCTTCTTTTTGCCTCTGTCCTTTTATCTTTTTATTCTATTTCCATATTCTTCGTACTTAATCCTCCCTTTAAATTCTTGGTTTATATATTAGTTTCCAACCGAAATCGTTTCATCGAAAAACTTAAATCAAAACCATAGCCGATGAAGCTCGCATTAAAAGAGATTCTTGGATGGACCAAAGATAGTAGATTAGATAATCTTTATACGTATTCAGTTGATCAAATAAGAAATCTCACAAATGAGAATAATCAATTATTGCAAAATCACAGTTTTCTAAACAACGAGGTTACTCGTCTCTCATATTCGTTATCCAAGACTAATTTGTCTATAGAATCTTTGTCAGACAAGAATAGAACTTTATCTCAAGAGAAACACAAATTATCAAGCTTGTTGGTGATCTCCTCGCAGAAAATAAACAATCTTCAAGGGATATGTGATGACCAAAAGCAGTCTCTCCGCTCTCTTAAAAATAAAATTGACGAAGTAACTGAATCATCTGCCGCTGAAATAGACAAACTTATCAAGGGTAGACTAACTCTTAGTTTGAATGCCAGCAAGCTTCGAGATGAATATTCCCAACTAAAGGAGTCTCATTCCTCATTGTCAAAAGAAAATTCATATTTACGCACCAAAGAAGAGAACATGAAATCTCGTGTAAAAGGCATAGTTGGCAACAAATTTGATGATGCTATGAACCAATGGGAGAACTGCCTCTTTTCATTAATCCAAAACTTAACTTCGCAAAAAGAAGGTAGTCAATTATGACTGCCTCACTTGTTGATTTCCCTTGTCACAATTTATGTTATATTTCACTTGTTGATATTCTCACGATATATTTATTTCTATAACCTTTCATTATTTTGTTGCTCGCAGAATATGAAAAAAGCCTTCATTCTACTATCACCAATCTTACTAAGGAGCTAGACAGTGTTCGCAAAGAAAACAAGGCTCTTCTTCTCAACCTTTTAGAAATTCGTGATAAAGCAGAAAGAAGACTTGATTATCTTGAGTATTTCAAGAATATAAAGATCAGAAATCGTGACAAAGGTTTCCTTCGCCAAGTTCATCTTAGTGCTGAAGTTCTCGTGAACGAAATTTTGATCTCCAATTCTATTTCTCATGTATCCGTTCTACCTTTGAAGGTTGACGATGATGAAGTCCCTCTTCCTATGGATAAAGATTTAGAATATCCGTCTTCTGAAGGAGATGTTGAAGAAGACGCTGAAGAAGAAGATGATCAAGGAAAAGAAGAAAACCCTCTAAAAGAAGGAGAAGATCGTAACAAAAATAACTCTGGCGATGATGTTCGCGATGAAAGAAATATTGGTGATGATAACAATCCTGACAATTCTAAATCTGGCGAGACTACCGCTTGAAGCTTGAGTTATATTTTTAATTTCTTTTTTCTTCTTCTTTCTCGCAAATGATATAACCTTTTTTGAACTATAATATTCTCAAGAAACTTAATGAAATCCTACATATTTATTCCCTTGCTTGCCTCCTCATTAAATTTCTTGAGACTTGTTGAATTCAACTTGTTTCTTGTGATAAATAAATCTTCCCTGCATGCTTAACAAAGAAGAATTAATTTTTGAGATTATTCTATTGGTCTTATTTTGCCTTCCTAATTAAAGGTCTTATTTTGCCAATTTTTTCTTTTTGCGACAAAATCGCAGGACGTCTTTACACTTTCATGTATTGACCCATTGATCTTGCCTTATCTATATTTCTTTATTATATTGCGACAATATGACGAGTCTAAGTTTTCTCGCGAAAACAAATCCTCGTGACATTGCCGTCTTGCGATGAAATCGCAGGACGTCTTCACATTTTCATGTAAAAACCCCTTGACCTCATCTTAACTTTTTTCTCTTATGGCTTTTTGCTTCTGTATAATTTACGCAACAATATGACAGGCCTAAATGATCTTGCGATCTTAGAGCCCCATGACATTGCCGTCTTAAGACACTTATCAGCTCCCTAATGGAGGGTGCTGCCCTTATATTCCCCCTGGCTGCCCCTTCAAGGAGGGCACATCGGCCATACAAGACTAGCTCCTCCCATCCAGATTTACCAACAACCAGTTGTTTTCGCAGCCTCTTGTCCTTTATGCCTATATGGCTGATAGTTACAAGACTGCACCCTAGGTGGGGTTTTCTTCAGGCCAAGTGCATTGTAGCCAAGACTTACCAAAGATGGCCAGGGTAGGTTCGTCCGTCCCGGGCATCCTTGGCTAAACCGTGTACCTCGGCGCCTTGATCATACTCTGCACTTCTTGGAAGAGACTCTCAGTTGTCCAACCAGGGTATAACCTTATAAAGCTGGAAATCCAAGATCTCTCTCCCGGATAGGTTTTCTTTAACCCCTACATCTGTATGACTCAGGTTCCAGTAGCGGTATAGCCTTATCCCTGAATCATATAAAGAGATACCCCCTTTATAACGTGCTTGTAGGTCTTACATTTGCCTCTTACGAAATTGTACTCGCGAACTAAGTTGCACGCCATAAAGGTTTGTCCCATTCTCTTAATATCTGCGAAATTTCATTCGCGTTTCTCGCGATATTGCTCGCGTAATCTTTAAAATAAAAATAGTCACTGATAATAACCTTTAATTATGCCAATATTTCTTACCTTACAGTATTTGTCACTGATAATACCTTTTCAAAAATAGTCTATTCCATGGTCTATCAAGTCGTTGGCCAACATCTCTTCCTTCAGGATCCATTAATTTGTATGCCCCATTTCCAATTATTTCTTTAATTAAGTAAGGTCCGTCCCATTTTTTCGCCAATTTTCCACCATTCTCTCGCTGATATCTCGGTGTCTCTCGCAGAACTAAATCACCAATTTGGAATTCTCGTTTTTTGACACGTTTGTTGTATTCGCGAGCTAACCTTCGCTGGTAGTTTTCCATATGCTGTAGAGTCTTCTCCCTTTTTTCTTCCAATTCATCTAGTTTATGTAAAATCATACCAGCACTTAAATTCCTTTCCCACACTTCTCTTTTTGTTGTAGGAATACCAACTTCTGTTGGTAATACAGCTTCAACCCCATATGTTAAACAAAAGGGTGACATTCCAGTAGCCTCTCTTCTAGTGGTGTTGTAGGCCCATATTGCATTATGTACTTTCTCACACAATGATTTGTGATACCCTTCTAATTTCTTTTTCAAAATATCTGTGATCGTTTTATTAGTTGCCTCAGCTTGACCATTTGCTTGTGGGTATAAAGGAGTAGATTTTCCACACTTTATCTTAAATGCATTGAGTAGTAATTCTATGTTCTGTCCTTCAAACTTCTTTCCATTATCAGACATCAACTGTGCTGGTATTCCAAATCTGCAGATGATATTCTCGAATATGAATGTGAAAATATCTTTATCACGAATATGTTGTACTGCTTTTACTTCTCCCCATTTTGTGAAATAATCTGTAGCCACAATGAGGTATCTCTTTTGTCCAGAGCCAGGCACAAATGGTCCCACAATATCTAATCCCTATTTTCCGAAGGGCCATACACTTGTTGAGGATGATAGTGGTGCTCCTGGTGCATGTATATTTTTTCCAAATCGCTGACATTCTTCACAACGCCTTGAATGTTGTTTCGCATCTTCATGCATGTAAGGCCAGTAATACCCTTGCATCTTCGTTCTATATGCCAAAGATCTACCTCCGCTATGATTACCAGCATCTCCACTGTGTAGCATTTTTAACACCTTTTCTCCTTCCTCCCTTGTCAAACATCTTAGCGATGGTCCATTAAAAGATCTGCGATATAACACTCTGTCTCTTAACTCATAATTAGTTGCCCTGCTTCTTATCTTGTGTGCCTCCAGTCTATTTCTTGGAGTTTCTCCTTTCGCCAAATAAGCAAGAAGTTCCGCTCACCAATCTTTGTTTCTCTCTTTTGCTTCTATTTCGCCATTTTCTACAATCATCACATCTTTCTCTCCTTCTTCGTCAATTTCGACGGAATTCCCATCCACATCTTCGTCTTCTTTATTTACTGAAGGTAATAAGAGTGTTTGAATTTTTATGCATCTCGCAAGTGGGTTTGTCATCATGCTAGATATGAAGGCAAAAGCGTCCGCAAGCCGGTTATCTTTCCTTGATATGTGCCTCCATTTTATCTTTGGAATTCTCGCAGATAATTCTTCCACGAGTCTCTTGTATTTCTTTAAAGAAGGTTCATTTGTTATATATTCTCCAGTTATTTGACGAATTACCAATTGAGAATCGCTTGTGATTCTAGCATTTTCCAACTTCATTTCTATTGCAAATTTCAAAGCGTGGATAACAGCCTCATATTCTGTCTCATTATTAGTGGATGTAAATTCTAACCTAAATGAGAAAGCTATTTTTTCTCCTTCTGGTGAAATAAAAACAACTCCAATCCCATTTCCTTCTCCATTAGATGATCCATCCACTAATATCTCCCATCTATTGGGTTATGTCAATAATTCATTTGGATCTCCATGTTCTTCTTCTGCCTCCATCATTTCTTCCACAGCTTCGTCATTTTCCAAAGGAAATTCAGCTAAGAAATTTGCGATGACTTGGGATTTTGGCGAAGATAGAATTTCATATTTGATATCGAAATGTCCCACTTGTGCATTCCATCTTTCTACTCTTCCTGATCTTTTTGAATTCTTCATTACCGATTCAATTGGCACTTTTGTTAACACCTTGACCTTATGTGCTTGAAAGTAAATGCGAAGCTTGAAAGTTGCATGTACCAATGCTATGATTAATTTCTCAATCTTTGAATAATTTTTCTCTGCTGAATTGAATGTTTTACTAATATAGTAAATTGGTTTCTCTATCCCAGCATCTACTCACATCAATACCGCACTTAGCGCATATGCCGTTGTCGCGAGATAAATTAATAACTCTTTTCCTGGTTCAGCTTTCTGTAAAATGGTTATATCCATTAAATTCTCTTTTATTCCCTGAAAGGCCTTCTCACATTCATCTGTCCATATGAATTTTTTTCCCTTTTTGAGTATATCGAAAAAATGCTTGCATTTATCAGAGGATCGCGAGATGAATCTTCCTAACGAGGCTAACAGCCCATTCAATTTTTGCACATCTTTTACTGTAGCTGGTGTGGGCATATCGCGAATCGCTTGCAATTTTTCGGGATCAACTTGTATTCCTTCCTTTGAGACAATATACCCCAGAAACTTTCCTGAAGTCACTCCAAAAGTACACTTGTCAGGATTTACTTTGATATTAAATTGTCGCATTTGTTCAAAAATCTCCTTCAAATCTTGTACATGATCTTCAGCTTCTTTGCTCTTGATTAACATATCATCTACATATACCTCCAGTGTTTTGTGGATCCACTTTTCAAATACCTTCTCCACCATTCTTTGGTATGTTGCACCAGCATTTCGTAATCTAAAGGGCATTTTTGAATAACAATATAACCCTCTTGGAGCAAAAAATGCAGTATGTTCTTGATCTTCTTCAGCGAGAGGGATTTGGTTGTATCCTTTATATCTATCTAACGAAGATATTCTTGCATTTCCCGCTGCTGACTTAACCATTTGAGGAATATCTGGTAGTGGAAAACTATCTTTAGGACAAGCTTTATTTAAATCGGTAAAATCTATGCAAATTCTTATTCCTTTATTCTTCTTTGGGACCACCACCATATTTGCAATCCACTCTGGATACTTTGCTTGCCTTATTGTTCCTGCATCAAGCATCTTCTGTAATTCTTCTTCTATCTGAGAATGGTATGTTGTTGCGATTTTTCTTATTCTCTGCTTGAACGGCCTTACATTTTTGTTGATTTCTAATTTATGACATGCTACCGATGGATCTATCCCTGGAATTTCATCCATGCTCCACGCGAAAATGTCTTTGTATTCTCGCAAAAGATTTATAGTTATTTCTTCCTCGTCTATCTCCATTCTAGTCCCAATTTTCAGTATTTTAGGTTCTTCTTCACTCCCAACATTTACTTCTTTTGTTGGTTCAGCTGCAGTGTAACTGGCTTCGGTGTTTGGTGTTTTTATGATTCTCGCACGTTCATCTCCTTCTCGCGAAAATTCATTGGGTATCCCTTTTCCCTCTTTTGCTCTTATCATGTAAATTTTAAATTCTTCTTCTTTTCTTGTTTCTCTCATCAATTTTCTGCGAGTTTTTCGCTGTTTAGGACGTTCTTCACAATTTTTTACTTCAATTTGATAGCATGTTTTCGCAAGATCTGTATCTCCTTTAATTTCCCCAATTCCGCTAGGCATAGGGAATTTGATGCGTTGATGTAAGGTTGACGCTACAGATTTAATTGCGTGTATCCATGGTCTTCCCAATATCATGTTGTATGGTGATTCCATATCCACCACGCATAGTGTTACTTTTGTTTCAATTTCTCCAAGTGGTAATCGTACTATTATTTCTCCTCTTGGTTTTGTTATAGATTTTCCGAAACCATGAATATGATATGATGAAATAGACATTTCTTCATCCTTATACCCCATTTTCTTAAAAGCATGATAGAACATTATATCCACAGAACTTCCTGTGTCAACTAGAGTTCTATTTATAGCCCATTTTTCTACAGATTTTATTGACTTTTCCTTCCTTATTGGTATCATGGGTACCGTAATCACCAAAGGAGATGTATGATTTAGATTTTCTTCTAAAACTTCTGTTGCTGTAAATGTAATTTCCTGCTTTTCCCAATTCTTTAATAATGGCGTTTTCTCTACCATCAATAATTTTTCTCCCTTCAAAATCACGTTTATGTATCCTCCCCTTAATATTTTCATGAAATTTATCGATCATTTCTCTTGACACTAATTCATACTTCAATTTCCTACAATTTTCTTTAATTCTAATCATTTTTTTTCTGAATATTTCACCAATCTTCTTCAAAGTTTCCTTGAACTTGAATAATTCCCGTCTTCTTTTTTACCCTTTCTTCGATTTTGCTAATTCAACGTTCCCCTTAGTCGGCGCCAAAATGTAGTAGCAGGATTTCCCACACTACACCCCTATTAAGATTCTATAAAAATCTAAGTGAAACTAGTTGAAGATTAAAGAATTAAACGACACTTTTATTATTTAGATCTCAGAAATGTTTACAGAAAATATTCAAACTCGAATTACAACTTTCTTTTCTGGAGTTTCTCTCTCCTCAAGATTTTCTCAACTCTAAAAAATACATCATCATCCTCTGGACTTACCTGATCTCCTTATATAGGAAATTACATAATGGAAGACAGCTAAGCTTTCCCCTTCTTTTGGATCTATTCTGCGATCTTATCGTGGCAGTTACATTGCTTATTTTCGCCATCTTTCGTAATCCTCATGAAACAACATTCTTTTATCATGCTTCTTCAATTGTCAACTATCTTGATGCTTTCTCATGTTGCTCACCAAATTTCGTTGGAGAATTCTCACGACGCTCTCGTGAAAGATGTCATTCTTGTAGTGGGAGTATTCAACCTTCTCGTGGAAATGTCGTTCTTATCACGAGAATTTCGTTGTGACGATATTCTGGTACTACAACAATTCCAATAATATAAATAAGAATTTGAATCATGATTGAATACACAACAACGATCTCACGTCTCACAGACAACACGAGATCAACAACTCATCAATTGAGAAATTACTCTCAACTGAGCAATTTCAATCATTCAGAACTTATCGTATTCAGAATTCACAACACACCTACAATCTTTGATTACCATTGATTCCATACATTTCTTAGCTTCCCTCTTACAGATCGACCCATCTTGTGACCGAATTTTCTCTGGAACGACCATTGTCTTGGTTTAGGCCGGAGTACTACAAATTAATCTCTCGAATTCAAAGCACTCACTTCTTGCAGTGCATCTATGTGAGGTTGAATATTTCACTCGGTTCAAGGAGTCTCCTCCGTACGGTCGTCTCCTCAATCTTGTAAAAACCAGCAAATCGTTTTTACCCATCTACAGAAAGATAACAGGCTAGCAGATGCTTTTGCTTTCATCTCAAGTATGATGACAGACCCAACTGCGAGGTGCATAAAAATACAGACACTTCTATCAACATCAGTCAACAAAGAAGAAGAAGAAGAAATAGATGTAATGATAATAGAAGGTGGGGAAGAAGGGAAAGTACCAAATATCGAAGATTGGAGAGCAGAATTTCATGCATATTTGGCGAAAGGAGAAACACTAAGAAATAGATTGGAGGCACACAAATTAAAAATCCATGCAACAAACTATGAACTAAGAGATGGGTATTGTATCAAATATCCTTTAGTGGACCATCACTCAGATGTTTGACACGAAAACAGGGAGAACAAATGTTAAAGATGTTACATAGTGGGGACGCAAGCAATCATAGTGGAGGAAGATCCTTGGCATATAGAACGAAAATGCAAGATTATTACTGTCCATATATGCATGAGGATGTGAAACAAATATCAAGACGTTGCGAAGATTGTCAGCGACACGGAAATAAGATACATGCACCTGGAGCACCATTATCATCTTCAACAAGTGTATGGCCATTTGGAAAGTGGGGTTTAGATATTGTGGGACCATTTTTACCGGGATCTGGACAAAGGAGATATTTAATTGTCGCAACGGATTATTTCTCAAAATGGGCAGAAGTAAAGGCAGTATAGCATATTCGCGACAAAGACCAATACCTGTCTCCTTTACCAATACCATATGCACACATATGTACACACTTGGTTTCCGGCACATGGATTTATACACTAATGTGCGAACACACTATATATGCTTATATCCATAGATGGTAATCTCAACTCTACATTTCAATCATTAAAACATTCTTCTATAATGTTATAACAGTCGTTATTCACAACTATCGTCATCAAAGCCATTTTCAAGATTGAAACGTCATCATGACTTTCGTCACGGATAAAGATGAAAAATGGTTAAAGAGAAATCTTACCAACACATATTTTATTTAGGTTTGAGTAACTGTACCTAAACGTGTACACTTAGTTGGTTCATAAATAGTTAACCAATGGTTAGCCATATGAGCACTTTCATATTAACCGTATTTATCTTTCTCATAACTAGTTCAAATAACTTCAAAAGAACTAGTTGAAGAGTTTTTCAATTGCTTAGGTCTTTATACATAGACACAATTGATACAAAATCATTTTGATTCATTTGAATCAATTCATGAACAATATAACCCTGGTTTGCAAAGTTTGCATTCCTTATAATATATTGTTTTTAAGTTCATGAACTACCGATTTGAGAAATAACCAGCTTGGGTAAGCATACGGGTATGCATACCTTAGCTACCGGATTTGAGTTTACAAACTCAACATAATTTTTCGGGTAGAAAAGTTCCGCCAGTACACGTACCTAAGGTGACTGGTTTATGAGTTCGTAAACTCCAAACTCAGCAGAATTTTCCGGGAGGAAAAGTTCCGCCAGTACGCCTACCCAACCTGTCTCCTTTACCAATACCATATGCACACATATGCACACACTTGGTTTCCGGCACATGGATTTATACACTAATGTGCAAACACACTATATATGCTTATATCCATAGATGGTAATGTCAACTCTACATTTCAATCATTGAAACATTCTTTTATAATGTTATAACAGCCGTTATTAACAACTATCGTCATCAAAGCCATTTTCAAGATTGGAACGTCATCATGACTTTTGTCACGGGTAAAGGTTAAAAATGGTTAAAGAGAAATCTTACCAACACATATTTCGAGAAATAGATAGGCGAGTAAACTCGGCTCGAAATAGTAAATGTGTATGTATGAAAACTATCATACTTGTACGTATTTTGTCTCAAGATTAGAAGATAGAGTAGATAGACTTTTGAGTGATAGAGAAGTTCAAATCTCCACATACCTTTTAGTCGGATGAAGTTCCACTTGTTCCTTGAGTAGTTCTTTGTCTTCGTAAGATGATCACCGTGGAGTCTGGAGCTCAACTACACTTGACTATCATAGTCCCGGAACTTAGCTATAAGTAGACTAGAAATCAACACATATAGTTTTGACAACTAAATTTGACAAACAAGCTTGAGATAGCAACGCTTGCGAGTTCAACCGAGTATTGCTCTAACAATCCCCCCCTTTGTCATTTTTAGTAGAAAAACTATCAATACATATGGATTAAAAAATAGATAAAACTTTGTAGCTTCTTGTCCACATGCTTGATCTCTTTGGTGCTTCAAAATTACTCGAAAACTTCGTCTTTTCCAAGTACTCCAATGATTCCATAGATGTTCAGTTCAGCATCATAGTTGTTGAAGATCCGTAGCCATAACAATGAGAAAACAAAAGCTCTCGATCATTGTTATATTGTGTCATAGTATTATTACCCAGTATCAAAGTTCAATTGTATTACAACTTCGATAACAATACTATGGTGATATGCATCACTCCCTCTTAGTCAATAATTTCATCTCAACATGAAAACCACTCCCCCTTACATAATTATCCGAAAACCATATGTATTTGTAGTGTGAACTAAATATTAATTCTCCCCATTTTTGTCAATAAAATTGGCAAAGGTACGAAAACAAGATCCTAATGAAATTTCCACGGAGACGCTTCAAGACCCGAAAAAAGTACATATGATCAAATTTGTTTAGATGCAATCATAAAGCCTAAGCTAAATGCATTCGTCAAAGAGTTTATAAAGATACAAGATAACTCCTAAAATATTCCACAGCCGCACTCCACACAAAGATATGGAAATTAAGCGCAAGTTCAAAAGAACTCTCCCCCATTTGATGTCATTCCCGAAAGAACAACAAGAGCGACCTTACTTTTACAAGAAAATAAGGATTACTTTGGACACCAAAAACCACAAAAATGATTTTGTACCCAAAATTCTCAATTAAACTAATCACAAGAGAACCTGTGACGGACAAGTGAATTTTCCCTCCCAACGGGTTGGATTTCAACCCGTCCAGCAAGGTTAATCCCCGGTCGCGCCACTCGAAAATACAAATAAAGACAATGGAAATATATACTCAATTTAGAATTCAACCAATAATTGATACAAGGCCAATGTTAAGAATGAGAAATAAAAATAATCATTTTTCGTAGATCACTTTGAATACCGGACACCATAGAATTAAACAAACTAGAGGAAAAATGATAAGAAGCAATTATATCGACAAGCACTAAATTAACAATTCTTCATTTCCAATTAACTGAGAAAGTATGAAAGGTGCACAAAATGAAACAATAGACTAAGACTTGATTTACAAAATTTCATAAGGAAAAACGTTTTGGGAACAATGAGATTTTTCAAATAATTAATCAATTGTATCAACCATATAGTAAAGGGTTAAAATTTCACCAAAAATAAATCAACCAAACTAATCGACTTTAGTATGAAGGGGAAAACTTCATGTAGTTCCACTCTCGACAACCGGATCAATAATCAGTAAACATAAAAATGTAAGGATTTCTTCATATTCTTTCAATTAGACCAAGAAATTCAACTGAAAATTCAACCAGACAGAAAATCATATGAAATTATGAATACTCGTTCATCGGTTTGCGGAAATCACATTCATCAAACAAAGTTTTATTAAACGTTCACCAACAGATTATTGCAATTGAAATTCATAATTCAGTTCAGAAAGAGGAGAAAGACCCCCTACCTCAATTGCAACCCATGCTCCCCCGATGGATCAACAAAAAAATCTCAAGGTGAAAATGGAATTTTTTCTTCATTTAGCGTCTCAATTTGAAGTCATTACCGTAAACACAAGAGAAAAATGTGAAGGCGAGCTAAGTTGAGGTTTTCAAAAGAAAAATATCTTTTGATAAAACACGTGTAGTCCATGCGCAAGAATTTCTAGAGTTTTCCACAAATTTATTTTACTAACCATGCACTCAAAATTGCTAAGGGGTAATTTATTAAGTTAAAGACACCCATTCAAATGTTTAGGGGCACTCATCAAGGCTATATGCACCCTATATTAGGATCGCACGCGCACACTATCCAGTTTAGTTTCCCGTTCAAATGGGTTGAGTTCCGATCCAAAGCTAAAAATAAATTCTTGTGTCGTTACAGAACCCATGATTAATTTAATCAGAATACACAATCAAATTAACCACAAATGAATCTATGATTAGTCTAGTTGGAAATTCTCATATAAGAAAACTTATGGAGCCGCACAGTATATATATAAGATATGGATCAGGGAAGATCAATACTGTGGAATAGACAAAGATTCATTCTATTTTCAACACTATTTGCATAACGACATATAATAGACATAATATTTGTAAACAAAAGATTTTAACCTATCTTCCATCAATAATGACATAATAGGCTTAACTTTTGTTTGTCAAAAGTTCATCGATCTTGTATCAATACATGCATATCGACATATGAAAGAGATAACTTTTAACATTGTATGGGACAATAATAGTTCACAAACGCAAACACACATATCCCATAACATATTACAATATATAAAACCATAAAGATTAATACTGCAAAAATCATCTTCCAAATCAACTTTAGAATATAAATAAATAAATCTAAAAACATTGCAAGATGAAAACGTTGGACATAGCTATGTGTACTCACAATAATGGCTATTCCAAACTCTAGTTATCCTTCAAAAACAAGAATAAAAATTCTCTTAAGAAGTTTCCTAGACATTAAGATCTTAGAAAAATTCCTTGTCGTCCCCAAACTCTTTGTCGTCAACAACCATTGGAACATATTGTTCATGGATAAATGAGTCAGTACCAATAAACCTTATTGGCCGATGATGTCGAACCAAGGCCTTCTGAATTTCCAATGATCTTAAAACACAAGCCTTTATTTGTTTAATCTCTTCTCTTGCATGCTTCAACTATTCAAGAACATCTGAAAACTTCTGATAGTTTGAAGGAATAACTCTTGGCTTCCTCACATTCCTTCATTTTCTTTTTAAAACTGGAGACAATTGAGATTTCTCTTTTTACTTAGTGATTGATGGCTTAACAATCATATTGATATCTTTCCCATCGGAAGACATGGTGCTTGGAGTTTCCATGAAAGCACGGTTTTGTGAGAGGAATTCACAATCAAAACCTCAACAAGCAGTCTTAAGATATAAAGAGTATCAGAGAAGGAAAAAGGAATGTAGGGTTTCTAAACCTATAAAAAGGTTTGTGTACGCACTGCTTACAACCCTATAAAGAGTGGAATTGTCGATAATAACCTATTTTTTTTGGCAAACAGGTCCTTTCCAATATCAACAGTGACATGGAGAAATTCCAAACAAACAACACAAAGCTAAAAACAAAATAAAAAATTTCTTTTAAAGCCTGAGATGTGCAAGATCTTGTCGCTTTTGAACAGGTGAAAAAGCGGGGGTCTAACAACCTCACCCAATATTTCGATTAGCAATCTGTATGGACAAATCCGAGTTATTTTCTAGAGAATCAACTAGACTCAATCAATAGAAAAATACTCAAGGAGTTATTATCTAAATCTCTCGATTTGATTTACTCAAGCAAATATGATTCGCGAGTTATAATCAAAGAGAGATAACTTGGATGGTACCAAAGACCAATATCCAAGTGTTAACCAATTTAAATCAACAACCAGTAAGGTCGGATATTCTAATTGATTGAACAACGCACAACCAGTATTATTTCAATTATATAAAAATATAATGCGGAAAAGAAATAACACAAACACCAGAATTTTGTTAACGAGGAAACCGCAAATGCAGAAAAACCCCGGGACCTAGTCCAGATTAAACATATATTGTATTAAGCCACTACAGACACCAGCCTACTCCAAATTAACTCCGGTCTGGACTGTAGTTGAACCCCAATCAATCTCACGCTGATCCAATTTACAGTTATGCTCCGATGCCTCTGATCCCAGAAGGATATTGCGTACTTGATTCCCTTAGCTGATCTCACCCACAACTAAGAGTTGCTACGACCCAAAGTCGAAGACTTTAACAAACAAATCTGACTTACACAGAAAAGTCTACAAGATAGATAAATCCGCCTCCCACGAATAAACCTACGAGTTTTGTTCCATCTTTTGATAAACCAAGGTGAACATGAACCAATCAATAAAACCAGACTTATATTCCCGAAGAACATCTCAGTTTTATCAATCACCTCACAATAGTCTTAATCGACGCAGCGAAAAAAGATATTGTGGAATCACAAACGATGAGACGAAGATGTTTGTGATTACTTTTATATCTTGCCTATCGGGGATAGATCTCAAGCCAATTATTACAATTGTACTCGTACGATAGAAACAGCAAGATCAGATCACACAACTATAAGAAAAGTAGTATCGGTCTGGCTTCACAATCCCAATTGCTAGAGTTCTCCCTTATATAGTCTTTCAAATCAGGGTTTGCAATCAATCTTAGCTTAGTAACAAAGCATTCAATATTCACCGTTAGATGAAAACCGGATTAGATACAAGCTAATATCTCTTAACCATTAGATTGAAAACTTAGCTTTCCATACACACATGTACTTGATGATTTTGGGTTTGTGTAACCATACCCAAACGTGTACAATAGTTAGTTCAATATTAGTCAACCAAATGGTTGACAAATGATAACTTTCATATCAACCATATTCTTCTTCACCATAACTACTCCAAATGACTCAAATGAACTAGTTAGAGAGTTGTTCAATTTCTATGAGATCTTATGTACTACACAAGACATAATTGAAGCAAAAACGATGTGATTCACCCGAATCAATTTATGAACTATAAATCCACGGTTTGCAATATCATTCCTTAGATAATTTAAATAAGTTCACGAACATTCTTTTTAGACATAACCACACAAGTTCGCGGACTGGGTTTGCGGACTCAAGTTAACCGGTTGGAGTTCACAAACTCCAGCAGAAATTTTCGGGTTCGAGAACTTCCGTCAGTTTGTATACTGAGTTCGCGGACTGAAACCGAGCTACAACTCCAATAGAAATTCTCGAGTTCGAGAACTACGCACGTTCGCGGACTGGGTTGACTGCTCAAGTTCAGGTTTTCACTTGATCAACAAAGTTCGCAAACTTCGGTTCAAGTGCTAAGGACTTCTACATATATGTGTTACCACAATAATTTTTATATCCCCCAGTGGTTATATTGTCTAAACTCTCATTTTAATCATTAAAACATTCTCAGAGGACGTCATATAGTTGTTATTCACAAACTAGTTTTCGTCAGAGCAATTTCCAAAGTGATTGAAACATAACATGACTTCCGTCACTAAGTAAAGATGAACTTGGCTATAGCGAAATATTTACCAACACACATTTCGAGAAATAGATAAGCAAGATATACTCGAATCGAAATGTCACATGTGTATATTCTTAGTCTATATAGTAATACGACTTTTGTCTCAAGATAGGAGATAGAGTAAATAGACTTTTGAGTGATAGATAAGTTCAAGTCTCTACATACCTTTTAGTCGATGAAGATCCACTGGTTCCTTGAGTAGTCATTCGTCTTGTATGATGATTTCCATGGAGTTTTTGAGCTCAACTACACTTTCGATCCTAGTATGAGACCTTAGATATAGTAGACTAGAAGACAAACATGCTTGAGATAGCAACGTATGCGAGTTCGACCAAGCAATGCTCTCACAACATGCACAATGACAAACATGCTTGAGTAGTCCTTAGCTATAGTAGACTAGAAATCAAGACTTTAAAGTTTTGATCACTAACATTGACAAACATGCTTGATATAGAAACACATGCGAGTTCGACCGAGCAATGCTCTAACAATCTCCCCCTTTGTCAATTTTAGTGGCAAAACTATTAATACATATGGAATACAAAAAATATATAAATAAACTTGTAGCTCATATTCCACATGTCTAATCTTCAACAATACTCGAAATCTTCGTCACTTCCAAGTAGTCCAATGATCCCAAAGATTATAAGTTTAGCATCATCGTTGTCGAAAATTTGTAGCTATAACAATGAGAAAATCATCGGTTCTCAATCATTGTTATACAGTGCCATAGTATTATTACACAGCTTCAAAGTCCAATTGCATCACAACTTCAACAACAATACTATTGTAGTTGCAAGATTTCCCACACTACACCCTTGTTAAGATCTTTCTATAATCAACTCACAATTGAAGATTAAAAACAACACTTTATTATTTTGTTCCCAGAAATGCTTACAGAAATGGAAGAATTCAAGATTACAACTATTCTTTTGAAGTCTCTCTCTCCTCAATACTTTATTAACTCTCAAAAATACATCATCCTTTTCTGGACAAATTGGGTCTATATTTATAGGGTAGTTACATAGTGGATGACAGCTAAGTTTTCCTCTTATTTCGGGTTGATTCTGCGATTGTACCGCGATAGTTACAATGTTAATCTCGCAAGTTTTGTAACCATCGCAGAACAAACATGCTTTTCTCAAGTTTTCTTCAATCGTCAGTTATTACGTCACTCTTTTGAAGGCTTTTGTGACACTCGTGAAGTGTAGTTGAAGATCTTGCGGTGATGCTCGCTGGGAAGTGTTGTTAATCTCGCAGAGAATAGATGTAGCGATATTCTGGTCCTACATCTTGCCTCTTCTCATGTCCTTTCTGCGAAGAAGATAAGATCATGAGAACTTTTAAAATGCCGCAACTACTTATCTCTTCATTAATCTCTGTTCTGACACGTTTCTGTATCCTTCGCCAGCTGTTTTCACGCATTCTCCCTTCTAATGAATTTGCGACACGTCCTCTCTAACCACTGCGATCTGACCGTTCATGTCTTTTCTTAGCATTTATTACATTCATCTTCTTCAAGAAATTTCTTCTTCTATAAATACTCCTTTCATTATTTTCTCTTCCTCTTTTACTTTCTTCTTCTTTCTCTCCGTAACTTCTCTACCAGTTTACTGTTCTTCCGTAAATTGCGTGTCTGTTATCGCTGTGATTCCTTTCTTACTTTTCAACCTTTTTCTTCATTCCCATACTCCATACTTAAAAAATGGTTGCTGCTGGTGCTAAAAATTTGGCTGCTTTTGGTGATATGCAAGAAAAACTCCAAAGCAAAGGTTTTACTTTGTCTACAATCCCAAATCAGAGCCCTAAATCCGAACTTTCTCTCAGATTATTCATTGATTATCAATGCTCTCGCGAGAAAATTATAGTATCGCTAGGTCAACTTAAAGCTGGTCTTCCTATTCCTCTCTATGATCCAGAACTTCCACTATTCTATGAAATAATTTCTGAGGAGAGATTCTCGCGAGCGATATATCAATTGGGTGGAAATTGTATCCAATTGCTGCTTGAATATTCTTCTCGCGGTGCTGACAAAGGATCTCACTACCCTGAAGCTGCGAAGAATCCTCAATTTAAAGATGTTCTCATTGTTTCTGCAGATTATACTGTGGATAATTTCTTTGATAATTACAAAATAGTCCCTATGAAGAGGGATAGCACTTGCTGGGGTGTTCGCTTGAAGAAGGAAAAGATCGCTGATGATAAAGCTCTTATGCTAGACATTGATTGGCATACATCTACTAACCAAGGCCCTCGCCATTCTAGCGATGACAAGTGGTTCAATTTTCCGTTATATATTGAGGGTTCGTATATTTCTGGTTCTTGCGCATTACCCGCGAATCTTTCAGAATATCAACCTTGGGTTTTCAACTGGCCTGAAAGAAGTAAAGAGGTATGTTCTCTCCGATTTTTCGTATAATTATTATTCACTATCTTCCCCATGTTTTTATATTTTCTCTAATTACTCCAATCTTTTCCAGATTGACAGAATGAAACTCAGCTACCATACTTTTAGGAAACCCAGCACTTTCTTAGCTCTTAAATCCTTCACAGATGAAGTAAGAAATATCAATTCATTAGCTTTAAAAATATATTGTAGCCCCAATTTCTTATCTTTATCTGTGTTCACAGGAAATCGAAGAATTAGAACAAATAAAACCTGCGAGAACCAAAGTGAAGTCCACAGTTGATCGTAAGGGGAAATCTACTGCTCCTCCCAAAGGGAAACCTACTGTTCCTCGCAGTGAGGGATCTGACGATTCTCCCTTAAAGAGAAGAAAAACCCAACTCCCTTCTTCTCCAATTCCCCAACCTATTTCAGAAAATTTTGATAAGGACAACGATGATGATCATTTCGGCGTTGGCTCAACTATCCAAATTTTTTGGCAAGAATATGTTTGGTATCCCAAATGAGTATGGAGATGATGTTATTAATGAAATATCCCAGTCCCTTTCCAAAGTCTGCGATGCTCCCATACTAGCTGACAGTGATTCCTTTCGCGGGGTTTCAAGATCGCTGACTCCAAGTCTCTTAAATTCACTTGGCATCCTGGTATGTTTCTACTTTTCCATCCTTTTTATGTATCTATTGATATTTTTGTCAGACATTGACTCATATAGTTATATCGCAGGTTGGAAGAGCCTCTCTTGCTGTTGCTTTTGATTTAGACAATAGGCGTATCATTTATGAAAAGAAAGCTGTTAATCTTCGCCAAGATAAAGAAAAACTAGAAGTTGAAGTTATTGAGCTTCGCAGGAAAAATAAGCAGCTGGAGACTGAAGCTTCAGTTGACAAGAAAAAAATCTCTGATCTTGATAAAGCTAATTAACAACTCTATGGTATGATTTATTTATTTTCTCTTTTAATTCTTCTCACCCTATCGCAGCTTATTCAAGCAACCATTTTTGCAGATATTTATGGTCTTACTGACGAGGCTACATTCCTCCAATATTTTCCCGAATCTGTAGATGAGAGTACCCTTCTTTCTCGCCTTAATAATTCTTTAAGTAGTTTCTCAGATGATCAATTTAGGTCCCTCTCTGTAGATGAACTTAAATCCAAACTTAATCTTTTAAAGATTGAGCACAGATTCAATTTAAGTTTAACTAATAAGTTTAAACACCTTTATCTTGATTCAAAAGAAGAAATCAATAGATTAAGAAGTAAGATAAGTGATCTTATTGACGAGAAAGATTGTGCAATTAAAAATGGCACTAAGGCCCTAGCAGATTTCCATGAAACCCTTCTTAGCATTCAAATGGAAAGAGATAGACTTATCCGCGAGAATAAAGATCTTCTTGCGAGGGAAACTCAAGTTCGCTCTCGTCTTCTTATTAATAGCAATGATAAAAAAAATTGGTCTGCGATGGTTCTTGATAATGTCAGAAGTAATTTAGGTGTAGATGTTAGTCTTCATGCTGAACAAGCGGCTTTAATTAAATACATGATATCTGAAAGAGAAGGTTATCACTCTTATGATTTCACTAAATGATTTCACTAAATTATTTCTGAAAGAGAAGGTTATCACTCTTATGTTAGTCCAGAATACACCACAGAGGTAGTGGATATATTTGATAAAGGATTGAGGGAGGTGGTGGAGGGTATCGTGGTTTGTGGAGGTCCTTTTTTTGGGGATCTACAGTGGAGGTTATCCACCCTACCTATTAGATATGGAGGCCTTGGATTATACACTGCTAAAGAGATGTCGTATTATGCCTTTCTTGCATCGTGTGTGCAATCATGGGTTTTACAAGATCACATATTAAGGGATGTTGGAGTGGAAGGCATGGATGACAATTTTCATAAGGCTTTGGAGGCATTACAGGCAACTCTTCCTGATTATGAGTTTAGCAGCTTCACTAGTAAGGACACCGCCCCCTTAAAGAACAAAGTAACCTGGGGAGTTCCCTTTTTGGTAAAGTGGTTAATGACATGGATCGATATTACGAGTTATCAGACAGACAGAAAGCTATCTTTGGTTGCCTACGAGCAATGCATGCCCAAGACTTCCTTCTAGCTATTCCAATTGATGGCCTTGGACAGAAGATGTCACCCGTGGAGTACCGATCCATCCTTAAATACAGGTTAATGATCCCTTTATACCCTTCTGATTCACGCTTCCCTGTTTGCTTCACAGGATGCATGTGTTGACACACTCAGTACGTCTGCTGGTCTGATTCACGCTGCGTAGACACATATGGGGAACATGCTATCCATTATAAGGTAGATCCTGGTTTTAAGTTTAGACATAATCATGTGAGAGATATCTTATATGATGTGTTCTGGCGAGCTGGTATTTCAGCAAAGAAGGAAGCGGCTGTCAACTTTTTGAAAAACCCACTGAAGGGGAGATCCACACTCAGACCAGCAGACGTACTTATCTTTGGATGGGATAATGGAAAACATGCATGTGTTGACCTCACGGGGGTTTCTCCATTAGTAGGCATTGGACATGGTACCTTTACTGTCGGCCAAGCAGCGCTGAGAGCTGCCTCAGGTAAGATAGCGAAGCATGAGAAAGCATGTATTGATAATGGACACACTTTTATTCCCTTTGCTTTTGATACTTTTGGTTTCTTGTCTCCTGAGGCGGTTGGAATCCTCAAAAGAGTCCCGAAAGTCATGCACAGTAATGTCATGACCTCCGGTTCAAGAGAGTTTATTTTCAAAAGAATAGGATTTGCAATTCAAAAAGGGCTTGCGGCGCAGATTGTTGCTCGCTTGCCTTCTATGTAAGAATATTAAAACTATTTTGAATGAAAAATGAAAACAAGAAAGTATTTATTACAATTTTTTTTTTGAGTCATCCTTATATGTATTAATTTTGTTAACATTTGCTCGCAGCATCCGAAGAGAACTATCGTAAAAGATTTGATGAGTTAGAAGAAGAGAAAAGCCAACTCACTGGAAATCTATCTTCTCGTAATGAAAATTATTCTAGATTGAAGGAAAAATTGAAAATCTCATCTTCGAATTTTAGTAACGCCCTTATCCGTGTTCATAATAACGCTATTAAACTAGTCTGTAATGATCATGGTATTCCTCATTCTACATATCCCGATCTTGCAAAGGAAATTCCAGCTGATACCCCAAATCTAGTTATCTCTGATAGCGAAGCTGAGGAATCTAGTGAAGGTGAAGACGACTATAATAGTGGTAATGAAGAAAAGTCTGGCGATGAAAATAAATCTGATGAAGATGAAGTTAATAATGATAACGATGAAGAAGAGGAATCTGGCGATGGCAAGTAATTTTATGAAGAGAGTGAAGGATCCAAATAATTCTTTTTCTTTCTTTTATTTTCCTTGTAAATTTTGTACATTTATTTTCTGCTTCTCGTAACTTTGCTGCGAGCTTTTCCAACTTGATGTGTAAACTTATTTTGCTCTTATCTGTATGAATTAGAAAATAATTCTTTTTCTGCAACATAATCAATCAATCATAATTATTACCCTTTAATTATTTGTATAAATGTATCATCTATGCAATTTTATCATATGATGGATAAATAATAATTTCATCATTCTATGCATTCCCATACTTGCCTCTATTATTCATCTGCAATATGAAAAAATTGAGTAGAGATTAGATATTAGTTTTGAATCAAATTAAATTTTCCTCAATATCGGCGATGTTATCGCTAGCAATAATTGCATAACTTTATGATTTATGCGTATAATCGCAAATCTCATAAATTCTGCGAGCATTATCGCAATAATCTTATGGTCTTATTATGTCTTCCTAATTAAAGGTCTTATTTTGCCACATTTCTTCTTTCTGCGACAAAATCGCAGGACGTCTTTACATTTGCATGTATTGACCCATTGATCTTGTCTTATCAATATTTTTTCAACATCTTTGCGATAATATGATAAGTATAAACTCTTTTTCAAGAATTAAACCTTATGACATTGCCGTCTTGCGATGAAATCGCAGGACGTCTTTACACTTTCATGTAAAAACCCATTGATCTCATCTTAACTTTTCTCTTTTGTCTTGTTTCCTTTGTATAACTTTCGTCACTCGACAATATGACAGGCCTAAATGTTCTTGCGATCATAAAGCCCTATGACATTGCCGTATTTAGACACTTATCATCTCCCTAATAGAGGGTGCTGCCCTTATCTTCCCCCTGGTTGCCCCTTCAAGGAGGGCACATCGGCCATACAAGACTAGCTCCTCCCATCCAGATTTTCCAACAACCAGTTTTTTTGCAGCCTCTTGTCCTTTATGCCTATATGGCTTATAGTTACAAGACTGGACCCTAAGTGGGGTTTTCTTCAGGCCAAGTGCATCATAGCCAAGACTTACCAAGAATGGCCAGGGTAGTTTCGTACTCCCCGGGCACCCTTGGCTCAACCGTGTACCTCGGCGCCTTGGTCATACTTTAAACTTCTTAGAAGGGATTCTCAGTCGTCCAACCAGGGTATAACCTTATATAGTTGGAAATCCAAGATCTCTCTCCTGGATAGGTTTTCTTTAACCCCAACATCTTCATGACTCAGGTTCCAGCAGCGGTATAACCTTATCCCTGAGTCATGTAAAGAGATACCCCCTTATATGACGCACTATTAGGTCTTATATTTGCCTCTTGCAAAATTGTATCCGCGAACTTTGGTGCACGCCATAAAGGTTCGTCCCATTCTATTAATCTCTGCGAAATTTTATTCGAGTTTCTCGCGAGTATTGTAACTCTGATAAAATTTCATTTCTTTGATTTTCTTGTAAAATTTTGCAATTTTTTCAAACAGAGTACTTTTTTCAATTGCATTTTCTTCAAACACATTCTGCATAAGCTTATTTAAATTTCATCATTTTACCTTTCTACTTACTATTTTCTGGTTCTTCTTTTCTGTTATGATTTGCTATTTTTTCCTTATCTGCGAGCCGCTCGTCATCATCTTCCTCTCACTTCTCTATTGAATCAATCATCAATCTTTCATATATCTGTTGTTGCTTGATGTTGTACTTCCAATTGCTCTTCTTCTCAGCTCTTTCCTTGCAAGATTTTATATGAATCTCATAACATTTCTTACTTTCTACCCAATCTCCCTTAATAAATCCAACACCATTAGGATGAGGAAATTTAACACACTGGTGGAAAGTAGATGCTACACCTAATATACCATGTAGCCAAGGTCGACCAATCTGGGCATTGTAAGGTGATTCAATGTCAACAACACAAAACAAGATCTTGGAAGTTATCCCCTTTAATGGAATCCGCATTTCAATTTCCCCTTTGGGTTTATTAGCTGTACCATTAAAACCATAGATTTTATATGTTGATGGTATTAGATATTCGTCTCTTCCACCCATGGTCTTGTAGGTATGATAAAATAATATGTCAACTGAGCTGCATGTGTTTATTAGAACTCTATTAATGGCCCAAGAATCTTCATTTTCATCATCATTTTCTTCATCTTCTTCTTCTATTTTCTTTGGATTTATCTCTAATCTTACCACCAATGGGTTATCATTTTGCTCGCCAGGTTCTGGTACTTCTTGTGCAGTGAAAGATATAATTTGTTTCTGCCATTCTTCTAATGGCGAGGATCTCGCGATATTCATTATCTCTCTTCCATTTGTGTCTCTCGCGAAGACTCTTCTTAGAACATTATCATGGAAATCCTCTATAGTTCTGTGTGAATGTACAATGGAATTACAAAACAAATTCTTTGCTTTAGCCCCAACTTCTATTATGAATGATTCTGCTCCTTTTACAGTATTTACCCTGCGAATTTCTGGTGTTGGAGGCAATCGCTGAGATTGTGGATGTCCTACTAAAAAGTGTTTTAGCTTTCCTTGGTCAATCATCCTTAAAATTATTCTCTTTACATTCCTGCAATCATTTACTGTGTGACCATGAAAGTGATGGTAAGGACAAAATTCTTGACTACGATTATTAGGATGTGGTTCTTTTCCCATATTCCATGGAGATGGTATATTTTCCATCAAAATGATAGCTTCCCAGATTTTTTCTATACTAGCATTTAGCGGCGGCATTTTAATTTCTTCCCATACTATCTTCTGATTACTTTGGCTTCTGAAATTGTTTTGCCTCTGTCCACCATAAGTTTCTTGCGGCTGATCAAGCCTTTGAATCTTATTATTCCCACCGCAATTGTAATAATTCTTCTCCCTTTCATATTCTTCTTGATCTCGACTGCCCATAGCTACCAACTTATGCTGGTTATCAGTCTCCACTTTTTCTTGATGTGCTTGCGATCTTCTCGCCACATTGTTAATCATTTTAGGAAGTAAACTCCCATTTGCTGCTACTGAATTGGTATTCGCGATTGGATATGATTCAATCTCATTTTGTTTCTCCTCAAAAGCAATGTATTCTACTTGTAGTTCTCGTAGTTCAGTCATAGTGATTGTATTCTTGACTCTGAAAATTTGTATGTACAGCAGATTTGTCGCGAACATTGCATTGATAAAAGACAAGATAAGATATCTCTCGTCTACTCTTCCTGCCATCTCACTACACATTGTCTTTCATCATATGGTTAAATGTTTCAGACTCTCGCCAACCCTCTGTTTTAGTCCAAACACATCTTCAATACCTGGCCGCGATGAATTGTTGCTTATATATGCTCCCAGAAATATAGCTTGTAAATGATCAAAAGAAGTTATAGTATTCTTTGGCAATCCCTCAAACCATTTTAGCGCATCGCCAGTTAAGCTAGATGCAAAAAAATTGCATAATACAACATCATGATTCTCCCATTGAAGCATACACCTAACATAAGCCTTAACATGTTGTACGTCACAGGTAGTTCCATCAAAAATGCTGGTTAATGCTGGTAAATTGAAATTTGGAGGTATTCCTCTTAACTGTACTTCTTGAGTGAACGGAGTTCTCGCAACTTCTTCAATAGCTTCATCAAGTTTCCTTCTACCTACTTCTCTTATGTTATTTATTATTCCCCTCATCTCTGCTAATTCTCTTAAAATTTGCTCATTCGACGTTGAATTTGGTTCCATCGGTCTTTTTAATGCAGCTTCTCTTCTCCTGCGTTCATGTACCTCTTGTCTTGCGAGATTTTGTGTGTCTTCATCTGCACCCACATTCCTTATTCTGTGATCTTCTGCTTTACCTTCTTCTTGCAATCGCAGATGTACTTCTCTACGAATTTATTCATTTCTCATCATTTCTCTTCGTTGTCTTTCTATTCTACTTTGTATTCTATCATAATCTTCCTGAATATTATTATTATAACGATTTTGTGTACGTCTCCTTTCTCGATTTTCATGGTTATTCTGTCGTACTTCCTCTTGGAATTTTTGTTCTTCCACTTCTGCCCTTAATATTTCTCTCTCGCAGGCTAATCGTGCTTGTTCAGCATAATGTCTCTCAATTTATTCCTCAATTATTCTTCGATTTCTCTGGATCTCTCGCCCATGTAATATTATCCTACATTCTTCTAGATTATCTTCATCATTTTAGTTGTCTCTTCCCTCTTGATTTCTGTTGTTAAGTCTATTATCCAAATTTTCGTTACGCGGATCATGGCGATATTCTATTACTTATTCTTCTCTATGACGTTGTTCTTCATTTGGATTTTGCATTCCCTCTTAGATATTTCCTCTAGCATTTCTTATTGGAGAGTTTCGCCTTAATTCTTCTCTTAATGATCTTGAATTCGATCTAACAGTACTTCTTGATCTTCTATTTTGTAACCTCAAATTCTCCATTCTCAACTCGTGATTTTGTCTTGTTAAATTTGCATGCTCTTCCGCCTCTAATCTTCTTTCCTCTTGTATTCTTTGTCTTGGATCATCTGTTGTTTCATTTTCGCCTTCTCCATGAATTAATTCGTCAACCACTCCTTGATTTCTTTCTTCTCTTCTTCCGTCTCTTAATTGTTGATCTTCTACATCTTTCATCGAATCCGATCTCCAAGTATGCACACTCACTCTATCATAATCCACATTTCTATTTTGTATCGGTGTTTGTTGATTCAGTTGTGGAATTTGATCTTCTCCTTCAATCCTTGTTCTATTTCTTCTTGTTCTTATCCTTGAAGATTCTCCTAATTCATTTGTTTCTCCTCCTGCAAGTCTTTTACTCCTCCTTACAGTTGTTGGTGGTTCTGATGTATTTCTTCTTCTTCTAGCCATTTCTTCAATTCTAACAATTTCTTCAAATCTTCAAATTGTAATTAGAGATTTTTTAGCTTGATTCTCCCTGTTTCGGGCGCCAAAATGTAGTTGCAGGATTTCCCACACTACACCCTTGTTAAGATCTTGCTATAATCAACTCACAATTGAAGATTAAAAACAACACTTTATTATTTTGTTCTCAGAAATATTTACAGAAATGGAAGAATTCAAGATTACAACTATTCTCTTGAAGTTTCTCTCTCCTCAAGACTTTCTTAACTCTCAAAAATACATCATCCTTTTCTGGACACATTGGGTCTATATTTATAAGGTAGTTACATAGTGGATGACAACTAAGTTTTCCTATTATTTCGGGTTGATTCTGTGATTGTACCGCGATAGTTACAATGTTAAATCTCGCAAGTTTTGTAACCATCGCAGAACAAACATGCTTTTCTCAAGTTTTCTTCAATCGTCAGTTATTACGTCACTCTTTTGAAAGCTTTTGTGACACTCGTGAAGTGTAGTTGAAGATCTTGTGGTGATGCTCGCTGGGAAGTGTTGTTAATCTCGTAGAGAATAGATGTAGAGATATTCTGGTCCTACAAATATGGTGGTACTTCACTCCCCCTTAGTCAATACTCCATCTCACATGGAAACCACCCCCCTTACATATTGATCCGAAAATCATATGTATTTGTAGTGTGAACTACAGATTAATTCTCCCCCTTTTTGTCAATAAAATTAGCAAAGGTACAAGAAAGGGATCCTAATGAAATTTCCGTAAGAGACATTTGATGACCAAATGTAAAGGTGTATCATCTTGTTTAGATGCAATCATAAAGCCGAAGCTAAATGCATTCATCAAGGAGTTTATAAAGATGCAAGATAAACCTTCTAATATTCCACGGCCGCATTCCCCACAAAGATTTGGCAATTAAGCACAAGTTCAAAAGAACTCTCCCCCATAATATGTCATTCCCTAAGGAACAACAAGAGCGACCTTAATTTCAAAAAGAAAAAAAAAGGATTACTTTAGACTCAACAAATTACATACAAGTATGCATTTGGAATCCAACACGAAATATTCAATCAAATTAACTAAAGCGAACCAAGATTAATTTGACTATATATATGCTCAACACAAGTAAACTTATGTAGACTTAATAAATCAATTAGATTAATCACAAGACAACTCGCAAATAATCTAATTGCCATACTCAACCAAACTAATTACAAGAGTAATCAATTTAATTGGCCACACTCGACATAAGATCATTCTATGGAGCAATGACTAAGTTAATCATAAAGATAACTATCCTAGTTAATCATGCTCAACATGAGAAGAACTTACAGAGTGCTAACTAAATAACCATGCTATATGATTGATTTAGTTCAAAATACCCGACGTAAAGTATCTTACGGAACATAACTAATTTAATCACAAAAATAATCAACTTTGGTTGTCTAATGATCAACATAAGTCACAATACGGAGTCTCACAGTAATACACAAAAAAAAAATGGATCATGGAAGATCAATTACTGTGGAATTCACAAGGATTTATTCTATGTTTCCATCATCATTTGCACAATGACACACAATAGACATAATCCTTGAATCACAAAAGATTTTAACCTATCTTACATCAATAATTGACAATATAGGCTTAACTTTTGTGTTTGTCAAAAGTCTATTCATCCTTTTATCAATATTTGCATATCAATTCACGAACGACTATACTTTTGACAAAATATGGGATAATCAAGTTCACGGACGTAAACACACATATCCCCTCAAAATATTGCAATATATAAAACCATAAAGATTAATACTGCAACCATCATCTTCCAAACAAATTTAGAATTTTAAACCAAAAACTCTAAAAACAAGAAGATGAAAAACATTGGATATAGCTATGTGTAATCACAATAATGGCTAATACAAAACACTAGTTATTCTTCTAAACAAAAGAGAAACAATAGAAGATTTACTAGACATTAAGAACTTGATTTGCAACTAAAGATTGAACAATAGTAAGTTCATCAGATGTTTTCTTTAGTTCATTCTTTAAAAACTAAAGATTCCTTGTTGCTATTCCAAGATGTTCACGAACGACTTCAAAATCACGAAGAAGGTTTCCTACCAATTGTGAGGACATCTGAACTGGTAGGTTGTTTTCATGATTAATAGCCTGATGACAGATTAAGAAAACAGGGTCTTCATGAAACTCAATAGTCTTCATCTCCGTGATCACCTCTTTTGTGCTTCTCTCCATTGTGCTAAGAATCCAGTAGAATCTTTTTATCCTTATAGAATAAAGTGTTAATTAATGACATATATATAAGGGGGTTCATATAAAACCCTAGGCACAAGGATATCCGTGCGGTTTTTTGTGAACGTACACAAGAAGTTATGGATGACCAAAACGTGGAGGACCAAGCAAGGAGAGGAGGAAAAGTTCAACAAGGAATTTTCTTTCAAAAACAATAGAACAACCTTCGAAACAGGGGTCGAAATAAGTTTTTGAGATAACAACTCATACACCTTCGATAGCTTTCTCAAGACAAAACTTTCTTGAGAACACAGAGCATCCTTTTTATCCCAAAAGAAGGATGTTTCAGAAAGCAGTCATGGTATTTTAGGATGAGTACTTTTCTCATCATAGTTGACTTATCCTTTAGAGCAATGTAGAGACGAGTCATTCAACAAAAGTAAAGAACTTATATTAGAAGAGGGACTAGGAGTACCTGAGTTAGACACTTTCCATGTTTTGGAGACGCTCCGTTTGAGTCTGTTTATACTTGTCTTAAGTTTTGAGACTCGATTATTTATGTAGAGAAAATATGGGACATAATTCTTGGATTCACAGTCTTCCATGGAACTTTAACTCTTTTTCTTTCTCTTGTGCCTTTTTCTCCTTTTAGGGTTGTTTGTTACCCATTTGTTGTTCTTCCTTCTACCTTGATTCATATTTTGTATTCCAAAGTCATGAATAAGAGATGATTTTTCAAGGTAGTTTTCTTGATTGTTGAATGTGCCTTTTAATCTAACAATATGAGAAACAGGTTTACTCATTTCCTTCGACACCCATATAAGAACGTCGTGAAGTTTTTTATTTCTTAACCGAAAACGACATTTTCGCTCAGGATGTCCTTTATTTTCGCAGTAATAGCAGCTGAAGGAATTATTCTTAACTGTTCTCTTGTGAGCAAATTTAGGAAACGTCCCTTCCTTAGGCACATTGCAAACTGCAAACGTTTTCTCATATGAAGAATTATCAACAGCTTTGACGAAATTGATCTTACTAGTTTTTGGAGTGTCTATTCCTTTATATCCCAGACCACGTGTATCATGATGTTCTTTACATGCTCCAATCATAGAAGTCAATTTTGTTGAGCTAGTATTGAATCTTCTCAGACTCTTTTCTAGTAATTTTACCTTATCAAGAGCAGCTACAAGATCAATCTCCAATGAATTTTCTTTAGCAAGAAGTCTGAGTTCTTTGTCATTAAAATATTTCTGTTGAGAGTCATATCTTGCTTCAGTATTTGCAAGTCTTTCTTTCAACACATAGAGATTTCAGAGAAGATTGTCGCATTCAGATATTTTTGTGAAGATATCTTCTTCACGATCTTTAATGATAATTTTTAGGATATTATAGCCACGATCATATCCTTTGAAGAGTTTTCTCAATTTTCTGTTTTCTTGACAAAGAGGAGCCATGTACTTACTCAGGAAAGTTGTTAACCTTTTTTCTTTCAATGCATGATCAAACAACTTGATATATTGAGATACTTCCTCATCAATACTCGGTCCTTCTTCTTAATCACTATCATTTGAAAGGTCATCCAATTTCTTATCAAGATATTTTCATATGTCAAATGCAGATTCATCCAAGGGATGAGTGATAGAGTTTTTCTCAGAAGCTTCAAGACATGGAGCCTTACCTGAGTGTCTTTGAACTGGTGTTGCATTATCAAAGATACTACTTTTTTCCATAGAGTTAGATTGCTTACAAATACAGACTTATGAGGTCTTGAACGTGTTTGCCTGCTCTGATACCAATTGAAAAAGCGGGGGTCTAACAACCTCACCCAATATTTTGATTAGCAATCTATATGGACAACTCCGAGTTGTTTTCTAGAGAATCAACTAGACTCCATCAATAGAAAAATACTCAAGGAGTTATTATCTCAATCTATCGATTTGATTTAATCAAGAAAATATGATTCGCGAGTTATAATCAAAGAGAAATAACTTGGATGGTACCAAAGACCAATATCCAAGTGTCAACTAATTTAAATCAACAACCAATAAGGTTGGATATTTTAATTGATTGAACAACGCACAACCTATATTATTTCAATTATATAAAAATATAAGGCGAAAAATAAATAACACAGACACCAGAATTTTGTTAACTAGGAAACCGCAAATGCAGATAACCCCGAGACCTAGTCCAGATTAAACATACACTATATTAAGACGCTATATACACTAGCCTACTCCAAATTAACTCCGGTCTGGACTGTAGTTGAACCCCAATCAATCTCACACTTACCCAAGGTACAGTTATGCTCCTATGCCTCTGATCCCAGCAGGATACTGCGCACTTGATTACCTTAGCTGATCTCACCCACAACCAAGATTTTCTACGACCCAAAGTCGAAGACTTTAGCAAACAAATCTGTCTCACACAGAAAAGTCTACAAGATAGATATATCCGTCTCCCACGAATAAACCTATGAGTTTTGTAGGATCATAATATTGCCACAGCAATATTCTTGCGAAAGTTTATTAACAACATTTCTGTGAGCCTCTCAACAACACTCTGCGAGTGTCGCAGAATAACTCAAATAATGATTCAAAGAATGGCATAGCGGATGACGGTATCAAAAACACGAGAAGAGCATGACGATCCTGCGAAGATTACATCATATGCGAGAATTAGCCTTACAACTGCCGCGAGAGCACCGCGAGACAGATCCCAAATTAAAGGATAACTTAGCTGTCATCCACCGTGTACTTACCCTATATAAAGAGAGCCAATAGACTCAGAAGGGAGAGATCATTTTTTAGAGTGTTGAGAAAGTCTTGAGGAGAGAGAAAATTCTTGAGAGCGATTGTATTCTTGATTTCTTCCATTTCTTGTAACATTTCTGAGAATTTATCAATAAAAGTGATGTTCTTAATCTCCAAATATGTGTTGATCATGGTGAATTCTTGTATGGGTTGTAGTGTAGGAAATCCTGCAACTACATTTTTGGCGCCCGAAACAGGGATGAATTGATGATTATTTGAAGAAAAAGGTAAAAATTGACATTGTGATTGGAAGGAATTTGTAATAACTAGTGAAGGATTTTACGCAATTTTCAACAGTTTACTAAGATTAATGGCTAGAAGAAGAAGAAATACATCAGAACCACCAACAATCGTAAGAAGGAGTAAAAGACTTGCAGGTGGAGAAACAAATGAAATGGGAGAATCTTCAAGGATAAGAACAAGGAATGATGGAGAAAATCAGGTTCGACAGCCAAATCAGCAAATACCAATACAAGATAGAACTGTGGATTATGACAGAGTGAGCGTGCATACTTGGCGATCGGATTCAATGGAAGAAGAAGAAAATCGACAATTAAGAAATGAAAGACGAGAAGAAAGAGATCAAGAAGTGGATGAAGGATTAATTCAAGGAGATGGCGAAAATGAAGTAGTAGAGGATTTAAGACAAAGAATACAAGAGGAAAGGAGATTAGAAGCGGAAGAACGTGTGAATTTAACAAGACAAAATCACGAGTTAAGAATGGAGAATTTGAGATTACAAAATAGGAGATCAAGAAGTACTGCAAGATCATGTTCAAGATCATTTAGAGAAGAACCAAGGCGAAATTCCCCTGTGAGACATGCTGGAGAAAATATCCGAGAGGAAATACAAAATCCAAATAAAGAGCCGCATCATGGAGAAGAAGAGATGATTAATGATCGCTATATTCCGCGCGGAGAAACTTTGAATGGTATACGTGATAATAGAAATAAAGAGGGTGGAAATAACCAAGATGGTGAATAAAATCGAGAAGAAGGGAGAAGAATATTACATGAGCGAGAAATTCAAAGAAACCGAAGAATAATTGAGGAAGAAATTGAGAGACATTATGCTGTACAAGCACATCTATCCTGCGAAAGAGAAAGATTGAGAGCGGAAGTTGAGGAACAAGAGTTTCAGGAAGCAATACGGAATAATAATCATGACAATCGAGAAAGGAGACGCACACAAAATTGCCACAATGGTAATATCAATGAGGAATATGATAAAATACAAAGGAGAATAGAAAGACAGCGAATAGAAACGATGAGAGATGAAGAAGATCGCAAAGAAGAAAATAGAAGGCATAATTAACTGCGAATTCAAGAAGTAGGTGGAGAGGAAAATTACAGAAGAAGGCAGAATGAAGATGCAGAAGAAGATGCACAAAATCTCTCTAGGAAAGAAAGACATGAACGCAGGATAAGGGAAGCTGCACTGAAAAGACCAATGGAGAAAAATTCAGCTGGGAATGAACAAATCTTAAGAGAGCTAGAAGAAATGTGGGGAATGCTGAATAATAGAAGAGAAGGAGGAAGGAGACAACTTGATGAAGCCATTGAAGAAGCTGCGAGAACTCCATTCACGCAAGAAGTACAATTAGGAGGAATCATCATTAACCAGTATCTTCGATGGGACTACCTGTGTTGTTCAACATGTTAAGGCTTATGTTAAGTGTATGCTACAATGGGAAAACCATGATGCTGTATTATGCAAATATTTTGCATCTAGATTAATGATGCGTGTCGTATGCGTCAAAAATAATTTCACTTCCTCACTCAACTAAATATAAATATAGCATTCGATAAGAAAGAGTTCGTATCCACAGAGACGCGATTGTTGTTATGCAATTTTCAGATTCTTAAGTAACCAAGTAACCAAATAACCCAAGGTGTGTTTTTGTTTTTATCAAAGTAATAATACTAAATAAAGCAAAGCAAATAATTAGAATAATCAATAAGGAGAAGATATTGGTCAAGGGATAGTATCATTCACAAACATGTATTTTTCATCTATGATTAGAATTGATATTTAATCTCTCAATTATCAAAAGTCCTAGGATATCTTGATCGCAAGAGTATCCCGTTTATTTCCTGATTTTATCACAAACAACATTAAAAGTGCTATTATGAAATCTACTTAAAAAGCAACCTAAAATGTAAAAGCACAATTATATTTAACTCCCTAAGAGCAATAAGTTCTATGAAATAAGACTAATCGATGCAAACAAACGTGTAAAAGCACTAATTCGTTTTAACAAAGGTTATAATTCATATGCAATTAAAAAGATGTATCACTACAAGTATTAACCACAAGATGCTACTAGAAATCAGAGATAACAACTTTTACGTATTGAAAACCCTAATATAGCTATAGAGATGAAAACAAATCCAATTTATTCCAGACTCAACCAAACTAGCATTCAAATCATATGATAATAAAAACAATGAATCATAAACGATAAAATTGAG
Organism: Papaver bracteatum; assembly: GCA_023529315.1. Lineage (NCBI taxonomy): Eukaryota > Viridiplantae > Streptophyta > Magnoliopsida > Ranunculales > Papaveraceae > Papaver > Papaver bracteatum. The sequence continues at coordinate 6,059 of JAJJWX010000941.1, read as the reverse complement.
ACAAAACTAAATCATAGAATCAAATAACATGCTTGAAGAAATCAACTTTTATCCCATAACCAATAATAGTATTTAGCTACTCATATTCATGGATTTCATCATCATAATATTCAAAAAAATAAGATGAAACATAAAAGAAAGCAAACCCTAGAAGTAGTTCTTTGCAAAAGCTCCAAGAATAGAATAAAAAACGTTATATCTCAAATTGTGTAGAAAACTTCCTTTTTATAGCTTTTTCTCCTTCCAAAAATAGGTTTTGTCTTCAAAGTCCATTAGTTGGAAATCCACCAAGCCCACGAGTGAGAGAAACCCGTGTAGAAAATATGTCCCAAAAACGCTCGTTGGAAAACTGTGTTTTTAGCCGGAATCCGGTGCCGGAAAGTCGTCTCCGGCCACCTGAAAAGTCAAACGGTCAACGGTATAGCTAGTCAATCGATTCAAACAGGTCCAGGCCATAGTTGTTGCAGTTCATGGCCAAGATGGCCCAGCTTCTGTGTTCTTGCAACTTCAGTTACGGCCAAGATGGCTGTCTTCTGTGCAAATTCAGTTACGGCCCAGATGGCCCTGCACTTAAACTGCAGCTTCATCCTGCATATGCATTTCACCAGCTTCTTGTCCAACTGGAGTAGTCTTCTTTTCTCATTCAATGCCAAATTCAGTTCCCCATTACACCTGCAACTGCCTCATGACCACAACCATCTGCAAGTCTCCAATTCAGCAGTAGCATCCGACATTCATGGCCACCAACACATTATAGCTCCACCTTGTACATTCATATCACATCACCAGTGCCTTTGTAACACTGCCCCAACCGAGGCTGCACCCATCTGAGCTCCAACAGCATCACAAGCATGACCAATTGCATAACATCACTACCATTTTCTTAACTGTCACTACCTAGTCAAACCCTTGTCATCCACCTGCAACTCCAGTGCACCTTGTAACTGCTACAAATACATAGTAATCACCTCAGTTGAATGGTTCCAACTGCACCAGACCCTGCAATTACATCAACTCCATCCTGAACCTAGCTGCATCACCTGTAAATCTCATATCCCACCTGCAACATACCAAATCACCATTACCTCCTGCAAACTAGACTGCAACTTCATATACTCAGGTCACATCAACTGCTCCATCAATACAAACTTCCACCATGTAGCCTTGTTCTTCTCAGCATCTTCCATTCATTGCCAGGCTTCTAACTCAAGTCTCAGGACTCTGCCAAACAACCATTGTAATGTCAATTCACAACAGCTTAGACACTTACAGCAGCAAATTCACCTCCAACAAACAACCGCATACAACCAGAAATCCTTTTCCTCAGCATGTTATTGCTCATACACAGCATCAGTGATAGCTTCATCTCACTTCAAACACACCCAGATCAACAAAAGCCACTTAAGTAATCTGAACAATCAAATTCACCAGTTTCTGAATCTCTTCCCTTCTCTTTCTCCCTGTTTTCTTAGTTGAGAACAAACTCACAACCCCAATTCCAATTCTTCCCAAACTTCTCAGAATTCTCAAACCCTGCTCAACTCAACACTAGTTCATAGGCAATCCCATTCACAGCTCCATTTACTTCATGAACTCAAGATTCAATCCCTCAGCAATCCCAGTTAACTCACGGAAGCAATTAGTTATCCTTCCCTGAAATCTGTGGCATCAACAACACGAACTCTCTATGTCTTCACGGCCATTGAATCCCTTCTTCCAATCACCACCAGACCATCACTATAACCTATTTCCGAACCAAACCCTTCTTAACATCTATCAAACCAGCAACATCATGAACATCTCACTGAAACCCTAGCTTCGCCACTCTCTCTCTCACGGCATCAATCATCAAGTTCTTCCATCTTATTTCTTTTCGGAGTTCAAATCCAGCAACAGATGTCTCATCTCTTCTTCTATTGAACCCCAAAATCATACCAACAAAACCCATTCCCCTGCAACATCAATTTCTTCATTCCATCTCCTTCTCGACAATGAATCGAAACCAGACAGCCAGATTGATTCAGCTGCCGTTTTCTTTTTTTCTTTTTTCCGGTGCAAATGATTGAAGAGAAGATGATTTCTCGATTTAGGTTTAGGGTCATACAGTTTGGGGTTAATGGTACACCCCAAGGATAGGACCACCCCAAACTGGGTGCTTATAATGGGTGGTCACTTCTGATAAGGGCTAGACTAAAGTCTCCAACCCCTTATCCTCGACTGATCTATATTTAGCACTCCTCCAAAAGAGTTGCCCCTTAACATTGACTAGGTTCCAGATAGTTTTCTCCCCTGACATGACAGCTTCGCCCCTTTACTTCAATTGAACGCTTTCTCCGAGTCCCTCCACTAACAGCAACTGTCCCTTATTTCTCATATTCACTTAAACTCTTCAATGAGAGTCATCACTAAAGTTTTCGTGCTTTTCAGACAGAATTCGCATCACTAAAGCCGACATACTTTACAGACAGAGATGAAGAAATAAAAGCAAATAATGAGATACAATCCGCCTCCAATGCTTTTGCCATGTTTCCTCTTCTTTTGCTCCAAATGACTCCAAATTACCTAAATACTCAAAAACAAAACATAAGATACATAATTTACAAGAAAACTAGCAGAGAAAGCATAAACAATAGATAAATAATACGGTGTTTTAGACACCTATCACTTAACTGGCGAGGCGTTAAAATGGTTCGAAGGTTTACCTAAAAACACTATAACTTCTTTCGACCATCTGCAAGCTACATTTTTGGGAGCATATATAAGCAACAATTCTTCGCGGCCCGGTATTGAAGATGCGTTTGGGTTAAAACAGAGGATTGGAGAGAGTTTGAAACATCTAACCATAAGATGTAAGACAATGTGCAGTGAGATGGCAGGAAGGGTGGATGAGAGATACCTTATTTTATCTTTCATTAATGCAATGTTCGCAACCAATCTATTGTACATACAAATATTTAGAATCAAAAATACAATAACCATGACGGAGCTGCGAGAATTACAAGAAGAATACATTGCATTAGAGGAGAGACAAAACGAGATGGAATCATATCCCATTGCGAACACCAGTTCAGTTGCAGCAAACGCAAGTTTACTTCCAAGATTAATAAATACAAGAGTTTAGCACTTCGCAGTGAAGCAAGAAAAGAATATGAGTGATAATCCACAGAAATTAGTAGCTATGGGAAGCAGAGACCAAGAAGAGTTCGAAAGAGAAAGAAATTTCTTCAGTAGAGGTGGAAATAATAAGATTCAGAGACTCAATCAGCCACAAAAGACTTATGGTGGTTAGAAGCAAAATCATTATAGAGGGCAAGGAAGTCAGAAGATAATATGGGAAGAAATTAAGATGCCACCTCTAAATGCTAGCATAGAGAAAATTTGGGAGGATGTAATTCTAATGGAAGACATACCCGTACCATAGAATATGGGAAAAGAGCCACACTCAAATAATCGAAGTTCAGAATTTTGCACTTATCATCAGTTTCATGGTCACTCAATAAATGAATGCAGGAATGTAAAAAGAATCATCTTGAAAATGATAGATCAAGGAATTGCCTCCAGCTCCTGAAATTCGCAGAGTAAATACAACTAAGGAGGGAGAATCATTTGTAATAGCAGTTGGAGCAAAGGCAAAGAATATATTCTGCAACTCTATCATACATTCGTACAAAACTATAGAGGATTTCCACGATAATGTTCTAAGCAGAGTTTTCGCGAGAGATGCATATGGAAGAGAGATAAAGAACATTGCGAAAACTTCGCCATTAGAAGAATGGAAAAATAAGACTATTTCTTTCACTGTGCAAGAAGTACCTGAACCTGGCGAGATACATGACAACCCACTGGTAGTAAGATTAGAAATAAATCCAAAACAAATGGAAGAAGAAGATGAAGAAAATGAGGATGATGATGTTGAAGATTCTTGGGCTATTAACAGAGTTCTAATTGATACTGGAAGCTCAGTGGATATCTTATTTTATCATACTTACAAGACCATGAGAGGAAGAGATGAAGATCTGATACCATCAACCTATAAGATCTATGGTTTTCACGGTACTGCCAACAATCCCAAAGGGGAAATTACAATGCGAATTCCATTGAAGGGGATATCTTCTAAGATTCCATTCCGCATTGTTGATGTTGAATAAACTTACAATGCCTTGATTGGACGACCTTGGCTACATGGGATATTAGGTATAGTGTAAAATTTCCACCAGTGTATTAGGTTTCCTCATCCTAGTGGTGTTGGAGTTATAAAGGGAGACTGGGTTGAAGGAAATAAAGTGTTATGAAATTGATATGGAATCTTGCGAGGAAAGGTCTGTGAAGAATATAAAATGGAAACATAACATCAAACAAAATCAAAGAGGTGATAAGTTGATGGTTGATACAGTAAAGCGGCGAGAAGAAGGAATACTGCGAAAGCAGTATGAAATGCAACCAATAGATGGCGAGCGACTCGCACATGGAGAAAATGTAACAAAGCGCAACAAAAAAGCATAAGCAAAAGATAGTAAGTAGAAAAGGTAAAATTTCTAAAGTAAGAAATACAAGAGATGTATGAATGATTTGTTGAAGAAAAAATCTACAAAAAATATTTGCTTTTATTCAATGAAGAAGATGAAATTGAAAAATTATGCAAGAGATGGCGATATTCGCAAGAGATATAAGAATGGGACGAACCTTTATGGCGTACACCCTAGTTCGCGGATAAAATTTCGCAAGAGGCAAATGTAAGACCTAAAGTACGTCATATAAGGGGGTATCTATTTTCATGGATCAGGGATAAGGTTATATCGCTGCTGGAACCTAAGTCGTGGAGAAGTGGGGTCCATCTCTATGAGAGATACCTATCTAGGAGAGGTACCTTGGATTTCCAACTATATAAGGTTATACCCTGGTTGGACGACCGAGGGTCTCTCCTAAGGAGTGCAGAGTATGACCAAGGAGACGAGGTACACGGTTGATCCAAGGGTGCCCGGGCGAACGAAACTACCATGGACATTCTTGGCAGGTCTTGGCTATGATGCACGGGGCCCGAAGAAAACCCCACTTAGGGTGCAGTCTCATAACTATAATCCATACAGGCATAAAGGATAAGAGGCTGCGAAAACAACTGGTTGTTGTTAAGACCGGATGGGAGGATCTAGTATTGTATGTCCAATGTACGCCTCCTTGAAGGGGAAACCAGGGGGAAGATAAGGGCGGCACCCTCCGTTAGGGAGCTAATAAGTGTCTTAAGAATACAACTATACATAGGCAAAAATCCATAAGAAAAAAGATAAGATGAAACCAATGGGTTTTTACATGAAAATGTAAAGACGTCATGCGGTTTCATCGCAAGACGGTAATGTTATTAGGCTTTGTTTTCACAAGAAAACTTAGGCCTATCATATTGTCGCAGAGAAATTGATAAAGCATGGATAAGGCAAGATCAATGGGTTTTTACATGCAAGTGTAAGGACGTCCTGCGATTTTGTCGCCAAAGACATAACGTGGCTAAATAAGACCTTTAACTAGGAAGGAAAAGTAAGACCACAAGAGATCATGAAATTATACAGAGATGACCTGCGAAATTTATGCAAAGATCATAAAATTATAAAGATATGACCTGCGACATTTTCGCAGAAACTGAGGAAACAAATTACAAACAGATCTTATTCAACATTGGTCTGCTCAATTTTTCATATTGCAGATGAATAACAGAGGCAAGTATGGGAATGAACAGAATGATAGAATTATTATTCATCTTTATATGATATATTTACGCAGATAGTAAAAAATTAATAAGCATATTGATTAACCATATTGCAAAAAGGAATTGTTTTCTAATGTATGCATATATAAACGAAAATAATCTATATATTGTAGTTGCAGGAAATCCTACACTACACCCTTGATAAGATCTTACAGTGATTAACACATATTTGATGATTAAAACAACACTTTATTATTTGATTCTCAGAAATATTTACAAGTAATGGAAGAAGATCAAGAATACAACCGCTCTCTTGAATTTTCTCTCTCCTCAAGACTTTCTCGACACTCTAAAAATACAT